>OU015769.1:19389359-19435916 GCA_907173295.1 Fagus sylvatica | reverse complement strand
TATCATAGATCGCAGGTGGGAACAACACCGGCAGTTTCCTCTTCATGCTGCTGGTTTCTACCTTAACCCCAAGTTTTTCTATAGTATCAAAGGGTGTATGCATAATGAGATTGTGTCTAGGATGTTTGACTGCATTGAGAGATTGGTGCCTGATATAAAAGTCCAGGATAAAATCATCAAAGAGATAAACTCATACAAGAATGCTGTTGGAGATTTGGGAAGGAATTTGGCAATTAGAGCTAGAGACACTCTGCAACCTGGTGAGGGTCTTTTGTTTTTTTGGTTTTTTTTTTTAATAAGATTGGCATGTTATTTTTTTATTTTTTGCACTCATAAGGTCATTAATTTCACATTAATAGTTCTAGTTTCATTTTTTTTTGGTACATAAATATTTCATTAATCAAGAAAATAGTAAACCATGTACACAGGAAGTAGACACAGCAACAAACAAAAAAAACTTAAACCTCAAAAGAACAAATATCAAACATTTCCGATAAGGAGTAGGAAGAAATTAAATTAGAGGTGTTCAACCAATCGTATAAAGTCTGCAGGAAAGAGTGTTTCAGTGCTGGAACTGATTGCTCCACCCCAGAAAAAGTTCTAGTGTTCTGCTCATGCCATAAACACCACATGGGACAATGTGGGATAGCCTTCCAAATAGCACCAAACTCAGAATTACCTAAGCTTCCAGACCAGCAAAATAATACATCATCCACACCCCTAGGCATTACCCAAGAAATCCCGAACAAAGTAAAAATCAGATTCCAAAGTTCCTGGGCCGTAGGACAGTGCAGGAGCAGATGATTAACAGACTCGCCAGTAGACTTGCACATGCAGCACCAATTGATGATGAGTACCCTTTGTTTTCTGAGATTGTCAATAGTAAGAATCTTACCTAATGTGCAGACCTAATAAAGAATGCTACTCTACTTGGCACTTTGGATTTCCACACACTTCTCCACGGGAAAGAATTGCGAGTTGGCTATAGCAGAGTAGAATAATAAGAGCTTACCTCAAAAACCTTTCGACGTGCCGGCTTCCAACACAAGGAATCTAAACTGCTCCATTGAATAGGACATGCATAGAGGAGCTCCATGATAGAAGCAACTACTTCCAACTCCCAATCCTGAACCGGCCTACAAAATGCAATATCCCAATGACAGGTGGAACCCATCTATCGTAAATGATCAGTGACAGCAGCCTCAGGGACTCGAGCTAAGCAGAATAACTTAGGGAATTGCTCCTGTAATGGTTGATCCCCACACCAAGGATCATGCCAAAACTCGATTCCAGTACCATCCCCTACTAAAGGTGAGATGACTCGTAAAAGAATCCTAGCTAGTCCTTATGAAATTCCACAAGCTGACCCCATACGGTTCTTGAACCCGATGCGAGCACCAACCACCCCAGTGGCTGCCATATTTACTATCCACGACTCTACGCCATATTCACTCTTAAAAGCCTATCTCCACAACCACTTCCCCAAGAGAGCCTTGTTGAAAACTGACAACTTACGAATACCCAATCCCCCATGATGCGTAAACCTGTTCCCAGTTCACCAAGTGGTATTTATGCTCATCTCTGAAGCCACCCCACAAAAAAATCGCTTTGCAACTTCTCAAGGCGTCGAGCTACACCCATGGGAAGGGGAAATAAGGATAAATAGTAGGAAGGAAGACTAGAAAGAGTGCTCTTAATTAGCGTAACACGTACCCCCTTTGAGAGATAGAGCCTTTTCCACCCTGCTAGACGTTTTTTCTTCTTTTCCACCACAGAATTCCAGATCGTTTTCCTTTTGAAAGAGGCCCCAAGAGGAAGTCCCAAATAAGTGAGCGGAAGAGCCGAAACTCTAGAACCCAAAATACTAGCCAACTCTGCAACGTTAGGTACGTGGCCTACTAGAACCAATTCAGATTTGGTCAGATCAATCTTTAACCCAGAAATAGCTAGAAACCAAATACTAGCCAACTCTAGTTTCATAAAGATGTCCAAGAAACTTTACCTCATACTTGGGTTATACATATAGCAAGCATGTTGAGTTGGCATGTAGAGAGCATATGCAACCATTAAAAAACCTATATGGGAAAAAAAAAATCTTAATAAAGGTGATTAATTTGTTGTTATTTTTTTTCATATATGTATAGATATGTTTGAATCTTCAGAAAAGTCTCCAGACGTTTGTTTAATCAGTTTGGAAAGATCTTGGTTTGTTAGACCTATTTGGTGTGTCCCACAAAGCAGTGGGGCTGGGGGAGGGGGGGTGAACGGCACATTCCTTTATGCAAATTTCATGCATGTGATTTTTAGAGGTGATAATTTTATCTATTCGTCATTGTTACCCAAATATCAACCTAAGAGGGGGGGTGATTTAGGTTGAGGCAAACTTTTTCGATTTAAATGCGGAATTAAAAACTATCTTCAAATAGCAAATGTTGATTAAGCAAATATAAGAACACAATTCAATTGCAATATAGATATGATATGAAATCAAGCACAAGTATGTATAAGCAATTGAATATGTAAGAAATATATAGAGAGAGAGAGAATCAAACACGATAGTTTTTATCGAGGTTCGGCTTCCCCGCCTACATCCCTGCCTCAAGAACATTTCTTGAGGATTCCCAAATCCACTATTTGATAATCTTTTTTCGGGTGAAGATCAAACCGTTACAAAATCTTCTTATGGGTAAAGATCAATCCGTTCACAATCTTCTTACGGTGAAGAGTAACCACAATCTTCTTACGGGTGAAGATCAAACCGTTACAAATCTTCCTTACACGGTGAAGAGTAACCACTGAGTGAAAAATCATTTTCACTCCTTAGGATTTATACCAAAACCTTAACAAAATACTCACAAGTTTCAACAAAGGATTGTTGTACAAAATTTGGCTCTTTCAAAGAGTAGTACTACACAATTTGCTCACACTAATAGTATATTAAAGATTTGATCAATATGGCTCAAGAAGTATTTTGAAGAAATTAATTTTCAATCAAGGATTTTGAATGATTTGAAAATATAAGCTTGCAGAAAGGATAGATTGATGTAAAAGATGTTTTCCTTTCTTTCTCAAGATTTTCTCTTGTATGTTCTTGTGTTTAGAAACTCAGAATGAGTGGTATTTATAGAGAAAATTGATTTCTTCCCGTTATGGTGGTTGACTTGCTTTTCATTTGAAATTACACTAATCCAGTCGCCTGGATCCTAATGCAGTCGCCTAGATTTGAATATACAAATAATATTTTTGAAATTTATCCATTATAGAAAGCAATTAGCCGTTATAATTTGAAATTATACTAATCCAGTCACCTAAATTGAGATTCAGTCACCTGGATCTGAATATACAAATTTATCCATTACAAAAAGCAATTAGCTGTTATAATTTGAATTTTAAAAACATCCAGTCGCTTGGATTGAGATTCGGTCGCCTGGATTGATTGTTCAAATTTGGACAGAAACTCTCGGGTTGGATTTTTCAGTCGATTGGGCCAATTCAGTTGGCTTGGATTGGATCCCGTCGCTTGGATTCCTGATACAGTCGCCTGCATTTAGGTTTCCAACCTTAGGCTATTTTTGGCTTTCTTTTAAATAATCAAACTTTCATAATTTTATCCTTTTGAGCGGTTTGATTAATTTTCTTTGAAAATATATTAGTCCTATAAATATTTATTTATAAAATGAGTTTTGGACTAAATGATTATTTTTGAAAATCATTTTGAGTTGGTTTTTAAAGTTGAGCCTTAAAGATCAAATCTTAATAAAGTTTACAAAACTTAACTCTTACTTCTCATATGTCTTGTAACATGATTCTTGAGTTTGATTCCTTTGACTTGAGTTTTGATGACTTGATCTTCAATGAATTTGCATTTTGTCGATTTTGCATTTGCTTAATATTTGATTGATTTGAGTCTTGATAACTTGATCTTTAATGAATTTGCATTTTGTTGACTTTGCATTTGCTTGATACTTGATTGACCACGTCGGTCCAATTAAATCACTAGTCAACATTATGCTTTAAACATAAATCATTAGTTCATATGAAAATATCATTTATGAATAACTTAGAATTATGGTTATCATCAAAATTACATAAACGTTCTTAGATTAATTAGCCAATTAATAGGTGTTGAAACCTTGAAGCTAACAACTTTGTTTTATGTATTTAGTTTCCCTATGCATTTCGCATGCAGCTGATTCTTTTTTCTTCTTTTTTTTTTTTAACTTTCTATTTGTCTAAAGTTGAATGGTGGTCTACATATGGAGGAGGTTGCCCAAACTTGGCACGCTTGGCAATCCGTATCCTTAGTCAAACTTGCAGTTCAATTGGTTATAAGCAAAATCAAATTTCTTTTGAATATGTACATGAAACAAGGAATTGCCTAGAGCGTCAGCGGTTTAGTGATCTTGTCTTTGTTCAGTACAACTTGCGACTGAGACAAATGTAAGTAGAAACCAGTGGAACCTAGTTATATTTGCAGATGCTATTTGAAAATTGGAGGAAAAGAAGATATCTCACTTTTTGCTAACTGTTTTTCTTGTAGGGTCCATAAGAACAAAGAACAGGATTATGTAGATCCTATATCATATGACTGCATGAGTCTTGTTGAAGATTGGGTAATGGAAAAGGAAGTATGCTTCGATGACTATGGGAGTTCAGATTGGATGTCACTTAATTCACCCACAACTAATACAATGCTGCCTGGAGCCTTAGTTGATGATGACGCTGATGACTTGTGTGCAGGTAATTCATTTCCTTTGGATTTTGAAAAATGACTGTACAAGCTTCTTTTCTTAAGTGGAAGGATCTTGTTAATATTCAGGGTTTGATGATAACGAGATTATTGAAGGATCAAAGGAATGAAGGAGCGTTCAACAATCTATTAAGCTAGTAGGAGAGCATAGACTTCTTTTTGTATCTGGAGGTTCTGCATTGACAAATATTTGCCATTTTTACTAGGCACATGGAGAAAGGTCTTGTTAGAAAATTGTTTAAGTTTAATGATGTATTTTAGAATGAAGATAAATGTTGTGTTGTCGGGTTAATCGCACTTTCCCTTGGAAGAGTGTTTGGCGGGTTAAAGTTCCCCCCAAGGTGGCTTTTTTTATTTGGCTGGCAGCTCATGGAAAGAACCTCACGATAGATAACTTACATCGAAGGAAGATCTGGGTGCTTGACTGGTGCTTAATGTGTAAAAGGGCAGGAGAATCAGTGGATCATCTTTTGCTCCACTGCAAGTATGCTAGTGAGTTGTGGTCTTTTATTTTCTGCATTGTGGGGATGCATTGGGTTATGCCGTGTAAGGTTTCTGAGCTACCAGACTGCTAGAGGAGGAGAGCTTCTTCAAGTAAAAATGTGATATGGAACGCGATTCCTTCATGCTTAATGTGGCTGATCTGGCGAGAGAGGAACATGAGGGCATTTGAAGATTCAGAACGACACTCTTATGGAATTAAAATTGATTTTTCTTCATACTATGGTGGAATGGATGGTGGCTATGAGTAGTCAGCCTTCTCTTTCTATGTTACACTTTATTGATGGTTGCTTGTAATTTTCTTGCTCTTAGTACATTTCTTATGTACTAAGTTGCTTTACTATCAATAAAATTTCTACTACTTATCAAAAAATAAATGTTGTGTTGTCTATGCTCTGTTTTGGTAACTGAGTAAATGTATGCAAATAAAAATGAAATGGAAAATTGGACTCTATAACATGGTTCAAAGTTGGCAATTCTGCCTCATTAGTTTGAGTTGGTGTTCTATTTGGGAATTTTAACTTTCATTTCTGCTCTTATGTAGTTAACAGATGGAGTGGAGCATAGTTGTTTGTAAAGCAGTTACATACGAAAACATCAATCTATACTAGGTGGCTTGGCTATAAAATGGGAAAGTATTAAACATCCCATTTTACTTGACTTAAGGCATGTTTTCATCAAATCCCCTTTTAAGGTTCACGTGATTGTTAAATTTATTGTATGTGAATTTCATGTTAAAGTCATTAAGCATGACATCAGTGGAAGAAACACATCAAGATACAAGTAAACAAAATTTAGTTTAGAATTTATACCTATGTGTGCTTTGTGAAATGGATTCCTTGATGCTCCAAGATTGATGTATTGGAGTCCAATGAATTCAATGTTTTACAACCGGCCCTTGATGCTCCAAGGTTGCTACAATGAAGTCCAATTAACCACTGCAATAAAAATTGATTAGTTACTACTGAAAAAAAAAAAAAAAAAAAAAAATTTATTTATTACAAAATACTCTTTAAAATATTGCAAAAGAAGGTTGCAAGTGAATGTAAAAAGGGCAACTTGTATGGCCTCAAAGGGACTACTTGTATGGCTTGAATTGGTTGCAATGTGCCTTTGGATTGGTAGCCCTTTGTGGCTGCAAGGAGGAGACCCCGTGGGGGCTGCATAGGATGAGCAATGGGATTGCTTGTGTGACTGTGGCATGACTACTAATGGTCCAAGGGTAGCTATAAAGGATCAGTTGAAAAATTGTTGCACTTGTGTGGTGATTATAATTAACTTCAATGGATCACTTGAATTGAGAATTGGGTAGAGCTTCACTTCTAGTTTTGTAAGAACTCATTTGGTTTGAGAAAATATCCACAAATGGATAGATGCTCTTCTTGAGAGGGAATTGGCTATCCCTTACAATGATGGAGGCCTCCTATTTATAGGAAATGAATGAGGGTGAATTGGAGCCAAAACTTTGAAATTTGAATTTCAAGTTAGAATGGCTCCAATTGGGGGATTGGATTTAACCCTAAGAAGCTCCCCCTCATCAGTCATGGACAAATTACAGTTGGTATGTGTGCAAAGGCTGGGGTAAAAAGAGCCTTAAGCAATTTGAATGGGCTGAAATTAAGACTGGGATTAGAGTGCTGGTCCAACATTTTGATATGGATTTGTGAGCCGGCCTTGAGGGTTAGAGTGCCGACCAACACTCCGACTCATGGGGCTGTCACTTTCCTTTTCAGTTCCCTTTTGCATGTTTTTGTAATGTTTGTTGAGTCATTGTCAGCTGTGAGGGTTGGTTTTCAACCCTCTTAGCATCCATTGTTCCCTCCTACTTGTGTCAGATGGTATTTTGACTAATTAAAATCCTTTTAAACAAGTTTTTCGATTAAATCAAAATATTTTCCCTCTTAAATTTAAATAAAATCATCTCATATGTGTGTATGCATGATTAACTTTAAACTCTAACCAAACATAATTTGACACCTCATTTTTTATTAATTAATTCTTGTGAGAATCAATTAGAATTTAAGGGAAATTATAACATGGCGTTGGTTTTTATTTTAATATCGTTAAATGCTGATTTAACAATGGCTTTTAATCTGATAGTATGATTTGAGTGTGTGACCTATTCTTTTGATTGTCTCGACATAAAGATTTGTTTGATGGCCTTTATTTTTCAATCAAGTGATATTTATTTAAAACCCTAATTTGGGAAGGTTGTGCGTTACCCTTTTTAGAATCCTAACCGATGAAACCCTAATTTGTATGATAGAGCTTGATGTGTAAGTAAAAAAATGGAGTATCTTCACCTCTATTTGCGTTTTCTTTGACATGCGGAAATTCTTGCCATATTTCTAGGTTGAAAATTTGGCAGAGCTTTGCATCTAATTTTCATGAAGAAAATATACCAGAATTTCAGTGGCATGTAAATAGGGTTTTATTGATGCGAGTATGGTCATTCATACTCGCGAATCATTGCGTTAAGGATGAACCTAAAGCATGCACAAAGGCTTACAAACTTTCCGTTGGGGCTTGTATACGAACCTTAATTTCCAGATAACCTTTCCGCTTGGGCTTGGGTAGTGAGATCTCTCTTCCTTTGGTATACTTGGTGTATTGGCTTTTTTATTTTAAACATAATAGAAATATACGACTTTCAAATGAGACCGATAAATTAAACTTAGTACGCACCTAAAGCACATACACAGGCTTTCGCTTTGTGAATGTATGCGGATTCCAATGTTCAAATGATCCTACCCATTTGTCTTGACTAACTAAGGGCATGGGCCTTTAAGTTGTTTTCGAAGATAATTTCCAAACTTTGAACTAAAGGCATTGGGCCCTTAATGACTCTGAACTCCCTTGAGGCCTAAGGCCTAGGAATTCATTTGTTCTTCTAGACTACTTTAAATCAAGATTGAGCAATCTTTGCTGTCAAAATGTACTGGTCAAAAGTAAAATATTTCGAACGATTTTCAACAAATGTTCAAGCAAATGTGAGAATTGTTTTTCTTTCAAATTTCAAATTTTTCAAAACGAAAAAAAAAAAAAGAAAAAAAAAAGTTTTCTATAGCAAGGTCTTTTGGAAAATCATGTTGTTTAATGGCCCAACTAATCAATTTACACCAAAGAAGGGATTAATTTCATTTGTATCATCTCAACATGAAAGGAAAAAGTCCTAAAAGGAAATTAAGGAATATCTTAAAATTGAAAATCAAAATAAGTGTACAATGAAGCAAGAGACCGTTTTTAGACATGCTACATTGAATAGCTTAGGCTTGCATTTTATGCACAAATTGGTTGGTTGGGCTAAGTTTGGCTGCATGTGTCGTCTGGTAGGAAATCGGTCATGAGACTGGTGCATCTCTAATTTGGGCCAAAACTAGGCTTAATATACTCTCATTGCTATAAGAATAATGCTAGAGACACAACTTATTTTACAATTATTTACTTAGAAACTGACATGACACTGATGTGGCAATATACCATATCAACAATTAAAATACCAAATTAACTAGTCAACATTAATTTTATAAAATCCTTAAATTAAAAAAAGAAAAGAAAAGAAAAGAAAAGAATAACTAACCCAGCGTCGGCCCTCCCCAAATTGAAACTCATCACTTCCAGTGTCCAAGCTTTGGACTCCGGTGACAGCCATTGGTCCTCTACGAAGCTTCTAATCTAGGAATCTTCGAAACATGGGGAAATATTTTGTTCCATCCAAAGAAAAGCAGCCAAATCCGAGAGTGGGAGTGGATGAGGAGGAGGAGAAGGAGAAGAAGATCTCCTTTCTGTCTTAGCGGTAGTGGTTGACGGTGACTGTGAAAATGGCATACAGGAGAAGACAAGGGATGACAAGAACATCAACTTTCAAAGAAGAGATTCATAATCCACCTGATAACACCAATTCAACTTCATCAGATTCTTCTTTATCATCATCTCTTGCCGCTTAGGCCATCCGTGCCTCTGCCGTTCATCGAGAATCTTCACTTTCCTCTGCCTACGCCGACTCTACTTTTGCCTCTCATCCTTCCAAGGTCCTTTTCTTTTTTATACTCATAAACGTGTCCTTTTATTAACTAATAGATTTGTTTTGGATCTCCTTTTGTTTTTGTTTTTCCTAGATTGTTGGACACCTGCCCCTGTTTTCTAAGAATTCTTTTGCTTTCGGAGATTCCTAGATAAGAAGCTTCGTTGAGGACCAATGGCTGTCACCGGAGTCCAAAGCTTGGACACCGGAAGTGATGAGTTTCAGTTTGGGGAAGGCCGGCGCTGGGTTTAGGGTTAGTTATTCTTTTTTATACTCTACTTGCTTATGTTTCAAAGTTTGTTTGTTTTTGTTATTTTGGGCTTTGTGAGAACCACGACCTTTAACCCAATGCAAAGGCCTCAACATGATTCTCAAAATGGAGACTTTCACTGTTTTCCATCCTAATTACTAGAGGATATCACAATGGAGTCGCCACCTAACTTTTGTACAAAAAGCTAAGAAAAAAAAAAGTACTTCTTGTTTATTGATTGAATGAATAAATATACAATGTTTTAGGAAAGAAACAAATTACATGATTTTGCCCTAGATACAATCTAAGAAAACAAAATACAAGGCTTTGGTCCTAAATACAATCTAAAAAAGAAAGTAAATAGGATACATAAACTAATCTAAACATCCCCTAAGATTAGGGTTCGGGGGCTAGGGGATTAGATGGGAAGGTGTTAGGCACCCATCCAACCTGACCTAGGTCAGTCTCTAAGGATCCATTAATCTAAGTTCACAATCTCAAACAAATCATACTCGCATTTGATTCATAGCATCACAACAGTACATGCAATAAAAAATTAAACAGTGATTAATCATCAAGCATTTAAAATCATTTAAGCATGAATCTCACATGAAAAAAAAAATTTAAAGTTGCTGTAATTTTAGTATAACATGTTAGAAAAATCAGATTTGCATCATTCACAAAATAGAAACCGAAAACAGTGCAATATAGCAATTGTGCATTAAAAATTAATCAAACAATTGAAGTTAAAACCTAATCATGCATTCTACACAATTAAAGTTGCTGCATTAAATTAAAAAAGAGAAGATTATATCTTTTGGGATGCAACCTCTTGAATGAGTGTCCCAAATTGAATTTGATTGTGATGGGATGCGACCTCTTGATTGAGAATACCACCGGTCCTGAAAATTGATTCTTAAGAAAAACCGTTAAATTTGGTTGAAAGAGATTAAAAATGGAATTGAAAGGTTGGAAATAGAGATTACAAAAATGGCTTTTGTAATCTCTTGGCTTGAATATAAGAACACACTTGTGTTCTTATTCTCAAGTCTAACCCTTTGCAAAAATTCTCTTGAATTTTGCTTAGGGTTCCTATGACTAATTTTTCCAACCCCCGTTTAAAATGAGAACATTTTCTATTTATATGGCAACCCTAAAATGAACCTACCCACATTTTGGAACTCATGGGAGTGCATTAGGGTTTTGGAAATTGGATATACTTCATGAAAATCCCGAAATTCTGACAGATTTTTAGGCTCTGATTGCGGGCTCGTTTTGACCCTCTAAACATTCGAATTTCGAGATGGTCATTAGAGACATATTTGTAGCCCATCATGTCAGCTTTCCAGCCCAATTTGAATAAACTCAATTGGATAATTGAGTCAAAAGTTATGGTCGAAATACTGACCAGTATATGTGCCGGAATCCAAATCCGAATTGGGCTTTGGATAATTCCGAGTTTTTTCACCTTTGGTCAACTTATAGTGGATTTAGAAGTCCTTATTTGGCTGAATTTGAGATTTCTTAATTCTAATCAATTTATTAATAATTAATATGATAATTATTGGTCAAAATAATTATCTCATTAGTTAAAAATAAATCAATTTAAGAATTATCTTTTGATGAAAATCTTGTGTATGAATACTTACCATTTTAAGGTGTTCTAAACCAATAGGAATTATTTATTAATTGATTTTAATTTAATCCTTTAGAGGACCAATCAAATTAATTAATAAGTAATTCTATGTATGTGAGCTTATGGTAAATATCATTTCAACCAATCAAATTCATTTCCTTAATAAAAACTTGGTTTTTTTATCCAATTTCCAATCCGAAAAATGCACTCTCATTCTTAATTCAAGGCAGAAATACACTTTTGGTCCCTGTGTTTAGGGGGTGTTTTCGATTTGGTCCTAGTGTTTTAATTTCATTCAATTGGGTCCCTTTTTTTTTAATCCGTTTTCAATTTTACCCTTGATGCTAACGCCGTTAGGTTTAATCCGACGTGGCAGACGGAAAGCTGAGCTGGCCAACACTATTTGGCCAACTCAGCTTCCCTCATTTGCCAACTCACCTTTCCCGCCCATTTGAGAAGCACGTGCCTCTCACGTGCGTGTGCAGTGACACCCACACATGCCTCTGGTCTGCTGCAGTGCTGCCTTCTTTGCAACTTGCCTCATTTGCCAACGGAAAAAAGGAAAGAGTAAAGTTAGAGAGAGAGAGAGAGAAACCGAACCTGGTACCAGCGAGGAGCTTCGCAATCACCGTGAATCACCGTGAGGAGCTTCGCAATCACCGTGAATCACCGTGAGGAGCTTCGCAATCACTGTGAGGAGCTTCGCAAATCTCCTAAATCCCTAAATCTGAAATCTGAAATCTGAAATCCCTAAATCTCCCAAATCTCCCAAATCTCCCAATCGCAATCACCGTGAATCACAGAAGCGAACTTCAGCTTCTCACGGGTCAGCTTCAACAGCAAAGCAAACTTCAACAGCAAAGCAAAGCTTCAACAGCAAAGCTTACAGCGAAGCTTCTCACGGTCAGCTTCTCACCGTCGTCACACGATTGCAAAGCTTCTCACAGTCGCACGATCGCACGATTGAGAAGCTCGTACCAGGTTCGGTTCTCACTGATTTCGGTTTCGTCTTTCTTCTTCACTGTATAGATCCTCTCTTTCTTCACTAACTTCGGCTTCTCTCTCTCTCTAACTTTACTCTTTCCTTTTTTCCGTAGGCAAATGAGGCAAGTTGCAAAGAAGGCAGCACTGTAGCAGACCAGAGGCACGTGTGGGTGTCACTGCACACACACGTGAGAGGCACGTGCTTCTCAAATGGGCGGGAAAGGTGAGTTGGCAAATGAGGGAAGCTGAGTTGGCCAAATAGTGTTGGCCAACTCAGCTTTCCGTCTGCCACGTCGGATTAAACCTAACGGCGTTAGCATCAAGGGTAAAATTGAAAACGGATTAAAAAAAAAGGGACCCAATTGAATGAAATTAAAACACTAGGACCAAATCGAAAACACCCCCTAAACACAGGGACCAAAAGTGTATTTCTGCCTTAATTCAATTTTGATCACTTAAAATATGATTTTAAATTTATGGACCAACTTTGAATTTTCAAGCTTGCGAAATTACTATTTTACCCTTTATGCACTAAAGTGTAAAAAAGTAAAATTAATGGTTGCAAAATGGGGTGTCAACAGATGCCCCTCATTGGTGGAATTTATGTAATAAATAAACACCAATGCAAGTATGACATCTCATTTTGTGACCATTAATTTATTCACGTGGGGATATAATATCCTCAGACATTTGTGGGAATGCAACTCTTCAAAGTTGTCCCAAAAGAGAAAGTGTGAGAATACAATTCCAATACCTCTCTGAAAAACAACTTTCTTGAAGTTTTATTGCTTGAATTCATCTTTCAGCACTGGAGTATGGCAATTAGGGTGATGGTCAAAAGTAGAAAAGTTTGTGGCTGGTTACTGGTTAGGGCTTAGACAAATAGGGATTTGGAAATTGATATTGAGGGTTTTATTGGTGTAATTCAATTGTTCCTGGACTAGTTTGCTGTGGTAGCAAATCAGATCAGTTACAAAGACGACTAAAAGGAATGGATGAAAATAAAATCAGATTTATAATTTTCATCCTTTTAATTTTAGTCAATAAGGACATTATAGGAGTTTAGCAAATCTAGAATGGGCCAGATTTACGTTCTTTTGTTATTAGGGATTTTGTTTTAGTAATTAGGTCTGGGCTTGTTTTATTTATTGGTTTAGTTAGGGTCCATGTATGCTGGGGACAAAACAGGTTAATAACTTTTTTTTGATTAGTGAAAACAGGTTAATAACTTGTAATGGGCACTAGGGTTTTATCCTTGGCTTATGATTCTATTTGGAGTTTGGCATCCTTTAATGACCTTGAGTATAGTTCTAAGGCAAATCCTTGTGGATTAGGGTTATTTTTCTTCTCTTTCTTGCTGGTGCTGTATCATAATCACATCAAGTTTCTAAGAAATTGCACCTAAGGAAAAAAGGCAAATCGCACCCTTAACTAATGCTTTAAAGCTTCTGAAATGGTTTAAATCTGTAATTCTGAAAAATTGATTGATGACAGGTTTTTTATAGGCTTGTGGAACTCTTTGTAATGGACCAAGGCTCCCTATATGAAAAACTAAAAGATTTTAAAAAGTTTATTGTGTTGAACAAACTGTAAACTGCTAAAGTCCAGACATAGAGGTTCAGTTGCACAACCAGACTCAAAATAAGACTCATGGCCCCTGTACAGTATCAGATTTCCCCTGACGCATTAGAAGACAATAAGACACAAAAGAGCAGGTACTAAGTTTGAGAAACAAACTAAGACTTGACAAAAACTAAAATCAATTATGCAAGGTCTGGTTTGGTGATTCGCAGAATATGGTTGTTTGGCGGATGATCCCGCATTGTGTCATGTGGTGCCTTTGGAGGGAGAGGAATGCTTGCCATTTCGAGGACTGTGAAAGATCTGTTGTAGACCTTAAATTGTTGTTTTTCCACACCTTGTATGAGTGGGTTTATTCCTTGGGGCTTTTCTCTATTAATTCCATTATGGAATTGATAGACCTTTGTTGTTTCTAATTTTTCTGTTGATTCTTGTATACACCTAGTATACTAGGATTGCTTCTTTTAATAAAATTTTCTTACTTATCAAAAAATAAAAATTATGCAAGGTCCCAAAAGAACCTATTGTATTTAGACCAAATTAGTAGACAACTTTAGTCTTTAAACTTGATTTGCCTTATGGCTTTTGTGGTCTGCAGCATCAGATGGCTTTCAGTCTTTTCTAAGTTTATGAGAGTATGTCTTATATTTGGAGAGAGAGAGAGAGAGAGAGAGAGAGAGAGAGAGAGAGAGAGAGAGAGAGAGAGAGAGAGAGAGAGAGAGAGGGGGGGGGGGGGGGGGGGGGGGGGGGGGGGGGGAGGGGGGGGGGGGGGGGGGGGGCGGGGGGTTGGTTCTGGAGGCATTGCTACTGATATTTAGAGTGAAGGCTCTTTTTTGTTTTACATGGATGAAGACTAGTTAGTGAGCGATTTGTTCATTGTCCTTAGATTTTCGACCTATGCAATTTTAGATCTCAATTTTTATTTTTCTTGCATATCTCTTGTATGCATCTTGTTTACTGTGGCTAAGCCCTTTTTACTTTAATGAAGTCTTAATTACAGGGTTGGAGACAGAATTCCAAGATTTTAGTCTTTCTATGAATCTTTAAGAGGTTGTGTCCCTTCAGATTTTCCTTGGAAGGTAATTTGGACGGTGAAAACACAATCGAAGGTTGCTTTCTATAAGTGGACAGTGGTTGGGGGGAAATTCTTACAATCGAAAACTTGGTAAAACAAGGTATGTGCATTGTGAACGTGCGTGTTGTGTAAAAGTAGCGTTGAAATTGTGGACCATTTGTTACTAAATTACTCACTGGCTATGGAGTTATGGAATCTCATTTTTGAAGTTTTTGGGATGAAATGGGTTTATGGCCTAAGACAGCGAAAGGAGCATTGCAGGGTTGGAGACAGAGTTCCAAGATTTTTAGAAATAGAGTCTGGAATGCAGTCCCTTCTTGCTTAATGTGGAGTTTTTGAGGGAGAGAAATAGAAGGATGTGAGGGGGTGTTTTTGTAACAATGCCACGTGGCGTGCCGAGGGCGATCACGACATGGACTTTGATATTGAGAACGGGGTAGCCGAACCCAAAACTCAACCGAGGGCCTAAGGTTTGGCCCAAGGGCTATTGGGACACTTCTCAAGAATATTTAGAAGCTAAAATCACTAAAGCCCAAAAATAATATGAACAAAGATCAAGGGAAGTTCAATCAAAACGTCATTACCGATAAGAAATCCAAGGAACAGTCTTGGGCCGAGCCTCTCGCTGTTTCTCAGTTGAATCGGACTTAAAACGACGTAGCTTTGATCTCCTCAACTTTAAACACGGGTTTTCTGTGCTGCTGATGACATCTGCCAGAAGAGCTTTGGACAGTAACAAATTCTGTTGAAGCCAAAAAGAAGGTTGACTTGTTGGGAGAGAGTCACCTCCGATGAGACATGCATGAGGGTCAGGGGAGAATGTGTTTAGGCCTTTTGTGGAGCTAAGACTAAGGGTAGAGAACCATTGTGGTCCTTATAAGGCATTTTAGGAAATTCTGCCCAGACATCTGCCAGGAGAGCTTTTCCTGAGAAAAAATGGATTAAGTTATAAATCCTGATCTTTCGAACAGGATTGCTTTTTTTCTTGGTTTAAATGGGTGTTTCTAAATGGTAAGGAGGCCTAGAACATCTATTCTCAGAGACTCTTTCTCGGAGAAAATCCCAGAGAGAATCCTTTCTCTTCCGTTTTGATTGTGGTAATTTCTTGAGTTATTGGAAGGGCTGTTCTTGGTTTTTCTGAGGCTAATGGTTCTGGTGAATCTGATGCCTTGAGAATGCAGTCCATTCTCCATATATAGAATGATTAGTGTGGCTTAATCTCTTGGGAAAACCGAGGTTATCATTCCCTTAAGCCTATTAACTTTTTGTGTTAGTCTTCTATGACTTGTTTTGTCAAGAAGAGTATGGTATAAGTGAAATGATTAGAGCCTTTTTCTGGTGTCAGGGTAAGGTTTTCTCCTTCCCCCGAAATGGCTTGTCAGAGGCACTCATTGCCTCTTGTTGGTGGGTTTTTGTGTATGGTTTTGTCCATGCATGTCTCACGTGTCTTGGCACCCATGAATCCATCGTTGAGTCTCCCAGCAGACTTAATGACAGTAATCCATGGCCACCTAAGTCTCGGAACTGACTCCCCTCCACCAAACCACACTCCTCAAGTCGGATCAACATAAGGAGAGTAGCTTCCTCACGGGTCTGGGCCGTGGGAGCTACTCCCTGAGTCCTTTTGGGACCGAGATGGACATGGTTGTGGATTCTCTATAGTATTTCTTCACTTCCCATGCATTTTGGTTGCTGTCAGTGATCTTGGAGATGTTATGCAGAAATCTGCTGCGTGAACAGTGCTGGAAATTATAGTTTCCGGTGGAGTGGGTAGCTGGGATAGGCTGTAGAAGCTTGTGTTAATTTGAAAATGGTGGGTTGGCAGCTCTTGTCACGTTGGAGAGGATTGCCTGCTGCTGCTTTCCTTCTTTTGGTAATAATAGGACATAATGCAGGTTCTGCCAGCAGCAGACATGCAACCCTTCTTCTGTCAGCTTGAACTCAGACCTCATGGGGCCCACGGATTGGTTGTCTTCAGCTGTTTTGGGTGCTGGGCTGACCAGTGTTTGGGTTCCAGCTGCTTTCCTCTACTAATTCAATGGTGTTTGGACTCCATATTTGTATTGTAAATACATTTTGGACCATAGGCTTTTGGTAGATTTCTTTTGGGCTTGTGAATAGTGTCGGGGCACTTAAAAAATATGTCTACATGGCTCTTTAGGCACTGTCTAAGGCTGAGCCATGTGTTTTCGGGTTGTGGGCTTTTAGAATGATGTTAAGGCACCTTAATGATGAGCCCAAATGATTTATTTAAAAGTTGTTTGGGATGCTTTATTGGGCTGGGCTCATTGGGTTAATTAATTGAGCTCCAAGGATTTCATGGGTATTATTGGGTATACTTAAATAGGTTGGGCTAATTGGGTTATTTTATTTAGATAGTCACTTAAGCCCAAATATCTTGTTAGGGGTTGTTTAAGGCATTTTTATCGGGCCGGGCTTATTAAAGGGCTAATTAAGCCCAAGCATTTTATTTGGGAGCCCATTTAAATTATTAGTTAAAAAATGGGCATGTACAAAGGACAATTGAAGACCAGGAATTATCTTTGGACAGACTCAAGTCTCAGTTTGTAGGGGTTCTTATTTGATTGGATGTCTTTGGATGAGAGAAGACCTACAACGCTAGATGAATTCATTGTTCCTTGCATTGTAATTTGATTTAAGGATCCTTGGGGTCTACATCTAGTATTCTCCATTGGTCTCTTTGTATATTCTCGTCTCTGTTTTAATACAAATATTTATTTTCTATATATTAAAAAGAACAATGTGTGGGAGTGGATGCAAAATTGTTGCTGGATTTTGAATACCTCCTAGTGGCAGCAATTAATTTCCATCCGTTTTATGTAGCCTTAATTTAGTGAATATGTTGAGCTTATTTCTTGTGGGCGGTGTATTTATGGGAGAAATTGCATTAATTTGTTTGTTGTGTTCCATTTCTGCTCCAAGTTTTAGATGGCTTTGGCTTGCTTATCAAGTTCTTGACACATTGTGGTGTATGTGCAAAATTGACTAGGAATCTTTAGATGATGGTTTGCTTCATTGTTTAGCCATCATGAGCCATCTTTATAGTGTTCTACAGTGGCTTACGCCTACTTGCCTAGACATGTAATTAGCTCTCTGTGGACTGGCATGGGAACAGACACATGTGATGGGGTTTAGGCATCTACTTTTAAGAAAGAATATGATGATGCCTTCTTTTTCCTCCTGTAGTATGATCCTTGATAATCCCAAATAAAAATATGCTCACTGTCATAACCTAGGGATGCACTACTCACATTTGCTCTATACTTCAAAATGGATAGTCAGTATTAGAGTTTTCTGTTATTGCTTATATAACCTAAATGGACCTAGTACAAGCCTAAATCGACATAGTATAGCTTGAGGTGGAACTCAGTACACATCCGCTTAACGCTTTCCACTCGAATCCATGTCCACTGAAAATTTTAAAATTCAAATTCACAAAATTTGAGGTATCATTTTTCATGGCCTAGGGACATGCTAGCCATGTAACTTCACAAACCACCTATTTATGGTGGTGGAAGGAGATGCAATTTTATCCAAAGTCCTTGTCCTGGTCTCCTCCATCCCTTCCGTTTTTTAAAGTTAATATAGCAATGTGCTTCAGTTTGGATCCTTTTAATTGTGAGGTGAGCTTTGTGATGTGTGATTTCCTTGGTCATTGTGTGTTGGCTTATGCAATAGAGTCCGTATGGAGCAAGGTCTTCATGCCCAGCTGTGTGCTTGCGCTTCAGGCCAGTCAGGAGCAGGGTATAAACGAGGTTCAATTTGAGAGCTCCCACGGGTTAGCAGTCTCGGCGTGTAGGATAGCGCAAATGGACTCGGGAAATAATGGCATTCTTGTGACAGAAATTAATAAGCTTGCCTCCCTCTTTTGTATTTGTGAATTTTCTTCAATCCCTCCTGGGTGTAATGTTTTAGCTTTGGAATTGGCTGCTTATGCCTGTAACATTTCCTCTTCTGAGACTTGGTTGGGTATCATCCCACCTTTTCTCATCAATCATGTATAACTCTTTTTATTTTAATGAACCAAATCCTGTAGTTTTTAATCAAAAAAAAAAAAAACTTCACAGAAGAATCACAAAGTATCTGCAACCCAATCAATAAATTAAATACAAACTTGAAATAATACATGAACTGAAGTAATTTTGCTTTGCAAATGGGCAAGGGATATAAATGAAAACAAATTCCCTGACCAACCTCAAGACCTAAGCATGAAAGCGTACAAACAATGCTTTCAAAATCTACTGTGAATAATTTATATATAAAAAAAAAAAAATCAAGATCAAAACCAAAATCCACAATACCAAAGCTAATATCGTTTCCCAAGAATTATGCCAGCGATCACAGAGACCAGAGCTACTCCCAAGATGAACTTAAAGTTCATGAGAGGAGAAACCTCAGCAGTTTTAGTTTGTGTCTCCAAAGAAGACGAGGTTTGAGCAGAAGTTGCTTCTGACTTTTTCTTGCTCTTCCTTTTAGATGGAGTTGAAATGGCTGATCCAATGTCTCTGGATTTGACCTCCAATCCTTCCTTGTGTTCAGCTGAACTGCCCCCATCTCCCTGCAACACAATTTAAATATAAGCTGGACTTTAGCTCAGTTATTAGAGTACACTGGAATTATTGTTCACTAGGAATGTTATTGGATAGTAGCTAGAATGGATGTGTTTCCTAATTATCAAAAAGAATGGTTGTGTTTATTTTTTTATTTTTTGATAGGTAAGAATGGTTGTGTTTATTAAAGCTGGAATAACGTGCACAACACTATCTGGTAAACAAAAACTAAGTAAAAATGGGGATTTCTTCCTCTTGATAATGACAATTTGTTTTCTTAAGTGGCTAATAGGGTTCCAACCTTGACTGTGATCTTTGTTTCCAACATTACAAGAATTAATTCATCTTGACACAAACCACAAGAATTTTGTTTGATGAATTGCTAAGACAATGCAGTAAAAGATACATGTTTTTGCTATGATACAGAATACACTTCAATTTTCCTGGATAGAGGAAGAGAATTTATTCAACTTTAGTCTCTATAATCACCTCCTTTTTCTAACTAATTAGGTAAAGTTGTTTGGCTTAGGTATGTTAGGTTTCCTTATGCCAATAAATAAACCAATTATCGAGCTTTCTACTACATTTAATTAGATCGAATATGTGAAAATTCATTTATAATTGATGACTCCAATATCTATTAGTCAAACTTTATTAAATGTTACGAAAAATTTCAAACTAATTAATAATTCTCATTTTGTACATCAAACATGTGAATTCATTTAGAAATGATGTTATGAAAATACTATTTTCGTGTGAGAAAGTAGGTGGAATACAAACTGACCTTTTGTGACAGTTTTGCATCAGCCAGCTGCAATTTCTGCTCAAGCTCTTTGACTTGCTTCTCTAGAAGCATGATTCCGTTGTTCTTTGCTTCAAGCTCTTCAAGAGAATGCTTCAGGGCTGCTTCTCTTTCCAATTCCTTTTCAGAATCCTTTTCTTTCTGGTTGGTTGGAAATTCAGACAAGAACAGTTCAAGAAGAAGCATTTTTAAAATCCTTTCATTGAATTTCCAAATAATGTAAGTGATTAATGATCTAAAAATAGCGAATCAGGATTCAGGTAAAAAAAAAAAAAAACTACAAGCAGGAAAACTACAAATTCGCTACTAGAAATGGATAATTCCTGCATTATATTTTATGGCAATGATATCAATTAAGACTTGAATTTGAAATTATTTTGGCAGTGATATAATATACATAAAATTATGACTAGTGCCTTACCTGTTCCGTGGTGGTGCTCTGAGCAAGTTGTAACTCTTTC
Source organism: Fagus sylvatica (assembly GCA_907173295.1). Taxonomy (NCBI): domain Eukaryota; kingdom Viridiplantae; phylum Streptophyta; class Magnoliopsida; order Fagales; family Fagaceae; genus Fagus; species Fagus sylvatica. The sequence continues at coordinate 19,415,281 of OU015769.1, read as the reverse complement.
TGAAGTTCTTGCACTTTTTCATGCAATAAATCTCTGTCATGTACTTTATGAGCATGGTCGTCCAATTTAGAAAGCAATTCTGCCTCTTTTCCAGCAGCTGCCAGCTGAATGCTTTGAACCTACAGCCAATCATATCAGTCAGCAATGATCCTGTAAGTTCAATTGAATTTTCAACCGAAAAAGTAAACAATTAAAATTAATATGAAGAGCTTATTCAGGGGATTCCTGGTTCTTGCGATTATTGGAATACCTCTTCTTTCAGTTGATCTTCAGTTTTCACCAATTGTTCCTCAAGTTCCTTGAGACGAGTTTGCAACACAGGTTTGTCGGCATTCTCAGCCTTGAGATTTTCAATCTCGGATCTAAAAGCATCTTCTTTTGCAATCTGTTCCTTCAATTGCTGTTCAAGCTGCAATATCACAGACTGAAGTTCCTTCTTGGCATTTTGATATGATTCAGTGAGCAGGTTGTTTTCTTCCATAACTGAAGATATCTGCAGCATTAAAGTAAACTTTATTGAACATTTTGGGATAACAAAATATCCATATCATTGTTTACCAAGAAATCTATAATTTTCCAAACCTGAGATTGTAGTTTCTGTCCTTCGGAAGCAAGCTGCTGTGTCAAATCTTCTATGGCCTCCTTCGAAGAGTTAAGCTCTTCAACTGTTTCATCCTTCTCAGCGAGGGCTGCAGACAATTTTGCCTGTAAATCGCTCAGTTCGGACTCATACATGGCCACTTCCTGAGTAAGCTTCATATTTGCCTCAGCCAGCCCTCCATTCTCTTTTTCAAAGCCACTTGACTTATTTTGCAGTTCCTCAACATTGCTTTCCAGATGCTTCAACTTTTGGAGAGTCTGTTCCAGCTCAATGTTTTTAGCTTCAGCAGTCTCAGATGCTTGTTGAGAAAGTTCTTCATACAATTTTATCTGGCTTTCTAGAGCAGTTAGCTTCCCACTCAAGTCTTTGGCTTCTGAATCTCTGTGGTTGAATCTGTGAATGGCTTCTTCTAACTGTCTTTCTGCTTCCCCAATGCGAGCCTCAGCTGAAGACTGTTGTTCAAAGGCTCTTGTGTGCCGGTCTGTTAACTCAGCAATAGTGTTACTGTGAGAAATAAGTTGCTGAGCAGTGGCTTCCTTCTCAGAAATAATAAAGCTTAATGATTCCTGGAGTTCATCAATTTTGCTTTTGAGCTGAAGATTGGTCTCAACTAACAGCTCGTTCTCTGAGTAAGACTGAGAAGCTTTATTTTCCACTTCCAAAATCTTTCCTCTGAGTTCTTCATTTATGCTTTCCAAAGAATCTAATTTCAATAAAGTCTGATCCAATTCTTCCTTCAAAGATGCAGACTTTCCTGCAGCTTCAGCTACCTGCTCTTCATAAATCCTTACTTGGTCTTCATGAATCTTCAATTTCTCAAACAAAGATTTTGCCTCTGAATCCCTGTTGGTGAAGTTTGCTATAGCTTCCTGAAGTTTACTCTCAGAATCCCTTGTTAGGGATTCATGTAACAACTCAAGCTCTGAGTTTCTTGAAGTAGCTTGCTCTATCACTCTTCCATGTTGCTCTAGTTGCTCCTCTGCAGATTTAAGCTTCTCCATTACCTCACTCTCTCTCATTACGGCAGCCTTGAGATCATCTTCAATGCTCAACAACTTCTCTTGTGTCAGATTTAATTCATTCCTCACGACCTCTAACAGATTTTCTGCTTCAGCAAGCTTCTCGCCAGAGCTGTTTGATGCATCTTCTAGCCTTGTCTTCTCATCTGTTGCGATATTCAAGGACTCCATCAACTCTATTTCCTTTTCATTGGCTGTTTGCAGTGCAATTTCAAGGCTTGATGCTCTAGCTCGGAATGCCTCAAGTTCTGATACGAGTTCAGCTATCTTGTCAGAAGATTTCCTTGAATCTGCTTCTGCATCGCCACATTTCTTTTCTAATGTGCTTATCTGTTCTTCGAGTTCCTCAATTCTATACTTCTCTGCTTCGAGTAACAACTCTAACTCGCTTGCCTTTTTACTGGCATCATCCACTTTAGAATGAGATACTTGGATCAAATCTTCTAGTTCTCGACTGCGCTGATGGTTCATATTGGCTCGATCCTCATGGTCAGTGCATTTCCCCAGAGCAATCTTCAACTCCTCTTCAAGCTCTGAATTTCGTGATGAGGACTGGTTTAGGGCTGATTCTAGTTGGTTTATCTTTTCCTTGTATTCCTGCATTTGCCCATTCAGCTGAAATTTTTCTTCCTCAATCACTCCCAACGTAGCATTGAGTTCGGATATTTTCTCAGAGAGTCCTTGTAGTTCTCTCTCAGCATCACTGCTTTTTAGTTCTACAAAATTCAACTGTTGCTCAAGCTCCACATTCTTTTGTTGTGCTGCTATAAATTGTGTCTCAAGCTCTCTCAGTTGAGATTTTGCCACTTCTGCTGCTGCATTTGAAGCCTGGATTATGTCCTCAAGCTCGAGATTCTTTTGAGTCACAGTTGCTGCTGCAGCTCCCGATTCAGTATGAAGCTCTTCCAGAGACCTCAACTTCTCTTCAAGCTCTGCATTGCTTGACAAAGCTTGAGATAAAAGAGAGTCAGTTTTACAGAAATTCTCATCTGAAAGCCTCAATTTTTCTTCAAGATCAATCCGCAACTCCTCCATCTGCTTTACATAACTAGTGAGATCTGCCGCAGCTGCTTGAAGAGCTTCTTTTTCTTTAAGTACATTAGCCAATTCCTCCTGTACAACTAAGGCTTGTGCTTCCTGAGTTTTCAAAGCAGTGTCAACCAATTCCCTCGTGTTCGCTTCCTCCTGCAGCTTCAACTTGATTTCTTCCAATTCAGAAACCTTTGCTTGAAGATCTTCTTTAGTTGAGGTTAAAAGATTTTCAAGTGACGAGATATCTTCCTTCACCTTAGATTCTGAAATCTTTCTCAAGTCCACTTCCTGGGCCAGTTCATTTATAAGAGCTTCTTTTGAAGAAAGTCTCTGCTCCATGTCCAACACTTGGGATTTTGAAAGCGCCAATTCTTCTTGGACAACAGCAAGCTCTGCTGCAGTAGTCTTAAGTGCTTCTTCAACCTTCTGATTTTCAGCAATCTTGTCATACAGGCCCTTGAGTTCTTCTTGTATGGAAGCCATCTGATCCTCCACTTCTTTTGCACTCAGTTTTGCCAATTCAAGCAATTTCTCAAACTCAAAGGCCTTCTGTGTCTCGGATTCAGCATGTGAACCACTTTGTTTGTGCAGCTCCTCAAACTTCTGTGCCTCTCCTGCAGAACATTGCAGCTCATGCTCCAACTCCTGCAACCTCTTTCTTGAGCTTTCAAGCTCAAGGCTGAGACCATCAAATGCTTCCTTCACCTCGACCAGCTCCTTGCTTTTTGCTTCTTGAGTTTGCAATGACTCTTGCAAAGCATTGAGCTGTGCAGTGTGTCTCTCCTCGGCCTCTATAATTTGCTCTTGCAATTTCTTGTGACTAAGTTCAAGCTCTCCATACTTGTTTTCACTTTCCACCAACTTCTCCTTTGTTAGTGAGACCTCATCCTTCAGCTCAGAGTTCTCAGATTCAGAATGCTTTAATACTCCAGCTAGTCTTTCCAATTCAAACTCAAGTTCTCTCATCTTCTCTTGGGATTCTAATAATTCTCTACTTTGATTGCTTGAGCTTCTTTCAATGGCAGATGGCTTGTTGTCCTCTATAGACACTGTTACACTGGCATGTGAAGCATCTTTCACATCTATAGATTCCTTCTCAACTTTTATGAATTCTCCATCAGTTTCTTCCTCTTCTTTCTTTCCTTCTTTTCCTAATTGAGGCAAGTCTCCATTTGTTACCTAAAACAAGATCATTAGAGTCAATATCAACTACTAAACATTATAAATAATGCAATCCATTCCTGGCATAACTGATTTTGGACATCAATCAAGCATTGTGGAATTTTATAAAGTGACCTACCGTCAATCACATTAGTTTCAGGTGAGCCTGAAATCATTAATTGTAATGGCTCCAGTAGGAGGTTAGTTTATTGCTTTCAAATGATCCAGAAAATGCAAAAGACTACAAATAATAGAAGTGACAATATTCTGCAGTGACTATTGTTTTCACAGCCCAACTTATCACAATGGAAGTCTCATAAGTATCTAGTATGGTTTGAAGAAAATTGAAGAATGAAAACAAGAATTGTCTATAACGTCGATAATAAAAAACAAAAACTGATTTTGTGAAGTACATGCTTATGTCATATGCAGTCAAGTGCATAAAATGCAGAAATCCACACTTTCCTTGGTTATGGAGTGTCAGATAATCTTTCATCATACATAAACAAGATGTAAGCAGAATTTTCTCTGCATTTCCTTCAATTACATGCATTCAGAGGTAGCAGGGCATCCAATTGATATGTAACAATATATATTCAATATATAACATATTGCAAGAATTTCACTATATTTTATATCACTTGTGGCTTTCTTGGATTGTTTTGATTAATCTGTTTCATTTAAATGTATATCTCACAAAAAGAAACTTTTACAATCACAGCAAATATAAGAAATAATATAGTTACCTTAATGGGATCAGCGTTAATCACAGCTTCCTCAACAGCCTTCGTCACTGGAACTTCTAAACTCACTTGTGTTTCTTCTTCCATGTCAAAACCAACCTTCAGTACGTGCTTCTCTGTGGTTTTCATAAGTTCATAATTCTTTCAGGTTAGATTAAGCAAGAAACATATTAGGAATGTAAGTGTGCTCACTTACTTAAATATGTTATTTTATAGACCACAAAGCAAAGTTCAAAAACAAAAGAATGACTCCATTCATGTAACATCACAAGGTAGTTTTGTTCTGCAGTGTCATTTGCAAAATTGCTAACCAATTTCACATTTTAAAGAAGACACATGAAATAAAAGTGCTTACTTTAAAAACCCACAACCCAAAAAAAAAAAGAAAGTAAAAAATGTTCCATTGTCTTTTGTTGGAATGGTCTCTTCCTAGTTCCTTCTAACATGAAATATTTAGTGTGGAAATTATGTTCATTGCATAAATGAGATATTATCAATTAATTTTCTTATCACTAACCATAGTATATTAAATTGCTTAATTAGCAAAAAAAAAAAAGATTGCTTACTGTAATCAGCATGACTGAGATCAAATTCGGGTCAATTAATTTGGCATCTTATCACTACCAATAGTATATTAAATTGTCTACTTTAGTCAACATGACTGAGATCATATTCGGGACTTGGTCCAAGTACACTGATGTGGCCCCACAAAAGTTTGAATCTTTTTTTCTTTTTTGGCTAAACCCCACTAAAGTATGAAACACGAACTAGGCAACTAAGCTTTTATTGTATTATAAGAGATGATTATGTGGAAAAACCATTGACAATATTTACATAATTAAGGAGATGAAAGGGAAATGCTAAAAAAAAATATTATTTTATTTTATAATTCGATAAAATAGAGAATGAAATTTGATTCTAACCTAAACTAAAAAAAATATATATATATAAATAGTAATTGAGTTATAACATCCAATATAGAAAAGGGGTCTAAAGCTAAGTGGTGAAAAGGGTGATGTAATTTTATATAAATGAAAGGGCAGAATCGTGTTTGCGCCGACAAACGACGTCAAAAAAAGAGCTTGCCACGTCATGTAGTCATGTTGATGGCACTGGCTGCACTCAACACGCAGTATTGTTTTTTTTCTGAAATAGTAGGTGCCAGTAGTATTACCACTTTACCAGCCTGTTTCTCTTTTGTCTTCTACTTTACACTGCAAAATTTATTGTCACTTTACCTATTTACATCCAAAACACTTGTGCATGCGCCCAGCTTTCAATCTCATTAGAATCTTACCCATTTTTATTTTCTAACAATTATTATATGCCTAAAATATTTACCCTAAACTTTTTGAGCGAGGGTTGTAATTTTTTTTTGTACCATGTTTCGGCTCTTTGCTGAATATTTAGACCAAATTGTCATTAAGGATTACCCTCCTTTTTTTTTTTTCTTTTTTTTTTTTTTTTTTAAGCTTTTGATTCTTAAGTTTTAAGAAAAAAGTTTAGAAAAAAAAAAACAAATTGAATTTCATACTTAAGTGAGGATAAATAATAAGTGTGGTAAAATATTAAAAGTGCGATGGCAAATGTTGCCAATTGCAGTGCAAGTGATGCAAGGATCTGAACTTCTTGGCGCAGCTAATTAAACATTGACAAAATTGAACCTGATTATAACTATGAAACCAACAAAGAAAAAAAAAAAAAAAAAAAAAAAACACGATCATACATGATACACCATAACTGGTGGTGTACTGTAAACATTCCATGAGACATCAATTAAGTGTGCATTTGGTATAACTTATTTTCACTATTTTTTTTTTTTAACTTTAAAAAAAAAAAAAAAAAAAGTTGGATAAATATATAATTGTAGTTAAAAAACTGATTTATTTATTTATTTTTGAAAAGGACTGAATAATAAATAAATGTGTACTTTATTACATAACTTTTTAGGCACATGAAAATAGATACTTTAATCAAATGCTTGCAAAACCAAAACCACATGATCCAAATTCATCCGATCTTGTGCTGATTCATCATGTGATACTATCATGTGGAATTGGAACCACTACTTCCTGTGGGCCCCTAAATTCTTTGTTTTTACCTAAATATGCATCCAGGACAATTAGACCTTCAGATCTCACTTTTCTAAGCTTTCAATAGTGCTATTAGCTACTTCTTTTTCTTTTCTTTTTTTTCAATTAAGGATCGCATCTGGACCGTTCCTTGCAACAAGGGGACCCACTAAATGCTAAGGTTCAAAGATGAATCATCAGAATTTTACCAGAATAAAGCTTTTGTTTGCTTAGAAATGTAACAATAAGCTTTGCAATTACACCATCAAGTTAGGCACCCCATCACTTTAGATCTTTCTAGATCAATCTACACCCTAATTACTATCTAGTCCTCCTTGATTACAAAGACAAACTATAAAAAGGAAATAAGCCTGTCAAATGGAGAAAAAAGAGGGGTAGGTACGTCTGCTGAATGTAGAAATGATCAACTTTAACGTATACTAGTGGCTGAAATATTAATTTATTATTAGCCCTATATATAGGCTTCTCGGTTATTCACTTCAATATAAAATATGTTTTTCTAGTGTAATGTTAATAATGTTTTAATTTCTGATGTGTGATCAATTATAAAAAATAATTTAAATGTTGATTTATTATATTAAAACCACCGATTATAATTATTGCCTGTAAATTAGTAAATCTTATGTAATAAAATTTATTATATTTTTAATATTTTCCATGGTCATATCAATTATCACATATGACCTAAAGAGCCTCGTTTTTTCTCTATTTAATTCTTTCAGAAAAAGGGGGAGGTGGAAGGTGCATGTAGCAAACCTTAAATATTTTAATAAATTCAAAATTTATTACTGTTTTTCAGATCTAAACGTCTTTCAAGTCCTAAGATAATAATTCAAAGAGTTTTTTTTTTTTTTTTTCTTTTACAAAAATCTCATAGATGATAGCTGGAAACCTGCACCTAATAATAATAAAAAGAGAGCTTTCCTAATTCAAAAAATAAAAGATTTGTCTCCTTAGATGATCAACGATCTGAAATGAACTTGACCTTAAATTGATGATCCAAAACTATACTCCTTTTGATTTTTCATGCTAAATCTTCCTCTAAATAATTACAGAGAAACAGAAATTGGAAAGGACGAAAATGGATCAAACATAAGCAGATAGCTGGAAGATGAACCGATTCATATCATATCATCGTGATATGAATCTTAGAAACATATTTACAAAACTGAATTACATCTTGTAACAATCCATATATTAAATTAATTCACCAGAGAAAGAGAAAGAGAAAGAGAGAGTACAGACAAACAAAGAATTACCCAAGAATCAATGAATCATCAATCATCTATATATGAAACAAAGATCATAGGTTTACAAACTTCATCACAACACAAGAATCCATGAAATAAAAACAGTTTAATATTGAAAGACAGTTACAAAGCCTGGAATCAACATGTAATATATATATATATGATGATACATATAATAAAAAATAAAATAAAAAACAAAAAGTTAAGGGATGAGATAGACTTGCCTGAGAAAATTGGTGGTATCACTTTAGCTTTTGTTTTCTCAAAACAAGAAAATGGAATTAGCGATGGTTATGATGATGAAGAATGTGAAAAAAGAAAATTGAGAGAGAAAGAAGCAGAGAGAGATTCCTACTATATAAGTTAGAGAGAGTAGGAGTCCACTTACAACAGATGTGGGGTGGGGCCCTTTAACACCCAATCGGACAATCCTTGGGTCGCAACTCTGCCGCTTTTGCAAGTCCACAACATTTTTGCCTCTCGATTTCTATCAAACTACGATACTAACCATTTTTTTTTTTTTTTTTTTAATTTCGTATTTTTCTAAAATTAAGAATAAATAAAGAAGCTTGATATGGGCATTGCCAACCTAGCCCGATATCATTCAAGTCATAAACTTGTTATACATTAGATCTTCTTGAAATGTTTATCAAAAAAAAGATCTTCTTGAAATGTTTTACTAGATCTATACTAGGTACAACTATTTCATAACAATTTTAGGATAATACTGAGATGCCAAACTGTGAATGATAAATAATAAAGTGATATAAGTAGTACATCCAGATAAGGATTAATAAAATCTTACCAACTCAATATTATTGGAAAAATGTTGTGTCTCTTTAATTATTATTATTTTTTTTTTCATAAAATATATATATATTTTTATTTTTAGAAACAATTGGTTAATATACCCTTTTTGCAAGAAAACTAGTCGTGCTAATTAATGTTCATTTTAGGATGTTAGGCAAAGTAATAGCTATAATTATTATATTTTCCTCTGGTGTAGGTAAGTGGAAAAGAATTAAGTAGGTGACAACCTCTAGTTAAAAGGGGTCACTTTGGTCCCTTGAGGATGATATTTGTAATAAGATGTGTGTCATTTGAGATAATATTCTAAGTGTCCCGTGAACATGATAACTCTATTAACATTTTATAGTAGTAATTCACAAATAGAAACTGAAGAGGGGTTATTCTTGAGGAAAAAAAAAGAGTAGATCTTACAGACTTACACTATTAAACATTGTAGCACAAATAAAGATAATAAAAAAGAAAAGAAAAAAGAAGCTGGTTTTGAACCCAAACCACATCTGGCTTTGCTATTGGATTTTGCCTTCTGAATAATCTAATTCAATTTCGAAATTTAATTCCTTGTATAGAAAACGTATCACTCAGATTGTACCAAATATCCAACTTACCTCTTTCCAAATAACTTCAAAAGATTGTCCTCATCGTTCCACCATATCTCAAAATCTATGGGGTATCAAAATCTCTAACTGCCGAATTTTATTTACTTTCCTTTTTTGCCTCTCCTATACTGGCATTAGTCTTGTGTATTTTTCTATTGTTTCAAAAGAATCCCAAAAGTGAATTTATAATCAAGTCTCACTAAGCTAATATTAAAAATTTAAGATTATGGGTTCCAGTTAATGCAATTTGTAAAGTCTCTTGTCGTCGAGCAAGGGGTCGAAGTTCGAATTTCGCTTACGTTAAAAACCAATTGGTGTCCTAGTTTTCTCGTAACTATCCAAAAAAAAAAATTAAGATTGGATTTATTTATTTATTTTCTTGGATATATTTTTTTTTATAATAAGCTTGAATTCGTCACTAAGCTAGATTTTTTGTTTTTGTTTTTGTATTTTTTTTGTTTGTTTTTGTATTTTTATTTTTGCTTACAATAAGTGGGGGAAAGAGATTCAAGTCTAGGTTCTCCACATGGAAAGAACTAGGCAATATAACTAAGTGACAAGCTAGGTTATATATTGAACTAAATTGATTTTCAAACCACCTTCAATTTGTACGAAAGCTCCTCAGTCAACTTTTCTTTTTTCCCTCCTATAAAGTAAATACTAATATACTATAACTAAAATTTTATATCTTTGTTATAAATTCATGCTAATGATTAATTGCTTAATTGCTTAATTATAGTTAAGATTATATTGTTCAAGTTAATTATATAGATTAATTTTGATTAATAATCTTACAAAATTTAAATTTAGCCATATATTGAAATAGCGATATATAATTTGTTATCATGATTTTATTTTACCAAGAATATAAATTAGAGCTGACTTCAATACCTTGTCTACCAAGTTAAACAATCCAATGTCACATATAATATATTTTAGATTAAAATGCACTAATACCCTTGAACTTTTATATTGTTGCAATAAGATTCCAGTAAAAAAATTTCTTTTATTTAGTACAAAACCTTTAGTATTGTTGCAAATAAACCTCTTATGTCCATTATCTGCCTATTTTAACGTTTTTTTGCACCAAATCATTAAAAAATACATTAAGACCCTCTAAATTTTATTAAGACCATTCTTTTATTTTCCTTTTTTTTTTTTCTTTTCTTTTTTCATGCAAAAAAAAAAATGCTAAAATAGACAGAAAATGGTCAAAAGGGGTTTATTTGCAAAAGCAGCAATGTGTATATACTAATTGGTAAAGAAAAGAAGTTAAGGGGATCTTACTGCAACAACATAAATCTTACCGCATGTATGTATATATAACTCTTATGTTTACGAGATTGTTGGTAGATACATTACAATGTTTGAACTTAGTTTATTTATTAATTAAGCTTGAAGGGTGGGTTTGACCATTATTTCTTTATTAAATAAATAAATAAATATACACAATTTTTTGGAGCGGAATCTAAATTGTTGGATAGTTTAGGAATCTAAATTGTTGGATAGTTTAGCAGAAAATTGTGAAAAAACTAACATGCATTTTAGTTGATTCTTGAGCATTAGTGTCAACAATCAATGCAATGTTTGATTACCTATTAAAAATTGGGTAAAATTTACAATGTTTGAACTTAGTTTATTTATTAATTAAGCTTGAAGGGTGGGTTTGACCATTATTTCTTTATTAAATAAATAAATAAATATACACAATTTTTTGGAGCGGAATCTAAATTGTTGGATAGTTTAGGAATCTAAATTGTTGGATAGTTTAGCAGAAAATTGTGAAAAAACTAACATGCATTTTAGTTGATTCTTGAGCATTAGTGTCAACAATCAATGCAATGTTTGATTACCTATTAAAAATTGGGTAAAATTTATGTACAGTTCCTTAGATTAGGTACATTAGGTTCCCCAATTGAATTCAAACATATGATTGCATTAATCAATGGAACACAAACAATGTTATTTTTTCCAAGAATATTTAAATTCAATGTATTTGAATTCAATTAGGAACCTATACCCTTAAAAATTATTCAAACTCAATAATTTTTACGGTAAATTGCACTATCACCTTCTAAATATGTTGCATTAAGACTTCCTAATCTATTGTTTTGGTCAAATTAATACAATGACTTTGATATTGTAGCAAATAGTCCTTTCTGTCAATACTCCGAACAAACTGCTAACGGAAACAACGTGTGGCTATTACATGAGCCATGAAAAAAAAAAAAAGACAGAAAACGGATAATGCAAATGAGTAAAGAATGAAATAACCACCATCATGAGGTAGAGCCTTCTTCATCATCATCAACCAAATAATAATAAAAAAGCCCAGAAAAAATACTTCATCCTCTACCTCATTCTTAATCACTCTTTGTCAACACCAACAAAGAATCACCAAAAGCTAAATCACCATCTACACACTCAACCATCACATAAACACGAATCAAAAACCCAAAGTAGTATAAATAAATAAAAGGGGAAGGTACACTTTACCAGTATTTCCAAGCGTATTGTGTAATCTGAGTTGGAAACAATATTTCCAAGAAGCAAATGTTCTCCACCTACCCGGAGTTTCATCTTATCATAACCCGCTTCTTATTAACACCTCACCAACTAACCAATTCTTTGGTAAAAGACCCTTCCGGCTTGAAACAATGTGGTTTAGGGATCCCAGCTTCCCTAGACTTGTTCAAGATTCTTGGAATTGTTTTCCCGAGAATGTCAACCTCACTATAAAAGACTTTATTGCTAGGGTTACAACTTGGAGCTGGGAGGTTTTTGGCAATATTTTTTATTAAAAGAAAATATCTACACAATTGATATTAGCTTATCCTCTCATTCACCTCCCATCCAGGCAAATTGCAAAGCTCATAAATGAGGAAAAGGATACGTTGGATAAACCTTTATTCACGCTGAAATTAAGAGTGCTTGGGGGGGGGGGGGGTGTAGCACAATTCGTCTTGGAGGATGGTTGGTTTGCCTTACCGATTTGATTTCCTAGAAGGTTTTCAATCCTAGGAGCTTGGTCCTACTGCATCCCAAAGGCGTATCCATCTTCTCTTTCAAGCCTCTCAAAGCTCCTGGGCCTGATGGACTTCACCCAATCTTTTTCCAACCTCCACTTGCTTGCTTATTTAGGATATTTTCAAAAACAGAACAATGACAACTAATCTCAATGCGACCCTTATTTGCCTGATCCCCAAAATGGTGAAACCGAAATCTGTGCAACAATTCCGACCTATTGGTCTTTGTAACACGCTTTACAAAACGGTCACAAAAATCCTGGTGCTCCATCTCAAATCATTCCTGAATAATTTAATTCATCATCTCCAGGCTAGCTTTATACCTGATAGAAAAGCTAGTGACAATGTCATTGTAGTCCAAGAAATCATTCACTCTATGACTACCTCTCGGAGCAAAGTAGGGGTTATGGCTCTAAAGATTGATCTTGAGAAAGCCTACGATCGCTTGTGAAGGAAACATATAGGCATACAATGTACACACATATAATTGAGTTTCTAATGTGTTACCTCTTGGGTTTTGTGAGTAAAACCTAGTATACCTCTTTGCAGCAGAATTAACGAACCAGCCTTCTTCCCACGTGCTTCGTGCTTGTGCCGGTTAAGTGAAAATGCCACAAAGTCGAGCACTTCACCTACGTCCACAGACCAAATCCTAGGTTTCGTTGATGGAAACCCTAAGACAAAGTGAAAAGAGATGAGAGATAGTGTGTTTTGTGTCCGCAGCTTTCTAGCGTGTGTTTTTCTATCTGAATATTGCAATATTGTAAACCCTAGTCTTAGAGTTTTGTCTTAATGGGCTGCCCACATGGGCGCTTATTTGGGCCAGTCCAATGGCCCAAATGCCAACAGCTTGGAATGGTCTTTTATTCGACACACGCTTAAGCTTTTCAACTTTCCTACAAGTTGGATTGAACTTATTATGTATTGCATCTCATCCTCCTCCTTATCAATTCTGGTTTATGGAGAACGGCTTGATCCATTCCACCCTTTCCGAGGCATTCGCCAAGGTGACCCTTTATCTCCATACATCTTTATCCTTTGCATGGAATATCTCTCGTACCTTATTCAGGATGAGGTTACGCAAGGCAATTGGAAAGGGGTTAAAACCTCTAGAAATAGTCCAACCTTCACTCACCTCTTCTTTGCTGATGATCTTATCCTTTTTGCTAAAGCTACTAGGAAAAATTACAACACTGGAAACGAGGTCTTAAATCTTTTTTGTGAAGCTTTTGGCCAAAAAATCAGTACCAGCAAGTCAAAAAATTTCCTCCCACATTATCTGGACCACAACCGCTTTGGCTTTTTGGAAGCAAAGCTAGGTCTAAAAATATCCAAATCCTTCAAGAAGTACCTTGGAGTTCCTATCATTGTTAAAGGTAGAGACAAGAGACCTTTCGACTTCATCATTGAGAGGGTGCGCAATAAACTGGTTGGGTGGAAAGCTCGTACCCTATCCTTGGCAGAGGGATGCACTCTTATTCAAGTGGTCACTATGGCTATCCTTACCCACATAATGCAATGTGCCATGCTTCTTAGGAAAATCTACAAAGAATTAGATAAACTTAATAGAAACTTCCTTCAGGGAGACTCTATTGACAAAAGAAAACTCCACCTTCTCAACTGGAAAAACGTTACTCGACCTAAGGATGAGGGCAGTTTGGGCATTAAGCCTAGTGAAACCACAACAACGCCTTACTTGCTAAACGATCTTGGAGTCTTATCCTAGAATCCAAGGAAATTTGGGCAAATGTTCTCTGTAAAAAATATTCCACAACCCGAGCATCATCTGGCTGCTGCTCCTTGGTTTGGAAAAGTTTGAGTACTACTATGGGTATTTTTGGAAAGGGCACTAGTTGGCTTCTCCGCAATGGTAGAACGATTAATTTCTAGCGTGATAATTGGCTTAATCCGGGCCCTTTGAGATCACTCATCCATGGACCTTTGCTTCCAGGACAACCCCAAAATTTGTGACCTGTGGGATGCTCATGGCAATTGGGATTTCAACTCCATATCCTTCATTCTTCATGTGGACATTTTCAAAACCATCTTAGCTTCTCTCCGACCTCTAACACCTACTGTGGAGGATTGCAATTTTTGGAAAGCTACTAATAATGGCCAATTCAATTCCTCTTTTGCTTACCGTATTGCTTGCAGCCTAGGAAATCTTGAACCGGCCATCCTCGATTGGAAGTGGTTGTGGAAGATTAGCACCATTCCCATGGTCGTGTCCTTTTTATGGCTTGCTTGCCATGAGCGTTTGCCTACCAAGAATATGCTTTTCAAACGTAAGATTGTTCCGGATGATTCTTGCCCTATTTGTAAGAGGGACACCGAGAGTATGATGCACACTCTTCGTGAGTACAACATGGTTAAGACTGTGTGGTTAAATTTGGGAACATCCTTACCCCTAGTTTTTTTCACTTCCACTTGTGTGAAAAGATTGGCTTCATCTTTGGTCCTCTTCAAATTTTGCATTATCCCTTCACCACGTATTGCACTTGAAAGATTTATTTCCTTTAGTTTGCTGGAGCATTTGATCTGCACGGAACAAAACAACCATGGATGGTAATATTTTCCAGCCTCATGAAGTTATTAAGAAGGCAAAAGCTCTTTCCGTGGAACTCTTTTTCTCTCTTTCACCCGTATGTAACCAAGCTTCAAAGACTGACACCTTCATTGGGTGGCTCCCCCCTCCATTGGGGTTCATGAAACTTAATATTGATGGGTCAGCCTTTGGCGATCTCAGAAAAGCTAGCGCTGGAGGCCTCTTGAGAGATTGTAATGGATGATGGATCCGTGGTTTTGCTCACAACATAGGGATTACAAACTCACTTGCAGCGGAACTGTGGGGCTTACGTGATGGCCTCCTTTTAGCCTGAGATCTCAACGTCTCCAACCTTATTATCAAAATTGATGCTAAATCTGTTATTGAACTACACAAACCTGCAAACGTGAATAATTTTTCATCTCACCCTTATAGTGCTTTAATTAATGATTGCAGGTACCTGATGTTGTCTTTTGATGCTGCTACAATCCACCATGTTCACCGCGAGAGCAATCATTGCACGGATCTTTTGGCAAAGGAGGGATGTAGACTACTAGAACAAATTGTGTATTTTGTTTTCCCTCCACCTTTTGTGGAAAGCCAACTTTTGGCTGACATTTGGGGGGTTTCATACCCTCGCTTGTTGTAATATTCTACTTTGTTTTATGAAATTTCCATTTTCACCAAAAAAAAAGAAAAGAATAATACATATACCAATAAAACCTATTACTATGTTAAGAAAAAAAAAATCTTATTATAAAATGATGGTGTTAAGAATTTTTATTATTTAATTGTGAATTGATGTGATAAATTGATATATATATATATATATATATATATATATATATATATAAAACGGTAAACTTGAAACGGTATGTCAAAATATCCATTATCAAAAATATTTTGTTCCAATAAATAAATTGAAATGGAATTGACAACCTTAGTAGAGACTCCAAATACGGCATGCAATTTACTCTCTCTCTCTCTCTCTCTCTCTTTAAAAAAAAAAAAAAAAAAAAACTTGGAGGTTCCAAAACAATAATTATAAGTGTTTTTCTTTTTTGTCTTTTTCTTCTACTGATCCAAACATTTACATAATTTCAATGTTGGGTTTGCTAAACCTTAAAAAAAAAAAAAAATTTGATGCGAAGTCCTATGCTGCGATGCATATATAATATATTAGAATTCCAAGGATGCTACTTCCGAAATTTGAGACAGGAAGGAGGTTTAATTGGTCATTGGACAAATATAAGAAAAATGTTTGGCTTTTTGGTCTCAAAGTGGCGGCCTCAGATGACCGACCAAACCGCCCTTTTATGCTTGCAAAGATGAAGTCTCTGTCTTTCACTCTTTTCTTTAGTCGATCATGACATTTCTTTTTTCTATTTTGGTACCAGTTTTTGTCATTCTTTATCGGATTTTAAGAATGAATCCAAATCTTTTGTGCATTTGCCTATCTCACCTCTAAATCCAAGAATTCATGCAGTTGTACCCCTTGTTTGATTAAACCAAAGGATAATAAACTTCTAGTTAGGTCTATGTAGGGTGATCTTGGTCGATTACCAAAAAGAAAAAAAAAAAAAGAGTGATCTTGGTCCGATCCAATCTGGGTTGGTGGCTTTTTTTCAATTGTATCATTTTGGTCAATTTGGGAAAAGCAAGGACTCAAATAGTACTAGATGGGTTTGGGCGGTTCAGTTCGGTCCGGTATTTTAGGTGGACAAAATATAATACTCAAAATATATGAGGAAAAAAAAAACATTCATGTTATAAAACTAAGAACCTAAGAGCATTCACATTCGGTTTTACATTATTTGGCATAATTGTCATTTCAAAAAGTCACTTTTCAACTCTAGAAATGTTTTTTTTTTTTTTTTTTTTTTTTTTCCGCAAATCATTCTACATCATACTCTTCATTTGGCACAACACCCACACAACAAATCGGCTAGAACACCCCAATAACCCAACGGCCCTCTAATGCTCATCGTAGTGACTCATGGCCGACAAAACCCAACAACCCAAACAGCCCTAACACCCAAAGCCACAACTCACATAGCGCCCCACAACCACTGCAAACGACGTCCACTTTAGTGACCTATGGTGTACAATTCTTGTCAGCGACCCACTTTAGAGGAGAGAGAGAGAGAGAGATAGAGAGAGAGAGAGAATGTAGTTTTGATGAGATACCAAAGGAGAGAGAGGGAGGGAATATATAAGAGTGAAAAAATATTTCCAAGATCTACATTGTTCGATATTGTTATTGAGTTCTTTAGTGTTTGTTGAGAGTTTTGTAACTCAAATAATACTTATTAGTATTTCTAACGAAAACATTTAAGATTCAAATATTATCTATCCCAACTATTATATTAAAAAAAAAAGAAAAAAAAAAGAAAGTATTGTACCATTTGTACTTTTTTGAACAACGATGATGTATGAACTTTTCTTGTGTTGGTGTGAATTTTAGGTGCACTATCAGTCAATTTAAGTAAAAAGATGATTTAGAAAGCCTAATATGACTGCTAAGAACCTAAACATATTCATGAATAAATGAAAAACTACATATATCCCAAAATTGAAGGGAATAAGTGGAAATAACATTAAGGTTCGGCTTTTTATTTTTTGTGAATTCGAAGGGACGGGACCAGGGCCTCTGAACAAAACATCGCCGGCCGAATAACATTTTGACTAGTTGTTTTAGACTTTTTGGTCAAAGTTGTTTAGAAACATTCAAAGTTTCAAACCACCTAATCGGCTATTGTTCTAAATTTAAAGGGACCAATTGGAGTCCCCAAATTAATAAATAAACTTTTGACTTTTTTTTTTTTTTCACAATGATAATGGAATAAAAGTTCCGCATTAGTGTAATCAGTGCCATGATTAGTTCTTTTCTCCCCAAGAAAAGAAAATGGTAACATTTCTGTGACTAAAACATTCTTTATGTATATTAATGGGTCCCATACTCCCATTACCGTCGCATAACATCGGCGTCGGGACTCAACTAAGAGATGCTGGGATTTTTAATTTGATGGTTTTATTAGTCCAACACTGCAAATGAGGAATTGTGTCAAGTCCGATGTTAGAAACATCAAACATTCAAATTGGGCCGGAGGAAACAAAATTTTCCTCCAAATTGAGTTGAAGGAATTTTTTCCAATCCATTATACGGCAGTTATTATAAGATCATTTACTTTACGTATATTAAATCATATGATTTATTAAATTATTTAAACAAATTAAATAACTAAAATTTCCTCCAAATTGAGTTGAAAGAATTTTTTTCAATCCATTATATGGTAGTTAATATGAGATCATTTAGTTGTATTAAATCATATAAACAAATCATGTGACAAAAAGTACATGCAGATATATATATATATATATATATATATATATATATATATATAGTTACAACTAGACATATGTTAGCCTTAAGGTTTCAATAATTATTAATTGGCTAATTAATCCAAGGACATTCATGTAGTTTTGATGATAACCATGATTTTAAGTTGTTCATTAATAATATTTTCATATGAACTAATGATTTATGTTTTAAAGCTTAATTTTGACTATTGATTTAATTGGACCAAGATGGCCAATTCAAATATCAAGCAAATGCAAAGTTGACAAGTTGCAAATTCATTGAAGATCAAAGTCATCAAGACTCAAGACAAAGAAATCAAGCTCAAAGACAATGATCCGAGACATATGAGAAGTAAGAGTTAGGTTTTGTAAAGTTTATTAAGATTTGATCTTTAAGGCTCAACTTTAAAACCAACTTCAATTGAAAAATCTCTTAAAGTTTTCAAAGACAAACTTGATTGGTTGAAATTCAAATATAAGACAACCATATCAATTGAAAAATCTCTTAAAGTTTTCAAAGACAAACTTGATTGGTTGAAATTCAAATATAAGACAACCATATCAATTGAAAAATCTCTTAAAGTTTTCAAAGACAACTTGATTGGTTGAAATTCAAATATAAGACAACCATATCAATTGAAAAATCTCTTAAAGTTTTCAAAGACAAACTTGATTGGTTGAAATTCAAATATAAGACAACCATATCAATTGAAAAATCTCTTAAAGTTTTCAAAGAAAGCAACTTGATTGAAATTCAAATGCAAGACAACCATATCAATTATGGTTGAAAAATCTTAAGAAGAAAAGTTTTCAAAGACAAAGCAACTTGATTGAAATTCACATGCAAGACAACCATATCAATTATGGTTGAAAAATCTTAAGAAGAAAAGTTTTCAAAGAAAACAAATTGATTGATTGAAAATCAAGAAGAATGCAAGACAACATGATGGCTATAAATACTACCCTTTCTTCATTTCTAAACATCAAGCATACAAGAGAAATCAAAGATAGAAAAGATAACATCTTATACATCAATCCATCCTTCTCAAGCTTATATTTTCATATCATTCAAAATCCTTGATTGAAAATTTCTCTAAACACTTTTTGAGCCATATTGATCAAATCCTTGATATACTATTAGAGTGAGCATATTGTGTACAATTACTCTTTGAGAGAGCCTTATCTTGTACAACAAATACTTTGTTGAAACCTGTGAGTATTTTGTTAGGGTTTTGGTATAAATCCTAAGGAGTGAAAAGGATTTTTCACTCGGTGGTTACTCTTCACTGTGTAAGGAAGATTTGTAACGGTTTTATCTTCACCCGAAAGAAGATTGTCAAATAGTGGATTTGGGAATCCTCAAGAAGTGTTCTTGAGGCGGGGACGTAGGCACGGGAAGCCGAACCTCGATAACAATCATCGTGTTTGATTTTCTCTCTCTCTATCTCTTACATATTTAATTGCTTATATATATACTTGTGCTTGATTTCATATCATATCTATATTGCAATTGAATTGTGATCAAACATTTGCTAAATCAACATTTGCTATTTGAAGATAGTTTTTAATTCCGCATTTAAATCGAAAAAGTTTGCCTCAACCTAAATCACCCCCCCTCTTAGGTTGATATTTGGGTAACAATTGGTATCAGAGCCAAGGCTCTACATATAGATTTAACAATCTTAGAGTTAAGATCATGGCAAACACACCTAGACCTCAAATGCTTGAAGGTCAATCTACTCATAGACCACCTCTATTCATTGGTAGTGATTATGGCTATTGGAAAAATAGAATGATCATGTATATTAAGGGTCAAGACTATCATGTTTGGAGAATCATTGCAAATGGTCCTCATATTCCCACAAAAACTGTGGAAGGAGCAACCTTAGCAAAATTAGAAAGTGAATGGAATGAGGCTGATGTAAGACTCATTGAATTAAATTGTAAAGCTATGAGTACTTTATATTGTGCTCTTGACCCAATTGAATACAATAGAGTCTCGGGTTGTGACTCGGCTAAAGAAATTTGGGACAAACTTGAAGTTACTTATGAAGGAACTAATCAAGTTAAGGAATCTAAAATGAACATGCTTGTCCATGAATATGAATTGTTTGTTATGAAGAAAGATGAAAATATTAGTGAAATGTCTACTAGGTTTACTAATATTGTGAATAGCTTGAAGGCCCTTGGAAAAATTTATACTAACCAAGAAAATGTGAGAAAAATTCTCAGGTCATTACCAAAGAGATGGGAAGCAAAGATGACAGCAATTTCTGAAGCTAGAGATCTTAAGGTGTTGACCTTAGAAGAACTATTCGGATCACTTATGACGTATGAGCTTGAAATGAATAGTAAAGTGGAGGAAGAAGAAGTCAAACCAAAGAAAAACTTCGCCCTCAAATCCTCTCATCATGACCACGACAATAGTGAAGAGGAAAGAGATGAAGAAGAAGAAATTGCCCTGATGACTAGAAACTTCAAAAAGTTCTTAAAGAAGAAAAAGGGGTTTGGAAGAAGATTCCCTAAGAAAGGAGAAAATAAAGGAGAATCAAGCAAAACTGAAACTCCTACCTGCTACAAATGCAAGAAGCAGGGGCATTACAAAAATGAGTGTCCTCAAGTAAACAAAGAGAAAATGAAGTACAAAAAGAAAGCTCTAAAGGTAACTTGGGATGACTCCGATGAAAGTGATTCGGATAACAACTCAAGTGACAATGAAGTGGCAAATCTTTGTCTTTTGGGATACATAAATGAATCCAACATAAGTGAGGATGAGCACGCGAGCTTTTGTCCGCTAGCATTTAATGACGATGAAAGCGCCACCGAAGATCTTTGCTTAATGGCACATGGAGATGAGGTAACTTCTAAACTTAATTCTTTAGATGATGAATCTTATAGCTATGATGAATTACAAAATGCTTTTGAAGAATTGGTTGAAGAATTTGAGAAAAATGTTTTGAAAAATAAAGCTTTTTAAAAAGAAAGTCACATCTCTTTCAAACGAATTAAATGATTTGAAAAACAAAAATGAAATTCTAGAAAAACAAATTAATTCTTTGAATGATAAAAATCTGTTTTTAGAAGAAGAAATAATTAAGTTGGAAGTTAAGTCACAAAATTTTATTGAGAAAATGAAAGCAAATGATGTGGAAACATCATCACAAATTGTTCACAATTCAAATCTTTTGATTAATGAAAATAAAGAACTAAAACTCAAGGTTGAAAACTTAACTAAAATTTTGACTAACTTTACAAATGGAAAGAAAAATTTGGATAATTTGTTGGGTAGTCAAAGATGTGTTTTTGACAAAGCGGGTATTGGATATAACCCGAAAATAAAAGAAAAACATTATCAAAAATTTTTCATTAATGAAAACCTCTTGAAATCTCCCATATGTAAACATTGTGGAAAAATAGGGCATAATATTCATACATGTCCTATGAAAAATATGATTTGGATTATTAAAGGAACCTCACCACCAACTAACCCAAGAGGACCCAAGAAGATTTGGGTACCAAAGAAAGTTACTTAAAATTGTTTTGTAGGTATGCTTGATATCCAAATCTACCAAGAAGAAGTGGTTTCTTGACAGTGGATGTTCAAGGCATATGACAGGTGACAAAAACAAGTTCACTTCTCTTACTCTAAAAGATGGAGGAAATGTCAAATTCGGTGATAACTCAAAAGGAAAGATCATCGGTATAGGTAATATTGGTAAAACACATTCTCTTGTTATTGAAGATGTTCTCTTGGTTGATGGTTTGAAACATAACTTGCTAAGTATTAGCCAATTGTGTGATAAAGGCTATAATGTAATATTTAAATCAATCATGTGCATTATAGTAAATGAAATTGATAATCAAGTTTTATTTGTGGCATTTAGAAATGAAAATGTCTACACTATTGATTTTGATAATATGACTTCAAAAGAATCAATTTGCCTTGCTGCCATAAATGAAAATAGTTGGTTGTGGCATAGAAGATTAGGACATGTCCAATATGGAATTACTCTCAAAATTGTCTAAACTTGATTTAGTAAAAGGCTTGCCGGTTACTAAATTTGTTAAAGATAAAATATGTGATGCATGTCAACTAGGTAAACAAACTAAGTCATCTTTTAAGAAAAAGAAAGTTATTTCTACTTCAAGACCTCTAGAACTATTGCATATGGATTTATTTGGTCCTATTAGAACCGCTAGCTTAAGTGGCAAATTGTATGCATTTGTAATTGTTGATGATTACTCTCGCTATACATGGGTATTATTTCTTGCTCATAAAAATGAAGCTCATAAAGCATTTGTTAAACATTGTAGAAGAATTCAAAATGAAAAAGGTTATACAATTAACAATGTTAGAAGTGATAGAGGTAGAGAATTTGATAATCAAGATATTGAACTATATTGTGATCAAAATGGTTTTGGACACAATTTCTCAGGCACCTCGTACTCCTCAACAAAATGGAGTAGTAGAACGTAAAAATAGATCACTTCAAGAAATGTCTAGAACTATGCTTAATGAACATAATTTACCTCAATACTTTTGGGCCGAAGCTGTTAACACCGCTTGCTATGTTATAAATAGAACCATCATTAGAAACACTTTAAATAAAACTCCTTATGAACTATGGAATAATCGAAAACCTAACATTGGATATTTCAAAGTTTTTGGATGTAAGTGCTTTGTATTGAATGATAGAGATAATCTTGGTAAATTCGATGCTAAATCCGATGAAGGTATATTCCTTGGTTATTCTACAAATAGTAAAGCATATAGAGTGTTCAATAAACGAACTATGGTTGTTGATGAATCTATGCATGTTGTTTTTGATGAAACTAATCCATTTCCATATCAAAAATAATTGTGATGATGAGCCAATTTCTCTTGAAAATAAAGCTAGTTCATCTAACCAAGTTGATTTAAGTGAAAAAGTCAAAGATCAAGTAGATGAACCAAAAGATGAAGAAAAAGCGCTTCCTCCAACCAAAAATGAAGAATTACCAAAAAGTTGGAACGTAGTCCATAGTCATCCTAAAGAATTGATCATTGGTGAAGTTGAACGTGGAGTAAGCACAAGATCAAAGCTCAAGAACATCTGCAACAACATGGCGTTTCTCTCACAAATTGAACCAAAGAACATAAATGAAGCTATTGAAGATGAATCATGGATCTTGGCCAATGCAAGAAGAGCTAAACCAATTTGAAAGAAACAAGGTATGGACTCTTGCACCTAGACCCAAGGACCACTCCGTCATTGGTACAAAATGGGTATTCCGAAACAAAAAGGATGAAGAAGGTATAATAGTAAGGAACAAAGCAAGGTTAGTCGCTCAAGGTTATAATCAAGAGGAAGGTATTGATTATGGAGAGACTTATGCTCCAGTTGCTAGATTAGAAGCTATACGCATGTTACTTGCTTTTGCATGTTTTAAAAATTTTAAATTATTTCAAATGGATGTCAAAAGTGCCTTTTTAAATGGTTTTATTGCCGAAGAAGTTTATGTAGAACAACCTCCTGGATTTGAAAATCATGAATTTCCAAACCACGTTTTTAAATTATCAAAAGCTTTATATGGTTTAAAACAAGCTCCAAGAGCTTGGTATGAACGACTAAGTGGTTTCCTTATTGAAAAGGGTTTTACACGTGGAAAACTTGACACAACATTATTTCTAATGTTTGATGGAAAAGACATGCTTATTGTGCAAATCTATGTTGATGATATTATATTTGGTTCTACTAATGAAAACTTGTGCAAAGAATTCTCTAAGACTATGCAGGATGAATTCGAAATGAGTATGATGGGTGAGCTAAAATTCTTTCTCGGACTTCAAATAAAGCAAACCGAAGATGGGATATTCTTAAATCAATCCAAATATGTCATAGACTTACTAAAAAGATTTGGATTGACAAATGCTAAAGCATATGGAACTCCCATGAGTCCTTCAACAAAGCTTGACAAAGATGAGAAAGGTAAACCGGTGGACGTTAAGCTATATCGAGGTATGATTGGTAGTTTACTTTATTTAACCGCAAGTAGACCCGATATAATGTTTAGTGTATGTCTTTGCGCTCGATTTCAATCCTTGTCCTAAAGAATCACACTTAATTGCAGTCAAACGAATATTTCGATATTTGCTTGGAACCATTGATTTAGGATTATGGTACCCTAAGTCAAATTCATTTGACTTAATAAGCTACACGGATGCGGATTTTGCTGGTTGCAAAATTGATCGCAAAAGCACTAGTGGTACTTGTCACTTTCTAGGACACTCACTAGTATCATGGTTTAGTAAAAAGCAAAATTCTGTGGCCTTATCAACGGCGGAAGCCGAATATGTAGCGGCCGGTAGTTGTTGTGCTCAATCTCTCTACATAAAACAACAACTAGAGGATTTTAAAATTCTTTTTGATCATATTCCCATAAGGTGTGATAACACAAGTGCCATAAGTTTAAGTAAAAATCCTATCCAACACTCTCGCACAAAGCACATTGAAATTAGATACCATTTTATAAGAGATCATGTGCAAAAAGGGGACATTGAACTTGAATTTGTGAGCACCGATAGTCAATGGGCGGATATTCTCACGAAACCTCTCATTGAAGAACGATTTTGCACAATTCGACGTGAAATAGGTATGGCTAGATACGTTGATATCAAATAAGCTTAAATTTATTATCCTTCTCTTTGATTCAACTATGTTAAATCTATATATACCTTAAGAATTGAATATAAAATGATTTTATGCATATCATGTTCATAAAATTGTTCATTTTATATCTTCCTAGTTATATTGTTTGAACATTAAATTATATGCCCAGTTCTATGTATATTTGCGTATATGTTCATGCATAAAATAAGAAATAAAACTCATCATTTAAACAAACTTGAGTTTATTAAAAAGAAAGCCATAAAGGAGAAGTCACCACAAAAGGAAAAACCACTACACTTCCCACTACATTTATTTGGGGATAGAGCGAGAAGTCAATTCCTTCACCTCAGCTAGTAGCTTCTCGTACTGCTTCTGCAGCTTATTAGTGGTCTTGCTCTGCTCTGTGGACCGGATTACCAAATCATCGGCATAAGAATCCACGAGCGCCTTCAGCCTTTTGTTCTCCTCCTTGACCTCCCCTACTTTCTTCTTACTCTCCTTCAGCAACCTTTGTAAAATGGTGACTTGAGAACGCAGCGTTTTCACTTCCATATTCCTAACATGAAGACGACGTCCCATGTTAGAAACAGTGGCAGTACACTGAATCGTGAGTGCCAATGATTCATTTATTATTTGTGGGTCAGTCCTCCCAGCTAAAACCTTTGCATCCTCCGGAGTACAAAGACCGGCAGCTACTGCGGTGGCAGTCTCACCATTCAATATCACTGAATCAGTTACTGACACAGGGCCATTAATTGAAAGGAAGTAAGGACGCCAGACTTCTGGCATCACACTAGGTGTATCATTTAGATTAATTGTTTCTGGTTTGTTTTGAGAAGAAGAGGAAGCCATTCTAGAAAATCTAATAAGAGATTAAGCTAAGAAGTTTGAAAATGATGAAGTTCATCGAAAATTAGTGTGTGTTAAATAAACCTCAGATTTTTGAACACCAGCCTGTACCTATCACCCGACTCCCGAGATTTTTCTTCAAAATTCAACGTTCAAATCTCGAGATTTAACGTATACGGAAATATCA
>OU015769.1:19291353-19389259 GCA_907173295.1 Fagus sylvatica | reverse complement strand
AAGCCTTGCAAAGGTGAAGGCATTGTCCTTAATACATTTGTGTAAATAAGAGTCTTTGTTAGGTACACTGGCTCGTCACTCTCTGGTCGATCTAAGCGGAGACAACACCTAAAGCATAAGAGTCTCACGTGGGATAGAGCGACCAAGCTTTTTCCCCTAATTTGGAAATTTTTGCACCCAATGTTACCAACAGTATCATCAGTTTCTAATGGAACCAAGCATGAGCAATGTTATGTGATGAAGCTAGTTGTTAGTGGCTGTTTTTTCGCAAGCCCTAATATAAAACAAGGTCCATGTCAATTAAACAAAGTATTTCATAATCATGCTCAAACTCTTAAAACCCGATACAATTTAAGAAGTTACAACTGGGCCTAGACATAAATTTTTATTTGGCCCCACCATGTGGACCAAGCCCACATGTGGAAAATGACCAAGAAATGGGAAAAATTAGGAGGCGTGGTTTGGAGGGTATAATAGACATTTCTCGCTAGTTTTGGGTTTAATAAAAAAACTTGCGCGTAGGCTTGGAATAGTCATGAGATCCATTGAACCCTTAGCCCGCCTAATGTGTAAATCTCAATTGTATTAAAAGGGTTCATATATCTACTGGATAGGGAAATACATTTGCTGGATAAAAGATATATCTACTAGATAGAAACAAACATCAAAACAACTACCTCTTTTAACTGTTGGATATTGCAAATCCAGTAGCTTCAGAACACATTTTGCCTTTTAGGGAAGGCAGCAGCCCACCTTTTGTCAAACATATTATCTTCATTTAGTTAAAACTATGTTTGACCGGTTTCTTGCAATAACCTATTACATAAAGCAACCCCTTTCATATACCAGCAAATAAAACTCATCTTTAGGGGTTATTATTATGACTTAAGCTTTTTCTAAGAGAGGAAATTCCTACGTGAAGGGGGGGGCAGCAAAAATACAAGGCTTGAAAAACAGCCAGCAAACACCATCAGCCAAATAGATTAGAGAGAAAATGGCTTAGTCCAAGCTAAAACCAAATAGAAAGACATCCAGCAGCTCCTAAATTATATATACCAATTGCTAAACTCATACAGCAGCTCTTTAGACACCAAACATTAGCTTCTTCATACATACTTTTGCTTTTAGAGATATAGAACAACCCTAAAAAACCCATTTAGCAATTTAGAAATACATGTACAACAGCTTCAAAAACCCATATAGCAGTTACGGAAAATACCTCCAGCAGCTCCTAAAAATACAAACAGCAGATAGGATAATCACCCTTAATGACAACTGAGTGCACAAACGGGAAAGTCCCTTTTTCCTCCATTACTACTAGGGGTGGGCTCGGGTCGGACGGGTCGGGTTTTAGGAAAAACCGTTGTCCGTCCGTAGAAATTAGGTTCATGGATTATCCATTCGTTGATAGGCACGGGTCGGTCGAGTCGGTTGGGAGGGTCGGTCGGGTCGGTTGGGCGGGTCGGTCGGGTTTAATTGGGTCTGCAAGTGGTTTTTAGACCAATTTAAAAAATCAGTCCAAATCTGAACACATTTCCAACACACAATAGAAATTCCAAATACAGAATCTCATATATCCTTTTTTACACAATTCCAAATACACACAATCTCATCAGATTTCCAAAACTCAAAGTACAGTGTTCCACAAATATCTTTTATACACAAATACACACAATTACCAAATACAAAATCACCTAATACACAATCAACAAATCAAATATCAGGTGAGATCTATTCGGTTAGAGGAGAACCTGATCCGGCGAGAATCGGCCTAGATCTGGCGAGATCTCACTAGATCCGGCGAGAATCACGCTAGATCTGACGAGATCTCATCAGATCCGGCAAGATCTGGTTAGATCCGGCGAGATCTCGCTTGAATAGACTCAGACCACTCGGTGGAAAAGATCTTGTCAAAGTTGCGGTGCTCTGTGAGTCCATGACTATGAGTACTCAGTGAGATCGTGACCGTGAAGGAGAGAGAGGCGGGACTGAGTACTGAGAAGAGAGAGAGTGAGAGTGAAGATGGGAGAGAGAAGCTGTGAGAGAGGACTGAAGAGAGAGAGAGAGAGAGAGAGAGAGAGAGTGAGAGAGAGAGTGAAAAGTAAAAAAAAAATATATGAAATGAGAGAAAAGAAGAGAGGCAGAGACTAAGGGGCTAAGGGCTGGGTACTGACCGGGTAGGCGGGTATTAGCGGGCGGGTATGGGATTATAGGTAGTTATAGGTTTATATATATATATATATATTATTTAATTAAATATTGTCGGGCGGGCGGGTATCCACCCGACCAAAATTCCAAAAACCGTTATCTGGATATTTAAAATATCCGTATCCGTATCCGTCCGTATATATGCTCACGGGCGAGCGGGTCGGCCGGATTGGTCGGTTGGGTCGGGTTCCACGGTTTTTTGCCCACCCCTAATTACTACACTTTTAATTTACCTATATGCATTATTTTCTTTACATAATTTTCTTACTGTTATGAGTTGCTGGAAACTATCTTTTCTTCTTTTGTTGTTGACAAAGAGGTTGAATCCGAGAAGAGATGTACCGTTAGCCTTCGCCATTACCATGGTGACATGGAGTAGTGGACTCGACTTCCCCAAACAAGAACCCGAGTCAATGAAGAATGCCCAATCTGACCTCTACACGTGGATGCGGCAAAAAATGACCCCTAACACTAGTCTAGAAAGGAATTTCGTAGCAATCTCATCTTGCACCAATTCTCTTACCATGTTTCATAGTTTCATCATTTTTTTCTCACTCAACAAGATCAAGGTGTGGTATTCATATGGTTATTGATTGCTAAAATCTAAACATAAAAATTTCCAATCCCATGAACATAGCCATGAAATTTCTATATTTCTCTAAAAATTTCTCTGAAAATTAATTGCTTGAGCAATGGCAACTCGTCAACAGATACTAAAGAGCAGGGGTGGCCCTGAGAAAGGGCGAGGTGGACGACCACCCTAGGCCTTACCTCAAAATTAGGCCTCATCCAAAAAAAATTTAAGGCCCTTATTGAAAGGCCTCAATATATTTATATGTACAAAAATTAAAAAGGCCCATATATTGAAAACAAGTCTTTAAATTAAGCCTAATAATGACTTATTTCTCTAACCCAAGTATGTATGAGAACAATTTTTGGTATTTATTTGATGTGAAGAATCTAACTTCACTAAATTATAATAATTTGAAAAAGTATTATGTTAATCTTGAACGTTTTTTAAAACCTGATAATTTTTTTTTTTTTATTTTGATTGTATTGATTTATTTTCAGACTTAAAAGTCTTACAAGAGATTTTACCATCAAAAGAAAAAAAGACAGTGACAAATATACTTAATTTTATCAGGAAATGGAATTGTTTCAAATGCATCTATTGCATATAGAATATTATTGACTATACTTGTTACAGTCGCATTTGTTGAAAAAAGTCTTACAAAAGTTAAAATTATAAAAATCTTACTTGCGATCAACTATGTCACAAGAAAGATTAAATGGATTAGTCATATTATCTATTGAACAAGATTTGTTAGAAAATATTGAATATAAAAGTTTAATTAGTAATTTTGTAGCAGAAACCGTATGTAGAGTAATTTTTCAATGATTTTTTTTTTTTTAGATAAAGACCTCATTTTTTTGCATCGCCTCAAGCCTCATAATTCCCAAGGCTGACCCTGCTAAAGAGCGAAAGAAGTCCTTATGGTAATTAATCTCATCTATATAAAACTTTGCTATTAATGTCTTAAATTGGCCCCCACAAATACTCATATAAATAAGCTGGTCCATAACTATTCTCCTTGGCCATTGACATGACTTGGAACCAAAGAATGGACAACTGCTGAATGCGTCCCTAGCTACTACCTTCACAAATTCAACGACAACTTTGGCTTTGGCTCCTTAAATTCGGCTTCAATCTCCTACAACAAAACATTGCTCCTATCCATGAAGGAAGCCTTCCGTATTGAGAGAGGATGGTGTTAGGTATATATCAAATGATTCTAAAAATAAACAACAATAACAAGAAATATTTCATAGTTAATAAAAAATAAAAACTCATAGTGAATTCAGAATGAATAGATCAAATCTAACGTTTGACGTTATCTCCTTAAAACAGATTTCGTTTCTCACACGATTATCTTAGTGGTGCTTTGAGACTCATGGATGTCTGTCTCCCAAGATAAAATGATCTTCGCACGCAGAAGAAGCACAAGCAATTTCTGTGCACAACGAACATAACTAGTATCTCTTTCT
The DNA here is from genome assembly GCA_907173295.1 of Fagus sylvatica. Taxonomy (NCBI): domain Eukaryota; kingdom Viridiplantae; phylum Streptophyta; class Magnoliopsida; order Fagales; family Fagaceae; genus Fagus; species Fagus sylvatica. The sequence continues at coordinate 19,385,005 of OU015769.1, read as the reverse complement.
CTCTCTTGACTTGACTTATGCAAATGAGACTCTTAAAATTGTAGGAAATAACTAACTCAAAACAACTTTAAAAAACAACTTACTCAAATGAATGAGGTGACACCCTATTTATAGATAGAGTCACACATGTTCGAAAAAAATGCAAGATGAGCATTGACAACTGTTCTAAAAAGATACAACTTTTTGAGAGAATAATTAAAGTATTAATAAGTAAATAAATTGAACAGACTGGGCCTAACCCATATGGACCCACTTGACCTACTTTTAAGAGGGAATTTTTCATTTATTCCTAACCATTTTTCCAACCGATGATTAAACAGACTTGACATCCAAGCTAGCCTCACAAGAAATTCTTTCATTCCATCCCAGGTCTCAAGTCGATGTTCTCACACTTTGTGCGCTAAATGCCCAGCAAGATAGTAGCAACCCACTCTAATGGCACACTAGACCAATCAAACAGACTTGACATCCAAGCTAGCCTCGCAAAAAATTCTTTCATTCCATCCCAAGTCTCAAGTCGATGTTCTCACACTTTGTGCGCTAAATGCCCAGCAAGATAGTAGCAACCCACTCTAATGGCACACTAGACCAATCAAACAGACTTGACATCCAAGCTAGCCTCGCAAGAAATTCTTTCATTCCATCCCAATTCTCAAGTCGATGTTCTCACACTTTGTGCACTAAATGCCCAGCAAGATAGTAGCAACCCACTCTAATGGCACACTAGACCAAACACACATCTAACCATAAGTCTCCATGCTTTTCCCAAATATTCTCTAATCTCTAACAAAAGGCAAAATAAAATCTCAACAAAGTACCATCGAAACTTGTCCACACGAAACACCCACGCGGTTTCATCATCGTAAACATCACGCCCACGTAACAAATTATCCGAAGTAACTCTGTTAGTGTTTTGAAACGAAGTGCCATAGGTTGAGAGCTGAGATTTCACTTCACTAGTGTCAGAATTCATAAGTTGGAAACCATGGTCGTAGGTTGTAGCAAGAACACCATGTGGTGGGGAATTTGACAAAAAAATGAGGAAAGGGTAAGGTTGTTAAAATCGGGATCCTACGTAGGATTATTAGAGGAACTTCATGGATCGAATCGTGGATTGTATGATTCTACTTATTTGTCGATCGTCATAAATAATTTATTAATAATTTTAATATTAATATTTAATTAAAAATATATATATAACAAATTTTAAAACATTTTATGTGAGTTTTCACATCTTATATTTAGAAAATTAAAAGTAAGAACCCTAAGACAATAAGAAAGTATAACAATTTTTTATTCAATTACAATATTAATAGTTTTTTGACATAAGAAACTATTATTATTGCATATCAAGAAGCCTAGAACAATAAGAAAGTATAAAAAAAATTTATTTTTTAATATGAGACTTTTACTCATCAATAATTAAATTTAAGTGACTCATACATTTATAAGTAAAGTCATTGTTAATATCATTTTATTTTTTTCAATGTGGGACTTCTTGTTTTGTGGGAAAGACTTCTTGAAAGTCCCACATTGGAAAAAAGTAAGAAGATACTATACTTACTCTTCTATAAATATATACTACACTTCTAAGAATTTTAAACATGAATGTATGAACTATTTCCTTTTACATGCTTACCATTCATTAGTTTAATATTTTTTCTAAAGATGCATTAGTTTAATGTTAGGATACCTTTTGTGTGAGCCTAACACTTTTTAGTTTAATGTTGAGCTATCTTTTATGTAGGCCAAATATATACATATATATAATATATACAAAAAAAAAAAACTCAAATTGGTTGAACCAATTCGGTTCCAATTTTTACCGGTTGAACCACCGGTTCCCGATTTTTAGACCTATTTCGTTTTTTGAAGAAAATCGGATCGGGTCAAGCACCAGTCCCCGATTCAACTAGTTGGATCGACCAGTTCGGTTCGATTTTTAAAACCATAGTTGTGCCTGTATGACCTATATCTTCTATATACAAAACAGAGTGTTTGGGTGAAAGAATACTCGAGCCTACTGTGTTTACAAGCAAAGATAAATTGATATGAAACTTTTAACTATACTCGCACATGTTATTGTTTACTCTCCCCATGTGTTTGAGAGGCTAAATGTTATGAACACCTTTTTTATTTCTTACATCTTTTTCCCTATAAAAATACTTGTTTAAAAAATAGGCAAAGCCCAAACACATGAACCACACCCATGTGGCCATGTGTACTTTTTCTAAGGGAAGATTTGGGAGTTGTGTATTGTAGGGTAAAAAATAATTGTTTCTCATCTATCTTGGGTTTAATGGGAAACTTTGTCAATAGGCTTGGGGTATTTTCTAAACTCATTGGTCCATGAATATCCCGCTGTGCATAAATCCAAACACACGGGAAAACTCTATCTATGTCTACCGGACAAAATCGCGTCGTTGACGGCTTTCTTTACATTCGCTTCTAGTCACCCATCACCATTTAATACTAATTTTTACAATCTCACAAATTTAGCAGGTCCTAGGGGTTAAGTTTCCCTTAGAGCATTTGTATCAGCCTCTAAGTAATTTTAGCTAAATGTAACTACAAAACCTAGTTTAGCTAATTTAGTGGCTGTTTGGTACACATGATTTGAATCGTGATTCAGTGATTCAAATCCATAATCACTGGGTCCCATTAAAAAAAATGATGTTTGGTACAAGGTTTTTAAGTGAGGATTGAATTCCCAACTTGAATTTTATGTGGGTCTCATGCCAAATTTGAGTTCACCCTTTGGTCTGTTTTTTAATCCAAGCCAGATTCAAATCCGAACTCAATTCTTGTGGGTCCTAGTTTATTATCGTTACTGGGCCCACGTTCTTCTTTTCTCCCCATTTTCTCTCTCTCTCCTTCAGTGCTTCTCTGCTTCTCTCTCTTGCTCTCAGCCATTACAGAGCCCGTACACCGCTCCCTTCCTCTCCCAGAGCCCCATATTCTCTCTCTTCATTACTCTCGGCCAAACCCCCACACTGCTTCTCATTACTTCACCTTCCCACTTTCCTTTTCAATTAATTTCTGCAACAACCCACTCTATTATTAGAATAGGTTCTCCGAAAGTGGTGGATCTAGAGAGAGAGTTGGCTTATTTGTGGTTTGCGGCGGTATGGGGGTTGTGCCAGTATGTGGGTTACGGTGATCTATGGGTATGGAGGTATCGTGGTTTGCAGTGGTATGGGGTAGCGGCGGTATGGGGGTTGCGTTGCTATCTGAGGGGGGGGGGTTGGTCACTGTTGGTGGGTACGGGTTAAACGCGTCGTTCCACGTGAACGTGATGATGTTGATGTGGTCCTTGTCCGGAGAGATCGGGAAGCGAGTCTCGACAAGGCAGAGGGCTTTGAAGTAATTTTGCAAGAGGTCGCGACGGGAAGTCGGAGTCGGGTCGAGTTGACGCTCGAGGTCGGAGCGGTATTGTTTTAGGGTTTGGAGATCGTCTTCGAGGTTCTGAGCCTCGCGTTCGGAGTAATTGAAGGCGATGTAGTTGCGGAGAGGACGGTAGAGGTCGACGGAGGTGGTTTTCTTCTCAAAGATCGCGAGCATGATGTTGGTGGTGGATGACGATGAAGTTGACGGTGCAGCCATGGCGGTGGATTTGGATTTTTCAATTGAAGAAGAGGAAGAGAAATTGGTTGAGTCAATTTGAGAGTGGTCTGTGTAAAAATTTAATTGGGTATGGGGGATTTGTGGAGAGAGAAAGAAGATAAAAGAATAAGAAGATAAAAGAGATAAATAAAGAGATAAAAAGTTTTTTTCTGTTTAGTATATAAGAAGGGTGTAAATCCTCTATGATAATTGTATAGGTGCAACCAAGTTTAAAAACCAAAACTATGTACTAAACATAATTTTTTTTTTTTTAAATTGTGATTTCAGTTGTAAAACCAAAACTATGTACCAAACAGAATTTTTTTTACAATCTTGAATTCAAATCAGGATTAAAGTTCCAACTTCAATAAAGTAAAAAGTCACGAAACCAAAACAGAAAATAAAAACACATACCAAACAAGGCCTTACTATTCACATACACCACCTCAAACTCTTTATTTCTTTTTTCATCTCATTTAATTATTGTTTTTATTTATTATTATTATTTTCTCTCAATCTTCTCCACCAAAATTGCAAATTTCAAGACAAAAATTCACCAAACTCCAGCAAATCCCCACTTTCACCATCAAACCCACAAAAAAAATCCCCTCATCAAACCCACAAAAAATCCCCACCAAACCCACAATCAAACCCATCTGTGGAAGGTAATTTGGCTGCTGAAGGTGATTGGCGACGACCAGCGACGGGGGCTTCCATAGTTCCATGGACGATGAGACTAGCAACAGAGCGAGGTGGAGATCGGTCAAAGTGGAGGTCAACGGCGTCGTTTGCTTCTTTCTGCCTCTCTTCGGTGAAGATCGGTGTTGTTTCCGTATCGACGAGTCTCCTCCCTACTGAAATGCCAGGAGCTCACGGGGGAGAAAAGCAACAAAGCTTGAAGAAAGAGAAACTAAAATAAAATGCAAAGAATTAGTTTGTTGATGAACAGTGCATAGAGGAATTAGGCGAGATACTGTAGCAAAATCAAATTTGTTCTGAAGCCTGAAGAGGCTGATGCGTGTGCTTTTTGTGTGTAGATAGCAAAAATTTAGCAAATTGAAGGGTTTGGCTAGGCTAATGCAAATGCTCTTAAAAGAGAAAACTAGATGGGATAGGAGTAGGACGAACCGAATTGCCTCAAAAGACATAAACCAGAACATCACAACTTTTTATGAAATCCTACTGCTTAAAGTTCTAGCTTGGCTAAATACCCATTTATCAAAGTGATCTTTCTCTTGAAAAGGAAGATTTTGACACTCTGATAGTACCTTTAAATTGTTGATTTTCACAGTTTCTTTAACTCTAACATACAAACTTTCTATGTGATACATTCAGAAGATGACATCATAAGTTTGCTCTATGTTTGGAAGCACAAACAAAGAGTCATCTTGCTCCTTCACCATTTCGCTCTAAATTTACCCAATTTCTTGATTAGAAAATATACATTGCTATATTTTGTTGGAAATCCCCTATTTCTTATCTTTTGTAGGTTAGTTGATTTAATTGTAATTCTGAGGGGTACTGTTAGCTTTGTTCAATTCTTATATTGATGTGAGTAGTTGGCTTGACTTCCTTAATTTGAACTTGGGTATGAAAGCCAAGTCAATCAAAATTCGACTCATGACAATGTGAAAAAACCACCCTAACAGATGCTACATACTAGTATTGCTACTAGTATGATAGGTTTTCATGAATAGTTTTGCTCTCGACAAAATTTTTCACAAAAAAATTCACACCCTCTTTCACACACTCACTTTATCTTGCTCACCATAACATCAAAATTTCACATATTGAGTGAAAATTTCCATAAAAAACTTTTTCTTTCATGAAACAGAGCAATGCGCTTTTTTGGTTTTGAACGAACCCTACAAATGACATCAAAAAAGAGAAAGAAGAAAAACATTATTTGGTTGTAAAAATGAAAGAAATAAAATAAAATTTATTCCAATACACATATCATTTGATTTTAAAAATATATCACTAGAATATTTTCAAAATACATTAATATTGTATTCATTCTTTTACATTAATGATGAATGAATAATCCCGGTTAATTTAAAAATATATATATATCACTAAAATATTTTTGAAGTATATTAATATCGTATTTCATTATTTTAGATGAATGATGAATCTCATTAATTAAATCCATAGAAAGATTTAGTACAGTAAAAATAGGGAGTACAGCATCAGTACACATTCTATAATTTTGGTATCGCTAGCTGCCACGGAAACTAAAAAATGCCAGCCAGCTCGGACTAACACTACAGCAGTCAGCAACGAATGTATGAGATTCCGTGTTCTCATTCAGCAAAAGAGAGTTTAGAGAGAGTGAGACAGATATGGCGTGTAGTACTAGTAGGCTGATGTGGGCAACAAGCGCCGCTTCATATATGAGGATATCTGTTCCATACAGATTCAGGGCCTTCTCTTCTGGTATAAAATCTCAATACCCATCTTTCTCTTTTCTTATTTGTACACACACATACCCACAAAACATAATTGCCTGCATGTAGATTTTGTTGCCTTCTTCTGAAATGGGTTCTGTTTTTTATTTTATTTTATTTTATTTTTGTTGGTAATTCAAGTTTTGAAGTTGATCAAAGGTTAGGTTCTTGGGTTATATATTTCTTAATCTGATCGCGATGTACCTTAAAAAAGAAGTATGATTTATTAGTGCAACCTTATCTACCAATTCAATTGTTGCTCTGAGCATTGGATTTTGATCATTTGGTATTAAATGGTGGAAGACTGATTATAATGTATTGGAAAGGGAAACAAATTGAATGGTTTACGTTTACAGATCAGTGCTGATGGTAGTGCACTTGGTTTATTCTATAGGAACACATTCGGTGTTGCCATGTAGCCTTCATCTTGTTTTGCTTCGAAACTGTTGGGTTTCATCCACCTGATTTCATGACTACACCTTCAATGTTTTGCCGAATTTCTTATGTTTAAAGACTAAATATTGTGATGTTGATTTAGGAATGTTTTATCTCATCTTGATGGTTGCTATGTCTGTTTAATGTTTTCATTATTCAGAATTCATGCAGTGCAGTACAGTGCTTGTTGCATCATGATTAAACTATACATTTTATGATTAAACTTACACAGTGGACAAGTGTTGTTACAGTTGTTGTGGAGTCCTTTGAAATGGATTATTCATTGACTAAGAAAGTGTCCATTTAACATGGACTAATAATATCTTCCTAGTTATACAATGCCAAAAGATCATGTCCATAGATGAATGTAGGATCAGTAAATGTGGCAATCTCTCAAGTTCAGAATTTGACTGCAAGGTGCCCCTGTTTTTTCAAGGTAAGAAGGGGTAGAGAAAATTCCTTGAGCCAATGTTTGAGTGCCAGGCGCAACAGCGCTGAAGTAACCCATGCCATACTCCTTGAAATTTTTACAGCCATAAGTACCTTTCTTTTCCCTGGGCTGAAGATAATCATTTAAACATTTTGGCTTTAGTATTTACAAATTTTTTCAAGGGAGATTGGGATTCAGCACTTAGCTATTTTATATTTGACATGATTATAAAAATGTAGCAAATTACAAGACTTTAGTCCAACAATTGGTTCATTTCAATTCTAGCCAATGTCATTATTTTTCTTTTATACATAAATTATGGTTTTGTGTTAAATTTAATTATTAAATAGCTTATGTGGCGTTGAAAGAAGGAAATTGCACAAGTAGAAGGGATTTTATCAAGATTGTTATTTTTTTGATAAGTAAAAGATATTTTATTTGAAGAAGACTACTTAGGGCTGAAGATAATCATGAACACAAAGAAGTCTAAAGAATTACAAAGAATAATTAGTATGTACTAGAGACAACTAGTGACTCAATAAATTTCGTGATGGAGGTACTACCAGTGAACCCCCATACACGAGACTAGTCAAACCATGAATTAGTAAATTTCTCAATTAGCTGACCCATGGAACTCTCCAAATCTTCAAACATGTGGTGATTGTGTTCTTGCTACAATCCACAACAAACATAAGGAAACTAGATTCCAAATATCTGAGGAATGCTTCCCAAACCAATTCCAAAAATCCAAACAACAAATCCACTACCTTGCTTGGTCCAATATCATGAAGGAAACCTAGTTTTATCTCTCAAACGTGGTTAATTCTTCAAGTTATATTTTTTTTACTCTCTGGTGTTCTTTCACTTGCCCCCTCCATCTCAGACATCCATTTAGTGTTTCTCTGATGACAGGGGCTTGACAAAGGATGAGAACGAGACCATCGACGGTCATTCACCTTGATGCTCGGTTGAAATTCCTCCTATTCACAGGCATTGACTGGGGCCCTCCTCTGGCTATTCTTGAGTTCACTTTCACAGATGAGATTTGGGCAGTCGCTGGGCCTTTGTTCATCTGAGTAATGAATGAACAACAAGGACTTGGCTGTATGCAAAAACTATTGTCCAATAGAATTTTAAGGTTTGTATTTTATTTTATTTGTTTTTGGGAGGGGTGGGGGTAAGCAAAGAAGTGGGATGGGCTCAACTGGAACGATTTTTGAAGATAGGAATCTACCCTATGTAGTATACTCTGATAAATTTTTATTTTTTTATTTTTTCTGTTTAGGCAAGGGCTTTTTCCTTTAAGGTGAGAGCAGTGGAAGGCCTGAGTAACTGTCCACTATACACAAAAAGTGTTGTGCTTGCTTGGGACTAAGGACCTTACTCAATTGTGCTAACTTGGTTTGTGTAATGAATGGGTACTATATTTATGTTCAATTGAGTTTGGAGTACCTTGTTCTTAAACTATTTGCTTAAGATTGATTACGGTTAAAATTATGAAAGCTGGATTCAAGGTTTGGTATGTCAAATTAAAAAAAATGAAAAATAAAAAATTTGTCAACTTTCTATTAATTAATTTATACTTATATAAAAAAAAGGGTTTGGTATGTCAAATTGTAAGGAGCAAATTTTATTACAGTGCAGTATATTGGCAGGCTGCTTTGCCTTTGGAGTTAGATGCATACCTGTGTGGGATTGCCGTGATGAAAACCATGTCTTTGCTCTTTGGCGTACAAAGATGCTAAACTGATGTTTATAGATCTTTACCTAGACTGAAGGGAAGAAACTTATTTATAGCAGAGTAGTAAATAGGTATAATTCTTGTTATTGGTTTTTGCTTTACTTTAAGTGGAGAGATAAAGTTTTTTCTAGATTATGTTTTAGAAGGTACAATGGATTACTCTGATTCTCACATAGAAAATATCTTGCTTCTAGGGCTTGCCATGCTAAAAGTATTTACAATTAACATTGTAATGGTGGAATTCAAACTTGTTATCTGATGTACAACTTAGAGTGCAGAGTATTGAATTCTGTGTGTTGGGGGGCGGGGGCGTCTGGGTGTGGCTGTGTCATGTGTGTTTTCCACACACAAAAACAAACTTTCTGGTAAGGGATTCAATATATTATCTTACCATGGATTCAATGATGATGATGGGAGGATTGATCCATGTCTGTAAACTTTGACAAGATCTTTGAATTAACTTTTTTTTTTTTTTTTTATAAGTAATTCAATTTATTAGAAAAGGAACCAACCAGTATACTAGGGGTATACTGGGATTACAAAGAATAAGAGCTACAGAAATCTATGAAATCCTGAAGGATGAAAAAGAAAAGACTCCTAACACATGCAGCCAATCAAACAGCATCCTAAAAAATATCAATAGTAAATCTGGAAGCGCCATCTCCAACCCTTCAAACGTCCGAAGATTCCGTTCTCACCAAACACACCACAATAGACAATGAGGGATAGTCCTCCAAATCACAGCTTGCCGAGATTTACCCAATGCACCTGGCCAGCACCATAACAATTCACTCACAGTCCTGGGCATCACCCAATGTATTCCAAAAAGGGATAAAACAGCGTCCCATAAGTGATTGGCCAAAGAACAATGCAAAAAAATATGATCCGATGATTCCCCAGCATTCTTACAAAGGCAGCACCAATCCACCAACACTATCCCCCTCTTCCTCAGATAATCATTGGTGAGGATCTTCCCCCAAACAGCCGTCCAAATAAAGAAAGCTACTCTAGGAGGAGCTTTGGACTTCCAAACGCCTCTCCAAGGAAACTGCACAAGATCTTTGATTTAACTACAAGGGGATAACTGATTTGGGTAGGGATGACACTCATGAAACAGATGTTGTGGCCAAAACATTGTTTTTTTTTTTTTTGGCTATAAGACTAGTCTAAATAGAAATTAATTTTTTTTTATGAAACATTTCCGTTTATATGTTTGTGTTTTTTTGGGGGGGCTAAGTATATACTCATAGTATGATTCCTCAATTCTGATTCTTGTTTGGTGTTAGGAAGGGTTTAGTGGTTTATTAACTATTTATGTGGATGGCTGAGGGCTCCTTTAATGGTTGTCATGTTACAACCTGCTCTTTCTTCATGGGCCTGGTGTTGCTAGTTGACAAGTCTTTGACAAACTTTGCTAGATAGGGGCCTTTTATCACTCAAATTTATATTCCTAAAATATTTTCTTTCTCTATTTCTTTTCCTTTGGTGGTAAGAAGAATATGAAGTTAAATGTCATTAAAATCATCTAGTTCATCAATGCTGCTAAAGTATCTTAATGACTGAGTTGAAAGCTGCTTGTTGTACTAGTCCAAAAAAAAAGCTTATTAAGTTGGCGCCACTGATTCTGTCATGTGGGTGCACATTATGTATTTTCAATCTGTTTATAATTATAATACCCCAGCAACTAGATATTGGACTGGCTATATTGGTGGTTACACATCCTGATTGAGACCACACAGTTGTAAACATAATTTTGGCTGTGATATTAAAAGATTATTGGCTAAATTACAAATTATACCCTCTAACTTTCGTCAAAATTCATTTCAGTCCTCTTAACTCTGATTTTTTTTTCTTCTTCATTTCAGTCCTCTAACTTCTGTTTCTTTTCAATTTAGTCCTTCCGTCCACTTCCGTTAAAATAGGTTGCCGACTTGCTGTTAGGTGCCCAAAAACAACATCGTTATGGTGAAAAATTCATAAAACTAATAAAGCTTCGAGGTTGTAATTTGGAAAGAAATGGAAGTTAGAGGACTGAAATGAAAATAAATTAAAGTTAGAGGACTGACTTGAATTTTGACCAAAGTTAGAGGGTATAATTTGTAATTTAGCTTTATTTATCCAAAAAAAAAAAAAAAGTAATTTGTAATTTAGCCAAAATTATAACTGGATTTTAATGGATATACATCCCATTACATCCAAATAAACTATTGTTCTAGTGGCAGTTGGATGCCAGTAAGTAATCCCGGGGTGGGTTGCAAATCCACCTTTGGTGTTGTTATTATGAGTTTGAAGTAGTTTGTTGACTTATCCCACTATGTATGTTTTTTCCTCTTGCAGTTGTGAAGGATTTAAAGTATGCTGATTCTCATGAGTGGGCGAAAGTTGATGGCAATTCAGCTACCATAGGCATAACAGACCATGCTCAGGATCACTTAGGTGATGTTGTGTATGTTGAGTTGCCTGAAGTTGGGAAATCTATTTCACAAGGCAGTGGTTTTGGTGCTGTTGAGAGTGTGAAAGCAACCAGCGATGTTTACTCTCCTGTTTCAGGCAAAGTAACTGAGGTCAATGAAGAGCTCAACAGCTCTCCAGGCTTGGTGAGTCACATCACCCTTACTCAACCTTCTAATATTTAAAATAAGTCTCTATGAAATTCTATATACATTATTTTCGGTTCTGTAATTACTGTGAGTTAAAATTTGTCAAATTGTATTTTTTATTTGTACTATCAAAGTGCTATAGTTGAACAGAAATGGGGAATCTTTGAACATTTGGATTCCCCTTGTCAGATGACAATGGAAGTTCAATCAGTGAATAAAATTCATAAAAGATGTGAAATGAGTCTATTGTTTCCCAGTAGGAATCAAATGATTATGTTCATTCGTTCATAAGATCTGTCCAATGGAGAACATTATAGGTTCTGAATAAGTAACTTCCATGGTGCAATAGTTGCTGACTTATGATATGGTTCTCTGACCATTAAGACTTGCTCAAGGTATTGTCATTCTAGAGTATCGGAAGTTACCTAATTTCTTATTAGTTAGTGTCAATTGGTGAGTGAGTTGGTGGTAGCTCTTAGACGTTACCAGCTTGTCTTTTTGAACCTAAAAAGCAGATGCTTGTGTTGGAAACCATGTTTTGTGTGAGGGGAAGATTGGGAGTTAGAGTCAGTAAATTCGTTCTGAGTTGTTATGCTGAGCTTGGTATCAGGTAGGAGAAGGGAATAAGATGAATTGAAGCTTGAAAAAGAATAACCACTTTGATGGCTCAGTAGTACTAAATGTCTTTGGGAGGTTCTGTAGGTGCAGTGCTCACACAGAAGACCATTTGGTAGCCCAAGGTACCCCCAAAACTTGCCCTTTTGATTTAGACAGCTGCCTTGGGAATATTTCTCACAGTAGAGGAGCAATGTTATTGTGGACTGGTGCTCTATGTTTAAGAATAGTGGGAGACAATAGATTATCCGTCACTCCACTGCTCAGTTGTGAGGGATTTTTGGTCTCTTGTATTTTTGTTGTTTGGTGTTAAATGTCTATTAAACGTAACAGTGATTGATCTGCATAGCTGTTGGAGGTGAAAGTTTAGGAGTAAGGCATGAATATGGTTGCCACTTGCCACCATGTCTTCTGTGGACCATTTGGCATGAGACTATTAGAGGAGTTTTGAGAGTATGGAACTCAATTAAAATTGGTTAAAGCTTTTGTATTTTAGGCCATCCTTTTCATTGTATGCTTGCTGTGGACAACACTCCTTTGTTGAAATTTTTTGGATTCTTTATCTTTCGTTTTTGTAATTTCTAAGGGGCTCTTTACATTGCCTGTTTAGTCTGATGATCCTTTTATCTCTTTCTTTAATTTAATTCTACAGTTAATTGTATCTAACCACTTTGAATTGTAGGATTCTTGTAATGTGCATTTTAAACTACAAAGAAAGAAAAGATGAAGATTGATTGCAGACAGGTTTGGAGGATAATTCCTTCAACCTACTATGTGGTCCTTCAAATGACCATTCACGTATAATTTTAATCACATGACTTATTTAATAGTCATATGCCTTATTTTTAATGACATAATAGGTCATGTGATTAAAATGATTAAAATCCATGTGGATGGTCATATGAGTCGCCACATAATTGGTTAAAGGAGATTTATCTACACTAATTTAGAGGAAAACTGTCCTTAATTTGCAATATTTGCCCACTATCTAAATTACTATCAAAATAATCAAATTAATGGGTAGATTAAATCTCAAATTGGGATTTTTATTTTTTCTTTGTTGGAGAAGTGAGAAAATTATTCAATATTTCATTAGCAATATTCTCTCTTCTCATATGAATAGTGGGTCCTACTATATATTTAATTATTGGGAAGAAAAACATAAGGGAATAATTGATGGTGTCAAGTGAAGTCATTTTAACAGTAACTTACATATTTCCCCTTTTATTCAAAAAAAATTAAAATTTTGCTCTAATGGAGGACTTTTCAGGAATTAGTTGGTGCAAAATATTTCTGTTGGGTATTTACTCATTACTAGTTGATGTATTACATGTATGTTTGTGTATTTTTTGTACCTATGTCTGCATGTATGTGTATTTACTGTGGTCAAATTTTAGTAGAATCTCTGGTGAATGTGTAGGTTTAAGGAAAATTATTGAAGATTCAGAGTTTTTCCTGACCTTTTGTGAATGTTTGATGCTTCAGATCAATGCAAGCCCATATGAGAATGGATGGATTATTAAAGTAGAAATGAGCGATAAGGATGAGATTAACAAATTAATGGACTCAGATCAGTATTCAAAGTTTTGCCAAGAAGAAGATGCGAAGCATTAGGTGACACTATGTCCATTCCATTTTACCTTGAAAATGGAATATTTTGGCGTTGCTTTCTTGTTCTTTAGTAACATGGTTTATTGAGTTGTCCTTGTACCAAATAAAAGTAGTTTTTTTTTTTTGCTAAAAACCATAAAAGTAGTTATTTCTGAGTTTGTGATTGGATCCATATTCTCCTAATTAGTTCACGTTTGTCTGTGCAACGAAGAATTATTAATATATACTACGTTATGAATTTGATATTAGTTAATGTTGTGACTTGAAAACTTTACTGTACCACATGCTACATGCATGGGTGTGCTTGCTCACACGCAATCATATTGCGAGTTTCTAAGGATAACGTGAATGGTTTAACTGGCGGCTTATGCTTAGTTACCAGTGTAATAGTCTATGAGCAGACTTTGGCGCTTTTTTTTTTTTTTTTTTTTTTTTTTTTTTTTAAAGAAAGAAATTTCCCCTATTTTAATGGCAAATCAAGGACAAATAGGTTCATAAAATTTGGAGACAACAATATGCAAAGTAGGGAATCGAGCTCATAGAAGTTGTGTTGATAATGAAGTCCAACACATATCCATGTTGGTGAGACTAGAGCAAAAAATTTGCCAATGGACAGTTTATTAACGGTTTGTTTAGTTACAAACTAGTTTGTAGTCCAGAATTACAAAACAACTATGTGATAACTCATAAGATGTGAAAATTAACTGTTTGCGCAAGATTAAATAAGAGAAAAAAATTAAACACATAAATAAAGAACACAAGAATTTACGTAGTTCGGCAATATGCCTACATCCATGGGCGACGACAGGGAGAAAGCTTTACTAAGAAAATAAGGAGATTACAATAATGGTATCAAGAATCTCTCAAAGAACCCAAACCTCAAATACACCCTAATCTCTCTCTCACCAAGAATAAATCTAGATAAAACTCTTCTCTAATTATTCTATACGGCACACTAAAACGAAAGCCTTGGAGTCCTATATATATATATATATATATAAATAGCAATAGGCGGCTACTTTTCTTTGTGCACAAGATTCACAATTCAAGTAGAACTTGAATTGCTTTAGTCGGTTAATAGTTCTAGAGCTAATTAGACTTGGTCTTTATTGACCAATTCAACCACCGACTCAACATAAGATCATCCACGTATATTTTTCTCGCATGACTTATTTAATGAGTCATGTGACTTGTTTAAATAATATATGTGGATGGTCTTATGAGTTATCACATAGTTGATTTATAACCTTGGACTACAAGCTGGTTTCGAAGAAAGGGATGAGAGCGAACTACTATTAATTTTTCTTTTTCTTTTTTTGTTTTTTTTTTAGGACAATTACACTTTACCACCCTAAACTATCACCACTTTTTCAATCTTTTCTTCAAACTTTTGAGATGCACGATTTACCCTCTAATTAGATTCAATTGCACGCCGGTTATCCCATCCTTCCAGATTTTTGCTAGAATAGACGGAATAATAAAACACGTAACAATCACATGACACACGGGCCCACAAGACTAGTTATCACCCACAAATAAAAATAAAAATAAAAATCCCAAAATACCCTTTTCCTTCTCCATAATATCTGATATGTTCTTGGGTTGGACCCACCGACTCGCATGCGGGCTGGGTATATATTTATCGCATGGTGTTCTCTCCGTCTGGTGCTATGGCCGTGTCCAAAATGCACACTCTCTGGCGAGACTTGCCCAGGAGAGAAAATCCACACGATGAAAACGAGGTCGTTTCGTTCACCAACATTCCGAACTCCCCGAAATACCGTTGGTGGCAGCTCTCTCCTCTTTATCGTAGCTTCGTTGAAGGAGACCAAAATCTGCAGAAACAGTAGTGCACAAACAAAAGCCATTACAAGTTTACAACAGGGGTGAAGTAGACTAAAGAACGAAACAACATTAGCACTAAGAGGTAACTAAGTGTGATGAGAGTGAACCGCATGCGCCATTTGGAAGTCCTTCATCAATGTTGAGGCAGAGCTAAGGTCCTAACTCCTAAGGATATAATGTGGGTGGACAGAAGTGAGAAGACTCTTAAAATATGCACTTGTTTCCAAAGTGCCCAGGAGACCATAGTCCATATCTCCAAATCATTTTTTGTGGCATTTGACGCAAAACTAGTTGTGATGTCCCGAAAGTCCCTTAGTTGGAAATGGTTTATTTGGAACATTTGAGAAAGGAGACCGTTGCTCCCTCATGATAACTGTTGATTTATCTAGGCACATGGGTCCAGTTTAGTTGAGGTGGAAGAGATAATATTGTGGCTTGACACGTGTGAAGATTGAAGAAGATCACAAGATTGTGTCCGATTGCATGTTGCCCCAAATTGGACCCACATAACTACGTGTACCAACACCATCATCATCACAGATTTAGCTAAGTAGAAATAAAAAAAACAATAACTTAGAGCATTCTTATCAGACTCCCTATTTTTTTTACCAATTTGGTTCAAAAAAACCCACTTTTGTTAGTTTAGCTAAAACACCACTGTATCAGACTCCCTATTCTAACTTTACTATTCTATTTTTTAATATATTCTTATTATTTTATTTATTTTTTCACAACTTTCAAAATACCAACTTTTCTCATTTTTCTCTACCCTCCTTCTATACACCCGTAGGATATTCCCCCTCTTTTCTTTTTTTCTTTTTTCTTTTTTCCTTTCCTTTTTTCTCCTCCACCCACGTACACCTCCCCTCTTTTTCTTTTTTCTTTTTTTTCTCCTTTTTTTCCCCATCACCCACGTACCCTTCCCACTTTTTCTACTCCCCTTCTCTTTCTTCTTTCTTTCTTTCTCAGCAGCGTCTCCCCCATTATTTTTTTTCTTCTTTCTTTCTCAGCGTCTCCCCCTTCAGCGTTTCCCCCTTCGTTTTTTTTCTTCTTTCTTTCTCAGCGTCTCCCCCTTCATTTTCTTTCTTTCTTTCTTTCTCAGCAGTGCTTGATTATTATTTTTTTTCACAGAAGGTATGTATGCATGTATTTAACTTTAAAATCTCTGTTTTTGAACGGAAATTAATTTGGGAGGTGATAATTTTTATTTTATTATTGTGACTTGAGAAAAAGGAGCTGCTGGTCTTCCTCTGGCTGAGCACCGGTATTTTTGGCGCGAACTACAGCTTGGGAAAGGAGGGAGACAGCTTACAAGAGAGAGAAAGAAATGTTTTTTATTCCCCAAAGGATGAACAGTAGCTCCTTAAGTTGGACGAGCTACTGTTCATCAACTACGGGTTTTCAATAGTTTGGGGAGGCTGATGGTGCATGGTTTTGCTGCCTCCTCCCTATTTTCTGTTGTTTTCGCCCAAATACTCAGTCTGATAAGAATGCTCTTAGAAGACAAGTTTTAGACAAGCAGGAGAGGAAACCAAGAAAAACTCATGGCAGGAAACAATCCTTATGGTTTTGATATCCGGTAGGAATAATAAGAATAAAAGTCCAGGTTGGTTGGTGAGAAAAACGTAACAGTGTCTCAAGTCGCAACGATTTCATCTTCTCTTCTCTACATTTCCCTTTGTTTCTGATCCGCGGTGTGCATAGCATGGAGACTACGTCGTTGGTGAAGAATGGGAGCGAGCAATTCGAGAAGGAGTCGTCGGTGAGTGGCAGCGTAGGAACTGCAACCGGAGTTGGAGGAGAAGAGAAAGGGAGATTCGAGTTTTTCAGGTGGGTGGTATACCATGTGGGTGTGAACTCAATCGCACATGACCATATTTGATTATACAGTTTAAGCATCTTTTAGTTCACATCTAAGAATGCTCTCTCCTAACGCTAGAGAAACACAAAGTGCTCCCCTCTCCTAGGGGGGCCACCAGCCAACTAGCCGGCCTTCCATCACCGGCATCGGTGGGAGGAGGCCCCTAAGTCTAGAAGGTGGTAGTTTTTCCAACGTTTAATTATGGGAGAAAACAGGTTCTTTTTTGTGGAATCAAAGTCGTTTGAGATTGCCAAAAATGCATTTGAGTTGAGTTTGATAGAACGCAGTAGAAACCATGTCAATATCGTTACGATGGGTTTTGCAGCAGCCTTATGGCTCCGGGATGTCTTACTAGAGGTGGCCAAGATGTCCAATGATCAAAATCTATTTCGCTCCTTTCGTGAAGGCAACAAGATTTTTGTGCTTCAAAAACAACGGAATGGTAAGGGTTGGTTTGTAACCATTACAACGCTGGGGGAATCAAAGAACAAAAAGTATGTGATTATACCGGAAGGGAGGGAGGCAAGTGGATGGCATGGGCTGAGTAGGGAGATCAATGGTCTGATGGCGGCATCGACTGCTGGAAGTCGTGATGTAAATCATCGGCGGCCAGAACAACGTACTTATCAACCTGCGAACATGAACACCGCCGGAAATAGAGGTTCTTTTGTGGCGATAGTTTCAGGTCAGGGAAGGGTTCACGTTGAGGGTAACGGAAAAGGAAAGGAGAAAATTTCGGAGGAAGGATCGAAAATTACGGAGAATCCGCAGCCAAATCAAATGTTGACTCTCAACATGGAAAAGCTGGATACTGGGCATATTTTAAGGGATTCCGAAACAGTAAATTTGTGTTTGAATATTCAAATTGGCTGTGGACCGGATGGGGTGTGGTGCATAAGAAATTCAAGTCTTATAAGCCCAAAAGGGGATTCGGTTTTGGGCCTAATTGAAAGTGCCAGGCAGGTGGTGAAGCCCACGGCACTTAAAGAACCTGTGCATAAACCCATTCAGCCCGTTAAGGCTAATAACATGGTTTGGAGACCACGTGCTGGGGCGGGGCCCAGTGCAGTAGCTGGCCCGTGTCTTCCTCAGGTTCGGAGTGAGGCACGTGCCTCGGAGATAGCTATTCCGAGACCATGTGTTGGGGCGGGGCCCAGCGCAGCAGATGACCCGTGCCTTCCCCAGGGTCAGATCGCGACACGTGCGTCGGAGACGTCTCTTCCGGACTCTTCCACCCAGCTGAATCAGATGGTACGTGTGGCTTCTAACTAAGAGTAACCTATGTTTGCTCTCAATACACCATCGGGCGTAGTCAACCCTGAGCTCACCGACGCAAGCTCCGATGAAGAGAGCGCCTCGGATTCGCTCCCGATGGTTCCGGTTCAGGACGAGGCATCCTCAGGGGATTTGGGTGATGGGGATTCCTTGGGGGACCGGGCATGGGGGACATCGAAGGAGTGGTTTTTGGAACTCAAAGATGGTCAACGTCTTCGAATTCCAGAAGGTATCAGATCGGTCACACCGATGGCTGATAATAGACTTACCAAGCGAGTTCAACAATGGATGGAGGAGCAGAGGTATGGAGGGTCGGAATCTACCGAGGAGGAAAAAAAATGGGTCGGGGTAGAGACGGACTTAGCTTTGGTGACAAAGGAAGATTCCATACCGGAGGATGAAGGGGAAGCTATGGTGGTGGCACCACTGGCTGTGATGATGCCCTCTGAAGTTGAAGCACACGGGTTGACCAAGGTAGGTCCACAGACTTATTCAGAATGGGTTTTACAGAAGCATAAAGTTTTTGGGAAATTAGTAGGTGCCTCATATGAAGGTTATGAGGAAAGAGTTCTGGAGGTGCTTGCAGCTATTGATGCTCGACGCAGAAAGGCAGGGCCTAGTAGTAGGAAGTCTACTCCTTCAGGTAAAAGGGGAACTAGGGAGCTGAAAGGTTTGGTGAGTTCCATAAATTATGAGACACGAGGCTCTCAATCTTTGTGTATGGTCCAGGGTGGGGTATCGTTGTTGACTCAATGAATGTGAAGCTCATTTCTTGGAATGTGAGGGGGATGAATGAGTTGGATAAACGACTCCGGATTAAAAATCTTCTGAAGGGATGGAAAGCTGATGTGGTTTGTCTTCAAGAGACGAAATTGGGCTTGATCTCAAGTAGGGTTGTGAGAAGTTTGTGGGGTGGCCAATATGTTGATTGGGTGTTCTTGGGTTCAAATGGGGCTTCGGGTGGCATTCTGCTCATGTGGGATAGGAGGGTAGTTGAGAAATTAGAAGATGCAGTGGGTCAGTACTCGGTGTCTTGTAAGTTTAGGACTGTTATGGATCAAAGTGAGTGGATGTTCTCAGGGGTTTATGGGCCAAACTTGGATAGCGAGAGACAAGGTTTGTGGGATGAGTTAGCTGGAGTGAAGAGCTGGTGGGATGTGCCTTGGTGCGTGGGAGGAGATTTTAATGTGGTACGTTTTCCGGCGGAGAAATCCCACTCTACTTCTTTCACTCAAGCTATGCATGATTTTTCGGATTTTATCTCAGCTCAGGGGTTGATTGACACTCCTCTGCTTGGTGGTAAGTTTACTTGGTCAAATGGTCGATCGATTAATGCTAGGTCTAGGTTGGACAGATTTCTGTTTACGGCTGATTGGGAAGATTATTTTGGGCTTATCTCTCAGAAGAGATTGGTGAGGTTGGGCTCGGATCATTTTCCTATTCTGTTAATGTGTGGAAGTCCTCATCAAGGAAGTAGGCCGTTTAAATTTGAAAATATGTGGCTCAAAGTGGATGGGTTTGTGGCAAAGGTTCACCAGTGGTGGAACTCTTATCAGTTCCAAGGTTTCCCGAGTTACATTCTTGCCAATAAGCTGAAGGCGCTCAAACTAGATCTGAGGCATTGGAATGCGGAAGAATTTGGGAATGTCACGGTGAGGAAGAATGCTTTGTTGGCGGAACTGAATGGGCTGGATGTTGATCTAGACTCGTATATTCCATCAGTGGAGGATAGGGTGCGAAAGGAGCTGGTCATTGCGGAAGTGGATCATCTTATTCTGATGGAGGAAATAAACTTAAGGCAAAAATCTCGGGCGTTATGGCTCAAGGAGGGGGACAAGAATTCAAAGTTTTTCCACCGTATAGCAAACTCTAATCGGAATAGGAACACTATTGGGCAACTTTCTATTGATGGGGAAGTCTCTACTCAGCAGGCAGCTATCAGGGAGCATATTGTTCAGTTTTATGAGCAGCTGTATACGGAGGGTGAGTTCCAGCGGCCGTTACTGGATGGGTTGGAGTTTAATGCCCTAGCTGGGGAAGACTTGGAGGGATTAGATAGGCCTTTTTCTGAGGAAGAAGTTTTCAATGTAGTGAAAAATTTTAATGGAGACAAATCCCCGGGTCCGGATGGGTATTCCATGGCTTTCTATCAGGCGTGTTGGAGTATTGTTGGGAGTGAAGTTATGGATGTGTGTAATGAGTTCTATGATCAAGGCATTTTTGAGAAAAGCCTAAATGCCACTTTTATTTGTCTAATACCAAAGAAGCCAGGGGCTGTTGAGCTGAAGGACTTTCGTCCTATTAGCTTGGTGGGGAGTGTTTATAAGATTATGGCAAAGGTATTGGCAAACAGGTTGAGCTTGGTGTTAGCAAAGATAATTTCTTCGCCTCAAAATGCCTTTGTGAAAGAGAGGCAAATCCTCGACTCGGTTCTTATAGCTAATGAATGCATAGATAGTCGGATGCGGTCAGGGATTCCAGGAGTGTTGTGTAAGCTGGACCTCGAGAAGGCCTACGATCATGTAAACTAGAAGTTTCTTTTGTATATGCTGAGAAGATGTGGGTTTTCAAATAGATGGGTTCGATGGATCTCGTTTTGTATTTCTTCGGTTCGTTTTTCGATCCTGGTTAATGGGAGTCCTTGTGGGTTCTTCTCGAGCTCTAGAGGTCTTCGGCAGGGGGATCCGCTCTCTCCTTTGTTATTTGTAATCGTTATGGAGGCTTTTAGTCGGATGATGGATAGAGCGGTTGAAGGTGGGCTGTTGTCGAGTTTCTTGGTGGGTGATAGGGGTATCAATACTCTAATGATGCCTCATTTGCTTTTCGCTGATGATACATTGATTTTCAGTGCTGCTGAGCATGATCAGATTCTTAACCTAAGGTATGTACTTACTTGGTTCGAAGCAATTACTGGCTTGCGTATCAATTTGGGTAAATCTGAACTGGTTCCTATAGGGGATGTGCCAGATGTAGAGGGGTTGGCAGATATTTTAGGCTGTAAAACAGCTACCCTTCCAATGCAATATTTGAGATTACCATTGGGTGCTAAATTTAAATCTAAGGACATCTGGAACCCGGTTCTGGAGAAGGTTGAGAGGAGGTTGACTGGGTGGAAAAGATCGTATTTATCCAAGGGGGGTAAACTTACTTTAATAAAGAGCACGTTATCAAATCTCTCTACATATTATATGTCCCTCTTCCCTATCCCCGTGTCGGTGGCTAAGCGTATTGAGAAGCTTCAAAGGGATTTTCTGTGGCAAGGCGCAGGTGAGGAGTTTAAATTTCATTTGGTTAATTGGAACCAGATTTGTGCCCCTGTGCGTTATGGAGGGTTGGCGGTTAGGAGTTTGTTGACTTTTAATCAAGCTCTTCTAGGGAAGTGGCTTTGGAGATTTGGGGTGGAAAGGGATGCTTTATGGCGTAGGGTCATAGCGGAGAAATTTGGATCGGTGGGTGGGGGTTGGTCTACCCGGCAGGTTCATGGCTCTTATGGGATGAGCTTATGGAAGTATATAAGCAAAGGGTGGGATCAGTTTTACAAGTTTCTGGAGTTTAAGGTGGGGGATGGCTCTCGGATTCGTTTTTGGAGTGATGTGTGGTGTGGTGGGAGTCCTTTGAAGGAGCTGTTTCCTGAATTATATCGTATCACGAGAGATAAGGAGGCTATGGTAGCGAATCACTTACGGATCCGCAATGATAAGGTTCATTGAGAGCTGGACTTTATTCGCTCAATTCATGACTGGGAGCTGGAAGCTATTTCAAACTTCTTGGATCTTCTTTATTCAGCTTCTCCCAAAGATCAAGGCCAGGACCAAATGTGTTGGAAACCAGCAGTGTCGAAGACTTTCCAGGTTCGTTCGTTCTACCTTGTTCTATCTTCAAAGGAAGGGGTGCCCTTCCCGTGGAAGTGTATTTGGAAGCCAAAGGTGCCTCCTAGAGTTGCCTTTTTTATTTGGACGGTTGCTTTGGAAAGGATTTTAACTGCGGATAACTTAAGGAGAAGGAACATAATTTTGGTGGATTGGTGTTGCTTGTGTAAGGAGGATGGGGAGACAATAGATCATCTGTTTCTGCATTGCAAAGTAGCTCGAGAATTGTGGAATTCTGTTTTTAATCTTTTTGGGGTGGCTTGGGTTATGCCTAGAAAGGTGGTTGAGTTATTGTGGTGCTGGCAAGGTCCTTTGGGTCGCCATCGAGAAATTTGGAAGGCTACCCCGCATTGCTTGATGTGGTGCCTGTGGAGGGAGAGGAATGCTCGCACCTTTGAGGATTGTGAGCAGAATATTGGGGATTTAAAGCTGCTCTTTTACCGATCTTTGTATGAGTGGATGAGAGCTTCTGGTTTATTTTCTTGTTCCTTTTTTGAGTTCTTTGATCTTTGTCGGTTGTAATTCTTTGGTCTTTGAGTATATTTCCAATATACTCTTGACCCTTCTTGTTCAATAAAATTTGTTATTTATCAAAAAAAAAAAAATCTTTTAGTTAAGGGGTTTGTAACAGTTTTAAGGGTATTTTGGGGTTTTTAATTTAATTTGTGGGTGATAGCTGGTTGTGAGGGTCCTGTGTCACGTGATAATCATCTGTTTTACTATTCTGTTTAATCTAACAGAAATTTGGAATGAGGGAGCAACCGGCTTGCAATTGAGTCAAATTGAAGGATAAATCGTGCATCTCAAAGGTTTGGAGGGGGGATTGAAAAAGGGGTGAAAGTTTAGGATGGTAAGTATAAATGTCCTTTTTTTTTATTTTTTATTTTTTTTCTAATAAAGGAATTGAAAATTTGAATATTATTGATTTGTATTTTTCAAATAATTTGTCATATGTTAGTTGGACCAATGTTCAGGATTGTTAGTTTATTTGGTATTTAACGACCATGTCACTAACGAGATTGAAGGGAATGATGAAATCAATAATTGTGTCAAACGGTAGGGATTAAAATTAGAATTTTTAAACATTAGAGAATAAAATCAAAATCACCTCAAATTTAAAAAATGTGTAATTTGATTCTAGTATTTAATTTTTATATCCAAACTTTGCTAATATCTACTTTTTCAAGTGATAATATGACTAATCCAATATTTCTTGTGACATTACCATTTGATTTTAGATAGGATTGTATTAATCCTAAAGTGATATATGCATTTGGAAAAAAACAAGAAGTGAACTTCTTTTAAAAATTTAGTGCAAAAATTCACTTTCCATCCTTATATTTATGAGGTATTTCGTTTTAGTCCTTGATTTTTCATATGTTTCATTCTAGCCTCTAAATTTTCTAAGATGGTTTCAACTTTCAATTTCGTTCTTGTCAAATTAATCCCTAGAGTTCAATTGTCAATTTAGTCCCTCACTTTATAAAAATGAGTCAAATTAAATTAGTCCCTAAGGTTTAATTTTTGTCAATTTAGTCTCACTTTATCAAAATGAGTCAATTTGATCATTCAGTCCAAATTTGTTATTAGCAAATAAAGTTGTTTATTTATTTTTAAAAATAATACTCATCAAACAACAAGATCTATTATATGATGCATCTCATAAATGTTTTTTTAGTTAATTTTTAATTTTTTTTTAAATGGTGTTGTTCGCTAACATATTTGGATGCATGGGCTAGATTGAATAATTATTATAAAGTGAGAGACTAAATTGATAAAAAAATAAATCGTAGGGAATAGTTTAATTCATTTTACAAAATGAGGGACTAAACTGACAAAAAATGAATTTTAAGGACTAATTTGACAATTGAAATAAAAGCCAAGGGAGTAAATTGAATTTAAGCCTAAATTAGATAGATTATATACAGTGGCAAACAGGTAACTGAAATGAGTTAAACTCATTAATACATAGAAGTTTTTTTTTTTTTTTTGGATTTTCATATTACAATGATCATCAGGTGTTGATTGTAAATTTTGGAAGTTAAACAAATCTAATTATTTTCCGCCTGTAAAATGGTGGGCCTCAAACTTTTACAATGATTGGGCTTGGCTCAAATATGAATATAGGCCTCGGGAAGACTCTAGTAAATGATTTATACATTTTAGAATTCACAGGCTGACATAGGCCAACCTTGAATTTGCCTGGCCCATTTGCTCCTCAATAATGTCAAGTAAAAGAAGTATGTATTACTATTAGTGGAAAAGTAACATTATCCAAAAGGAAACTGGCAAGGTAGGAAAGGCCACATATATCATTATAGTCGGAACTGGGAAGC
The DNA here is from genome assembly GCA_907173295.1 of Fagus sylvatica. Lineage (NCBI taxonomy): Eukaryota > Viridiplantae > Streptophyta > Magnoliopsida > Fagales > Fagaceae > Fagus > Fagus sylvatica. Next base: position 19,360,337 of record OU015769.1, on the reverse strand, counting down.
CATAAAAATGGATGGGATGCAGCAACTAGCCTTACCAATCCTTGGAATTGTAGCAGCTGCAGCTGTTACCTTCTATGCTGTAAGCTTTGCTGAGATTAGAGAGGTATACATACACCTTTTCTATCCCCCTCCCCCACACTAATTCTTGTTTGAGACACACTTCTTGATTTGTTTTGGACGTGCAGAAATCTTTTGGTGATTTAGATGATTCAGAGACTGAGAATGGAGGATTCAAGTATGTGAGCTCAAGGGAGAGGCGGCGGGCAAGAAAAAAAACAGATAAACAAGCCAAAAGTTGAACAGCAGCAGCTAATTTTGTGTGTATTACTATTTCCTTCTTTTATCACTTGCCTTAGTAACACATTCTACAATTTTGTGTGTAATATGCTTTTTCTTGGTGTTGTAACCATATGAATATGCTCGATTCATTAGGCTATGCTGGTTTTTTTTTTTTTTTTTTAATTTGTAAACCATTTAATTCATTCTGAAAAGAAATTAATGTTGTGGTGTATTTAATTCATTCATTTTGCCTCGTGGTGTATAATTTTATAATTTGTAATTAAAAAACAAATTAATGTGGTGCCTGTCATGAGAAACAAAAGGGTAAATTACACTGACATCTCGTTCTTTTAGGGAAACTAGACTCGTTACACTATATTTTGGAGAAATGACACTCTACTCCAAAATTTGCAAAATAATTAATACTTCACCCCATTTTTCTCATTTTTTTAAGGAATATTCTACAATTAAACTTAAAATAATTTGAATATAATTTTTCTTTTTAACTCTAGTTAGTTAGGCATTGGTTAAATAAATAAAGGAGGCGGAGTGTTAATTATTTTGTAATTTCGGGAGCAGGAGTGTCATTTCCCCAAAATAGGGTATGACGAGTCTAGTTTCCCTAAAAGAATAGAGTGTCTTTGTAATTTACCCAAAATAAAATAGAAAGAGAAAATAAAATCTGAAACTGAAAAAATACTATAAGTTTATTTCAAATGGTCTTCCAAACATTGTAAACCTGATAAATACAAATTTATATATTTTTCTTCACATTTGAACTCAAATATATACGTTTAAAAGTTTGTTCGCAAGAAAGAGATTACATGTCATATTCAAGTTTTGCAAGATCCGAATAGGATTGTAAGGCTATGAATGTTGAATGGTCTCATAAACGCTTTCACCGGCCCCGAATAAGCAGTAAGACATGTGCACAATTTTTTAATAGATTAATTTTTTTTTTTTTTGCATGTTTCATGGGTATAGCCTTTTACGACTTGCTTCTCTTCCAGTGAATCTTATCTTTAGCATCGACAGATCTTATCTTTAGATTTATTTACTATTATATCAATTAATTGTCTTTCAAGGATTTCAATCCGTGTTGGAGTATTAGCAGCTGGAAAGTAGGACTTCACATTTTCTTGCTATAAGTGAATACACCAAATTATTGGTTTGCAATACCTTACAAATAAATAATCATTTTAACTTAAGTTCACATTGATTTATATGAGGATCAAGATAAGATAGTTTTGTCGTGATTTTGGCAACAAATTTTCTTCTCCTAATTGCAGAAACATAAAAAGTAACATCATATATTAATAAGAAATTAATGAAGTCTTATTTCGTTGTTGTGTAGGCAGTAATGATGACCAAAATAATATGCCACTTGGGTATTTGGCCCAGTGGTAATCTCTCCCCAAAAAACTCCCCTCTATGAGGGTGTGAGTTCGAGCCCCGGGAACTTCAAAATATACGTGTGTGTGAGTTTAGATTAGAATTTCTATCATATTTCAAAAAAAAAAAAAAAAAAGATGACCAAAATAATATATTTACAAGTTTTGAATTAATGATACTCGGTTGATTATATTTTTTGGATATGACTTTCATTGTTATATTTGGCAAAAAGGAGAGGGTATTTGATTAAGATAATTCAATGATGTTACTTTTGTTGTTAGATTTCTTTGTTTTGTTTTTGTTTTAAGCAAAAATCTAAAGTGTATATACAAAATATAAAATTCTGTTTTTTTTTTATTTTTTTAATCTAACTATCTATACTATAATGTAAAACCGAAAGCTTTTTTGACTTTTGGTTGACCTCATAATATTGCGCCACATAAGCTTTTGAAATCTCTTAATTTTACACCTTATTATTTTAATATATATTTTCTAATTGAATATAAATTTTATTCTATAATTAAACATTCCATTAGAATCTTGACACATCATATTTTTTTTTAATATAAGAATATATTATTCCATATATACAACACAATCATAATAAATGTCTAATACTAAAATATATTTCATATATAAACACAATATAAATATCTTTTAATAATAATCATAATTATCAATTTTCATCAAAGAGTTCATTTTTTTTTCTTATGTATTTCATTTAATTTTTGTTGCTGGCAATGGAGAAAGGTGGATGGATTTGTTATAATGAAACCACGTGAGCTTGAAATGAGTTGTGAAAATTATTTAGGTTTAATCATTCAATCGTGTGCCTATGTATTTATTTGTCATTCTTCTTATTTTAAGTATCATTTATTTTATTTTTGGTTAGAAACATAATCCATATGGTAAATATAAACATGAATCGTGTTTTATAAAAATTGGACTATTCAACTTATGCCAAAAAAATATTACATTATATTAAATTTTTTAATTATCCTATGGTAAATATACTTTCTTAGTTATTTTTTTTAACCAAAAAGTAGGATCTATCCTAAATCTGATCCGTAAAGTCTCTTTATTGATCTTGCCTACAACATTTCGAACTACAAAAAAGAAAAAAAAATACATATTCAACAAAAGAAGTAACAGGAATCACAATTAATTTAGATCTTATTTTCAATAATTTTTCTGTGCATCGCACGGGTTTGCGACTAGTATATATATATATATATATATATATATTATTTTGTGTGGAAGTAGAAGGAGCATTTTATTAAAAGTGGGCCTAGGTCCAATTACAAAAGGCCGCCCAAGATGATACATTATTTTTTTTTTTTTTTTTAACAAAAGAGGAAAAGAAGAAGCTTGCTATAATTCTAATACCCTGTATCACAGCAAAAATCGAGCAGTGGGGTTTGGGGTGGAGAATCCTGCCGCTTCATTCTTCAGTTTTTTTTTTTTGGTCCCGGAGTATTGTGGTGTGACAGAATTTATGTGTGTTGTTTGGTAATTTCTGGTTGATGGTGTTTTTAGGTAGATGGCATTCAGAGGGAGAGGGAGAGGGCGAGGACGTGGTCCACGTGGATATGGAAGTACTAAGGCAGAGCCCTTTGAGCTCTTTCCTGTAACTGTCTTTCTGCCATTCTATGTTGTATACAGTATCAGATTATGATTTTTTAGACTATATGCCATGGAAACAGAATTTTATTTTATTTATTTCGGTAAATAACACTGACACTAACGTGAGGATAGTTCAACTGGTTCGGTCTTGGGTGTGCTCTCTAATGATCACTAGTTCGAGTCTCCTCAGCGTCACCTACCAAGGCAAAACTTAGTAGGGTGTTGCGTGTCCCTGAGATGAGTCTGAGACTTGTAATTTACCCTATTTATTTTTATTTTTGCTGAGACTTGTAAATGAAATAACTAGGTAAATTGCTCTTGTGCTGATTTGTCTCTTTTATTTATTTATTTATTTATTTTGCAACTTCTGTTCTGTTTTTGATGTAATGGTATCACAATATATTTGCTTGTTTATTTACAAAAATTGGCAATTGATTGATGAACATGAATTTATTGATTGATTGAAACAACAAAACCTGAAGTTTGTACAATATTTTCATATCCTTTAGGTTCAAGATTTCAGAATTACTAGTCATCGTTTTCCTATTTGAAAGTTTTCTCTGTGAAATTGCAGAATATTGAATATTGAGATTCTATTCAAACAGTTAAAGCACCAACATATCAGAAGCAACCAATGATTATCACAAAGGATAAACAACCAATGATTATCTCAAAGGATAAACATCCATCCAAGGAGAGTTAATAGCGTGATAGAGTGATAGGAGTTTAGTCTTCCATGTATATCCATTTATCAATCTGTAACTTGTCATCTGTTATTATATAAATATCAGTGAGTAGCTCCTGTATCATTTGAACAGGAAGAAACCAAATTAAGTTCATCGTGAATTTACAATCTTTCCAGTGCCAGGTTTGATGAGATGGAATGCCTTTTCTCTGTTTGTTTTCTTTAATATTTTCCCAATGTTGGTTTGTCATTGATGAAGATCAGCCCCTTCAAAGTGTTCTTTGCAGAAAAAGAGAGAAAAGACAAGAGGACTACTTAGTAAGGTTTGGTTGGACAAAATAGGTTCGTATTTTAAAATTCTGAAATTTCATGTTCTAAGGTCTATTTAAAAATTCCAGTTATGGGGGCCATTTGGTGAAAAAAAAAAAACATGCCTGTGAGATGGACTAAACATGCTGGTCTTCTTTGTTCTTTGTTAAAATTTACACTAATCTCCATTAAGTTGCTGATGTGCTAATCATACCTCATCCTTTCTTGGTTTCCTATACGTACATATATCTTCTCATGTAGGGAACTACTTATATATAAAAAAAAAAAAAAAAAATCATGTAGGGAACTATTTGATGCAATTAGCTTGTTCATGCTTATTATTTAATACTGTCAAAAATTTGGTATCACTATCATATAGATTTTGGTGATATGAAGTTTTTTGTTGAGATTTTTGTTACGGCTTCTTTCACAATTTGGGGCCATGTTTACTGAGAGGCTGCCTTCTCCCAGGGCAGTAGTCTTCTACTAGTTGACTGCTTCATGATGGGCTTCCCCCTTTCCTGGGCTTTGCTCGCTTGTGGCGCTCATTTATTTTGCACCTTCTAAAATATTGGTTTGAGAATTCTCGTCACTCTTTTTTTATTCATGTTTTTTTATTATGGATTTCTCATCGATTCTTCCCCTCCTTCCTTTTATGTTGGCCATCTCACTCGGAATGCCAAGCATTCTTTTTGATCGTGTACTTAGATACACTGAACACCAACTAAAACTCGACGCAGAGACCTTTCACAAGGCTCTCAAGAAGCCAGAGTAGAATGTGGTGGAACAACTGAATAAAATCCCTGCGCTGATAGTGGAAAGCCATAAAGCTCAAACGAAGATCTTTGATACAAAAAACAAAATCTTATGTATTTTATTTTAAACTAAATGTAAATGACTAGTTCTGGTAGTCTCAAATTGTTAACATGAATGTCTACGTGCACCAACTCTTAAAAACTATTTGTTATTTGGAGCATCGTCACCATCATGGTGAGATGACATCTTTATGTTTGATTGGTCTATCTACTGTTTCTTTACAAACAGTTGTCTTACCACGAAGTCTTTGGATGTTTTGTTAAACTGAGTGAAGTGTTTCTGTGACAGACCTGCGGAAGCTAGATTATTTAGAGAAGCTTGAACACATGATTCAGGTAAAAGACGTCCATCTTTTGTAACTCTTCTGCCCACATTATTTGTTTTAGCCACCCTTTTGAGAAGAGCACATCTGAATTAAGCTTTTTTTATTTTTATTTTTACTTTATATAGAAAGACATTCAAATCAAGCTTATGCTCTTTGCTAGTGGCTATACTTCCATAATTTAATGTTCAACATAATAGTATTGTACTTTGACAGTCTTTACTTGTCATAGGCTGTTTGCCTACTCTCTCCATTAGATTTCTATGTTGCTGACATTTAAATCTGTAGGGCCAAGAGGATAAAGGTGAAAAGGAAAAGAAAGAAGGCGAAGATGAGGATGAAGATGAAGATGAAGAGGGAGAAGAAGTTGAGGAAGAATCTAGTGATGATGATTATTATCAGGTTTGTAAAGAACATAGACTAAATGTTGTGTTTATTTGTGTTACTTTGTTGTTCAACAATCTTTGACCTTGAGACCCACATTGGCTTTGTCCATGATGTGGTGGTCTATCATAATAATGCTACATGGGTAAATTCGTTCTTAAATATGAAGGCACAAATGCATTCTTAGGAACTTAGTCAATAATAATGAGTTATAACCTATGTTGTTCACAAAATGTGGTAAATGATTGTCAAAGTTTGAAATATTATGGAAGATAAAGAGAAGATGAGAAAGGAAGAACATAAGAGATTAATGTGGTTCGCTCACTAAGATCTACATCCACAACACAAACACCAATTATCAACTTATTACAAGTATATTTTGAATTTGAATTTCATATCAATCTAATTGATTGCTCCAATCCCATGATTTACTTCAAGCAATCAATTCCTTAATTTCATCTTCAATTGTGGAAAGTGTGATACTTTCCAACACTCTCCTCCAAGTCGTGTATTAATCTTTGATGAAGTGCACTTGTAGAAATTGACTCTAAGATTGAAATTATGTCTTCCAAAACTTTTGTAGTTCCCTTTTTTTTGGTACAAGAAAATTAACCACTAAAGGCAAAATGATGCAGGACAACCCAAGGCTTTACCACCTAGAGCAGCCCTGAAATACCTTAGAGTGCTTGGAATCACCACCAAGCAAATATATAATTTCTCACAAAAAGAAAATTGTATTCAATAATGAGCTCATTAAAAAAACACCAACTGGACCCTTTTTATAGAGCTTTTAGGAATACAAAATACTCAACTGGACATAATCCAAAATTCAAAATGAAATAATCTGATACCTTTGGATTTGTTATTTATTGGATGAGATGCAAAAGAAAGACTTATGGCTTCTTTGGAGGCAACAGATGTGTAAACTTTTCTTTTTCTTTTTTCTATCCCCCCCCCCCCCCCTTTGTTTTTTGGTTTCAATTCTTTTTCTGGTAATTCATCGGATTTTTTCCTTATTTAATATGAAATAGTTTCTCACATGATGGTTAGTTGTAGCTTCTTTAAATTCAATCAGTGGGATATTATTGTTTATATCTGACATTAACATGTTTGTATCAAGTTTTTCCCACAAAAGTGAAACATCAATATATAGGGCATGGATATATTTGTGTGTGTGTGTATATATATAGCATGTGTTTTTTTTATACAATATGCCATCTTGCAAAATGTAGATTTCGATGATGATGAAGATGAATTCAACGAGGTTGATGGTGGTGGTGGTGATGGTATGCACCTTTTACTGGCACTTAACTCTCATGTTTCTTTTGACTTTTCCCTTGGACTTGTCACCTTTGTAAAATAATTGGACTTTTAGTTTTTGTTTTTTTTTTGTTTTGAGGTTAAATAATTGGACTTATCAATCTGTGCAGTACCAAAACAACACTAATGGTTTTTAAACATTGCAGATGGAGGTACGTATTAACTGAAGAATGTGAACAACTTGATGCATGTTCGGCAGATATGGAAGTATTCCTTTTTCAAATTTCAATTTGGCACCATACAAGGCTTCTTACAGATACAAAGGTCCTATGAGCTGTTAATCCCATCTGTTAATGATTGCCTTGTAAATTTACTAAAATTTTGCAGCAGAAAAAAAATATGGAGTAAAGTTTTTTTTTTTAGCAGTCTGGTATTTACATGTCTTAAGCTGATGTCTGCTAACTTAAGGGGCTTCATTTGTTTCAACATAGAACATTTATTTTCAGTTGAAAATATTTTTAGGGAAAATGAGTTATTTTCGGTTGTTTGGTTGAAATTCTAGAAACCATTAATATTTGTTTGGTTACATTGAAAATATGTGAAACTTGCAAATCAAAATATCCATGCACATTACAGACATCAAGAAGTCAATATAGAATGTGGAGAAAATTGAATAAAATATGCAACCACGGCATCACCATCAATCAACATTCATAACAATATAGCCGTGGGAACTACATATGAAATGAAACCTATGGCACCATCATCAATCACCACTCACCATGATTTATCCAGACCGTTACATGCCATAGATCACTATCCTCAATTTGCTTATATTCTCAAAGAAGTGAAAGTTGAACAGGTGTAACTTGAAAATGTAGACTGATGACGGTTGTGGCAATGATGAAATTGAAGTTCTGTTTTTCATCATTTTCTTTGAACCTTTCGGAACTTTTTAAATTTTGTTTATGTACACTTTTTTAAGATTTCATTTTTTCAGATGTCTAATTCTACTTTAATTAACTCTTAGCAAATAATTAAATAAACAATCAACAAAAAGCTACATCGAATTGCACATGGTTTAATATGACTTGACTCAACATGATCCATCGCCACTCACGAAATTGAATGTGATTGCTTGCCCTTGAAGAAGATCATAGAGAAGGAGATGCCACATGATAATGATGATAAATTTGAAGTAACATGATAAGGAATATAGTTGTGTGGGGGAGCCTAATATTTCTAAAACATTAGTACACTAAACACTCGAAAATAAAGAAAATATCTTTTGATGAAACAAATGGAGCTTAATATTTAGTTTTTTTTTTTTTTGGTCTAACGCCTAATCTAGTTCAAGCTTTTGTTTTAAGGTTTGAGTAAACAAAATATTTAACTCTCATGCAATAATCAACATACTAGAGATATTTTTTATATTAAAAACAAAATTGTTGTGTTGGCAAACTTTATTGCTTTTTAAAAATAGAAAAGAATAGAAGAGAACAAACAATAATTCTTGAATGTGAAAGCCTTTATATTCGATATGTATTGTTTATACACAACACATGGGTATATATACAAGTTATAGAGGGAGTTACAGTAGAATGGCTTGACCTAGGAGCTTTAAAAGTATGTCTTGAATAAAGGTTAGTTGATAACTTGTTTTAAGCCATAATTTATGGCTAAATATGATGTAATAGATACGCTAATCCCTCTCCTTAAACTCAAGGTGGCACCGAGGAAACCAATTTGAGTTTGGAAATGAGATGGCGAAGATATGTGGATGAGAACTGAGAAGTATCACTTTCAGAATCATACAACTTGTAACATTAACCATGTATCGCGTGGGTTCTTTACTAGTAATAAGTGCACCCAAGTTCCAATCTTGGTAACTGTAACATCAAGTCCACCATTGATATATGGTTCTCTCATGTCCGTACCCCTGTGGTACCTAGCTTTGGTTCTCTTGGTGATCTTGGTGACTACCCTTTTTCCAATCCCCACTATTGGTTACCTATTTACTAACCCCTATGTCTCTCCTATATCCCAGTCTTATCACCCATCACTGTCACATTTGCTTCTTACTCTCTCAATCCACCACTCCGTCAACTATTACCTTCCATCCATTATAATAGCCATAAATACAACCCTGACCCCATCAATTCATACCTGCCAATCCTTTCAACTTAGCCCATACACAAAGCTTACCTACTGCCAGCTACCCTACCCTACAACCCTAAGTATCATGGACCCTCCACAGGTCTTAGATAATACTGACAATATGGTCTTAGATCTCATATTAAAGACGGAAAAATGCAGTTGCTTAGATCTTCAGATTGAGCTCTGTCCACCTACTCAGACCCACCCCGCTTTGAACCTTATTGGAAAAATCATTTCCAATAAAAACTTCTTGGCCTCTGTTGTTCTTGATATCATTCAAAAGGCGTGGCGTCCTCACCGCCCAGTCCTGGTGAAAAAAATAGACAGAAACATTTTCCTTTTCATCTTCGAGCATGAGATTGATCTCAAACGTGCTTTTGATAGAAGACCCTGGACTCTCAGGGGCGCCCATCTTGTCCTTAAAAAATGGAGACCGGAGCTTACTTGGCAAGAAGTGGATTTCTCCAGCTCAACCTTCTGGGTCCAAGTCCACGGGTTACCAAGTTTATGGCACGACAAAGCTAATCTCCTCAGAATTGGTAATAGAATCGGCAAAGTTTTGGATGTAGACCTTGTGGGCGATGCTCCACCCACTTGGCATAGATTTACTCGTCTGAGGATTGAAATAGATATCTCTGCACCACTGATTTCTGGTATGTTCCTGCCCAGAAGTGATTTAAACAAACTTTGGCTTGCTTTGAAATATGAGAGGCTCCCTGAGATATGCTATAATTGTGGCATTATTGGTCATGATTCAAAGGTTTGCAATTTGTCACGTGTCATGATTCTAAATCAATTTGGCTTCAAATTCCCAGCATTTGGTGATTGGTTAAGATCGGAAAATGCTTTGCTTCCAAATGGGATCTATGAGAAAACCTCTGGTACCATCGAGTCCGGTACAAACAAGGAATTCCGGGATGTTGCGCTGGCAACAGACAACTCGGGTACAGGACAAGGTATTGGCGAGACCATTGCACCGCTCCAAGCCAAAAGTCCTACCTTGTCCTACTTGCTGACGGATCAGGATCATGCAGAGTGTGGCACCTCAAGCGCACCTCATGCACAACAGACAAACTCAGAGCATACAGGTAAATCTTCCCATTCTCCCACTACTATTTTGATAACGCCCGCTGAATTGGGCCAATTGGATAAGCCTATTTATTTAGGCCCATCTATGAAGCAAACCCAAACTATTGTCACTCTTGACTCTACCCAACCCAAAAGCCCACCATCACCTTTACCACCTGATCCATTAACGAAACACACTGACCCATCCATTATCCCTCAACCGTCAATAATAAGCCCTTCACCTACACTCAGTGATAATCCGCTCATAACCCATTCCACCAGCCCAAAACACTATCCACCATCTAACTTACTAAAAGTCAACAAACATTCTTCGCCCCCCCAAACCTCATCGACACCCAACATTTCCCAGAAAAGAAAATCCCCCAACACCCCTGAATCAAACCCTCCTATAGTACCTTATACAGATTTGATCCCAGCAGAAGCCACGTACATAGACCCTGAAACAGTGACTATCACCCCTCAATCGTAACTGATTCAATACCTTCGATCAGAGCAATTGAGAAAGAAAAGGAAGGGCACTTCTAAAAGTGACCCTGTAGAAAGGAGTGCTTCATTTGAGACTGATGACTCATTTGACACTTCCCTGTGTAAACACTCAGAGAGTGTGGAAGAAGAGGAGGTGGATAATTGCAAACCCCCTCCTCCAGCGCCATGAGGATCCTCGAATGGAACCGTTGGGGCATTTGCAATGCCTCGACAGTTCGAGCCCTTCGGGCTCTAATAAGGGTGCAAAACCCAGAGATCCTGTTCTTGTGTGAAACCAAAGCAAGTGAGTCCCGTATCAAGAAAGTTGTGAGTTCTATTGGGTTCGCAGATCACATAGCTATTGGTCCTAAGGGTAGAGCCGGTGGCATTTGTATGATCTGGGCGAATTTGTTGAATGTTGAAGTGTTGGAATTTAATCCCAATTTGGTGGCCATCACAGTTAGGGATTCTGTCTGTGAATGGTCCTTGGTGGGTTTCTATGGACCCCTGTACCAGGCTAAAAGAAGAAAGGCTTGGATTAACCTCCACGGTCTCCTGGAGGCTCTTAATGGACCTTGGGTCGTTTTCGGGGACTTTAATGTTATTGTTGAGGATGCAGAAAAAGATGGAGGACGCTGTGGAGCTTCCTCTACCCCCTCATTTCTGAAGGAGTTATTGTTTGATTTGGGTGCTGTGGACTTGGGATTTACAGGGAATAGATACACTTGGAGTAACAAATGATGGGAGAAAAATTGTATTCGTGAAAGACTCGACAGAGGTATAGCGAACATCAGTTGGAGATTAGCCTTTCCCCGTGCGGTGGTTCATCATTTGGGGGCTGTCAATTCTGATCACTGCCCTCTTATCATTGATACCAATCCTGTGGGTAACCAGGCTCCAAGGCCTTTCCGATTTGAGGCACTTTGGACTAGAGACCCAAGATGCGGTGACATCATCTCTAAGGCTTGGATGAAGGAATACCCAGGCTCAGCTTGTTTCAATCTATGTAGAAAACAGTTCAATACCACCACAGCTTTAAAGGTCTGGAACAAGGAGGTTTTTGGCTCTTGTCAAAAAAGAATACAGGAGTTGTCCAAAAAATTAGAGCTTGTGCAAGGAAGAGACAGTTCAATGGAAAATGCTATTGAAGAAGCTAAGTTACAAAGTGAATTAAATGTATGGCTTGAGCGTAATGAGCTTCTTTGGCGTCAAAAATCCAGAGAAACATGGCTTAAAGAAGGAGATCGAAACTCACGTTTCTTTCACCTTTCTACCATCATCCGTAGACGCAGAAATGCTATTGAAGCTATTAAGAATGATGGTGGTGAATGGATCACACACAAGCCTGCAATCCAAGAGTTTGTGGCCTCTCAATTTCAACAGTTATTCGCAGAAGACCCTGTGTCTTTTCCACCGGAGTTGGAAAATTTAATACCTTGCAGCATCACTGATGAGGAGAATGAAGCGATCAGCATTCCTCCTACCTCTTTTGAGATTAAGCAGGCCATTTTTGGTATGCAAAATCTGAAAGCTCCTGGTCCGGATGGGCTGCCTCCATTGTTTTACAAAAAATACTGGTCAACGGTGGGTGCTACAGTCACTAATGCCATCCAAAGTTTCTTCAGAACAATCCATCTTCTCACTAAGGTAAATAACTCTTTAATTGTCCTTATTCCAAAGAACAATGCCCCTTCTTCTGTTAATCATTTTAGACCTATTAGTCTATGTAACACTGTGTATAAAGCCATTGCAAAGATCTTAGTGTCCAGATTATGACCTCTCCTGGACAAACTGATTTCACCGTGTCAGTCCGCTTTCATTCCGGGAAGATTGATAGCAGAGAACCAACTGATTGTCCAAGAGATGCTCCATAGTTTTAGAAGAAGAAAGGTTAAAGGTGGATTTGTGGCTATGAAAATTGATCTTCAAAAAGCCTATGACCGAGTTAATTGGAGCTTTTTTAGAGCTGTTCTTAAGAGTTTTGGCTTCCAAGAGAAGTTTTCAAATTGGATTATGCAATGTGTGACCACAGTGTCCTTCTCAGTGCTCACCAACGGAGGCAAGTCCAAATCCTTCCAGCCTACTAGAGGTATAAGGCAGGGGGACCCTCTTTCCCCTTACCTCTTTGTTTTATGCCAGGAGGTTTTGTCGAGATTGATTGATAAAGAGCTTGTGGTGGGCAATATTAATGGAGTGAGAATGAACGTAGGTGGACCTGCCTTCACCCACGTTATGTACGCTGATGATATTATTTTGTTCGCCAAGGCAAATTGCCGAGAAGTGAAAATCCTAGATGCATGCATTGAAAAATACTGCCTATGGTCTGGTCAAGCTATTAATAGAGATAAATCGAGTCTATTCTTTTCCAAGATGGTCCAAGGAGAGAGGAAGAGGATGATCAAGCACACGCTTCAAATGAAAAACATACAGCAGCATGCTACGTACCTTGGAGCACCATTGTTCACCTCTCGCAACAGATGCAATGATTTCAAGTTTCTTCAAGAAAAGCTAGATGCGCGGCTTCGAGGTTGGAGAAGCAAAACTTTGTCTTGGGTTGGCCATAACACCCTCATTAAATCAGTGGCGAATGCACTCCCCACTTATACTTTCTCTACATTCGATGTCCCAAACAAAGTGTGTGATAAATTAGATGCATCAACCCGAAGGTTTTGGTGGAATCCTAAAAAAGATCATGGCAGATTTTTGGCTTGGAAGTCTTGGGAACATTTATGTCTTCCCAAGAGATATGGTGGACTTGGATTCAGAAAATCAAAAAATTTCAATGAAGCTCTAATCTCAAAGTTAACTTGGATGGTGTTGACTAAGAGAGATAGTTTATGTATAAATGCGTTGAGAAGCAAATATAAGGTTGATGATGGTTGGCTGCATATGGAGTGCAAACAAAGTGCTTCCCAAACTTGGAAGGCTATAGACAAGATGAAAAATCTGATTGCCTTAGGTGCTTGTTTTCTGATTGGAGATGGTGCTCGGATTGACATTTGGAAAGATCCATGGGTTCCATGGCTTCCAAATTATCTCCCTACACCAAGAGGTGAAAGGGCTCCTAACAGAAGTTTGGTTATTGCTTGTCTAATTAATCAAGTAACTCGAAGCTGGAACATTGGAATGTTGAAAGAGCTATTCACTTTAGATTCTGTCAATGCTATCTTGAAGATACCTATCCCCCAAATTCCGAGGCCGGATAAGTTGGCATGGATTGTTGATCCTAAAGGATTATTCTCGGTGAAATCTGCAGTTAGGACCCAACAGTCCCCAAATATTCCAACCAGCAGTGACTCTATGTGGAGTAATTTTTGGAAACTAAAATTACATGAAAGAGTTAAAGTTTTGATATGGAGAATTGGCTTGGACATTATCCCTACCAACCTGAATGTTGCAAGAAAAATTGGTCATGGTGTCACTAGTTGTCCTCTTTATAACTTGGAGGATGAATCTGTAGTTCATTTATTTTTTAATTGTGAAGTTGCGAAAGCCATCTGGTTTGGACAATGTTGGGGAGTATTCTCGGACCAACTTCCTATCTCTTCCTGCACTGATATTATCAAGTTGATCAATGACCTGTGACACAGGGGATACTAAAGCTCTCAAACTCCAAGCATCTACCCAATTTGCTCTCACTATTGAATGTATTTGGAACCTAAGGAATGCCATTGTTCATAATTCAACTCATGGCAGTGCCATGTCAACTTGCAAGGGGCTGGAGCTTAAAATTCTAGAGCATTTACAGGTTTACCAACGAATTCCCAAGATTGATGTGTTCCCTTGTGCAAAGTGGGTACCTCCCCTTTTACATCAAATCAAAATTAATGTGGATGCTGCATGGAGTTCTAGTAAAGCTGCCATTACTGCAGTTGCTCGCGATCAACATGGCTTGGTGCTGAAAGCTTGGGCTATACAGCTGGATGCATCAGATTCTTTGGTTGCAGAAGCTACTGCCATTAGGTGGGCTCTTGAGCTTGCGTCTTTGGAAAAATTTCGAGACATCATCATTGAGAGTGATGCTAAACCTTGCATTGATGCCTTACTTGGTGACCCTCAAGAGTCCTTGTGGAAGATCAGTTCCGTTTGTTTTGATATTCACCGGTTAGCTTTAAAGTTTGTTTCTTGTTCTTTTGTATGGGCCAAAAGAGAAGCCAATGAGGTAGCACATGAGCTGGCCAAATTGGCTACTCCTTTTCCAAGGCCTTTTATTTGTTTTCAAGAAACTCTCCCTCCCTCTGTAATGGAGGCATGGCAGAGAGATGTTCTTAGTTTCTCTTCTGTTTCAGTTTAATGAAATCTCTTATTTACCAAAAAAAAAAGTAATAAGTGCACCCAACATTGTGACTGATGTTTCTTGCACAGGCGTCCACCAATTGCACCTTCTTCACCACACTCTTCTTTGTCAATATGTGTAACTTCAACGTCACATTAGATAGTACCAAGTACCAACGTCATATATGACAATAATTACATCCTACTTGTTGGTAACCTATTATGTTTTTTTGTTTTATTTTTATTTTGTTTAAACTCCTTATATAGTCACACTAGATAGTAGTAATATCTCATTGGATATTACCAACCTTATTCCTGTAACTTTCTTAGATCCACTTAGTCCAAAAGATTGGTGGCCAAACTTGCGAAAAATGTTTTATATTTTGTTTTTGGGCCAAACATGACTCTTATGATGTTTATTTGAAAAATGGACTGATTCAAAATCGTCTTTTTAGTCTTTTGTAAAAACAACTTTCAAGTCTCATTTCAAAAAAATTTATCTAAAAGTCGTCTTTACAAAAGACAACTTTCACGTGTTTTTTAAATTTAAGAAAAATTTGGTCAAAAATCATTTTTTGTAAAGACAACTTTTACATCTGATTTCAAAAAAATTTATCTAAAAGTCATCTTTACAAAAGACGATTTTCATGGGTTTTTTAAATTTAAGAAAAATTTGGTCAAAAGTCATCTTTTGTAGAAACAACTTTCATGTCTGATTTAAAAAAAAATTATCAAAAATCGTCTTTTGTAAAGACGACTTTCATATGTTTTTTAAATTTAAGAAAAATTTAGACAAAGATGATTTTGAATCAGAAGTCGTCTTTCTAAAAGACGATTTTCACAGGAAAAATCGTCTTTAAGAAAGACGATTTTCACAGGAAAAATCGTCTTTAAGAAAGACGATTTTAAATCAGTCCAATTTTCAAATAAACTTCAAAAGAGTCATGTTTGTCCCAAAAATATTATAAAAAAAAAAATGCATTTTTTTATTAAGTTTGGCAGAAGATTGGTATATATGGCAAGTTCAATTGTAGGCTCCACCTCATCGCGTGTTCACAAAGATATTAATCTGTTTAGTCCACTTATTAATCTTAACTAGTCGCAAACCCGTGCGTTGCACGGGAAAAGTTTGTATAAATGTATAATGTAATTATGTTTTTCTCAAACTAAAAAAAAGAAGAAGAAAAATCAGCTTTTAATCTTCATTATTTACATCAATAGTAAAATTGATAGGCATCAATCGCCTGCTATAAACTGCACATTTGCTCCAACATAAGTTGTCGTGTCCTTAATAGCTGCATTGACCTTCTTTAGTGTCAACCTTCCTCTCATGTATCTGCAGTTACATATGTAGTATTAGTACTTCATAATAAATACAATGTAAGTGAATAGCTTTAAGTGACTTGTTATGATGCATAAGCAGATGGTGTAGCTGGAAGCCACTCTAACATCAAATGTTGAATAATTATAGAAGGAAATATGTATTTACGATGATAGAGAATCCAACTCATTGGCATGTAAATACCACAATGGTGGAGAGCTATAACCCTCTTTTTCTTGAAATTAAAAACATAACTTTTATTTTTTATTTTTTATTTTTATAAGTAAAACAATAAAGAACATAAAGCAAAAGTAAGATGAATACATATGCTTGTAACGATTCCATACATTGCCGTTTCATATAATTTACATAGAATTACCCCAAAACCTTTTTTTTTTTTTTTTTTTTTTTTAATATTACCATGATGATGCCAATTGAGCTATAGAACTGTAGTATAAAGAAAGGTGTTTCTATATAATACATCTCACAAATATTCATCTAAACCACCATAGCCATAGCCAACTCCTAATTTAACATTAAAAGGTAAAATAGACTTCTTAATTACATCAATGTCTTGTATTTTCAGAACGAAGAGATTGTTTCTAGTGAACAACCAAATATAATCTAAATAGAATTACCCAAAGACCTATTTTTCTTCTTCTTTTTTCTTTTTTCCCTTTGATACCTCACATGTTTTTTAGGTTCAAGGGAAGGTTTTTTTTTTTTTTTTTAATATTACCATGATGATGCCAATTGAGTTATAGAACTGTAGTATAAAGAAAGGTGTTTCTATATAATACATCTCACAAATATTCATCTAAACCACCATAGCCATTGCCATCTCCTAATTTAACATGAAAAGGTAAAATAGACTTCTTAATTACATCAATGTCTTGTATTTTTAGAACGAAGAGAATGTTTCTAGTGAACAACCAAGTTAAATTTCCTTCAAAATGTTAGCTAATAATTGTGTATTGATGTTCTTGCACTGACCCTTATATTACAATCTGTTGTTGTTTTTTTCAAGTTCACTTCCACAATAAAGGATAAAAGTCTCAAAATATATATTAATGCAAGCTTTGTCTCACATATGGCCATACACAAATCACAACATCAATCCCTTAAAAACCATTTCCATAGGATTGAGAAACCAAAGAATATATTTGTCAAGGCTAAAAAACCAAAGGAAAAATAAAAATTTAGGAAAATCCTTGTAGTCATCCTAAAGAGAGATAAAAAGAGAGAGAAGGTACTGTAAAGAGGGTTGATACCAAATCCTTGAAATCAATTAATAAACTCATAAAGATTTCTACCACTACAATTTCATTTCTTTAGATGATACACTAAATCTATCACAACAAATAGATCCCAAATAATCCAAAAATAATAATAATAATCAAAACCACCTAAGCATCAAACGTTCTTCAAATGAAACCAATCATGTAGTCTAAACCCAAAAGCTTCAAATGAACTTGAATCAGCAATTGTGGAAAAAGACACCCACCCCTCGCCATAATTCATCTTATGCACCTTCCTTCAAAGATCATACCCCTCAAACGACTGATTAAAAGTTCCCAACCTATAAGCTTAATCCCCCTTTCCATCAATGGTGAGCAAACATCATAACACTTAACTAATTGATATTTAAACCTAGAATGGATTTAAGATGATTTGGGCAGAGCACACGCAATCATCTAATTAATAACAAATCCAAGTCTATGTTATAGCCGAAAAGGTTACCAAAAGATCATTCTTTTGAAATGGAGAGTACAAACAGCAAAATAGAACTAAAACCACAATGTTATACACTTAACTCACTGCAAGTGCAAATTATAACAAAATCAATGCTTCTACCCCACTTGAGAGAGACCATAACATATTATTAAAAAAAAAATTAAAAAAGAGAGACATAACATATTGAGTTGGTAAAAATAAAATGTACTTGTACATTTTTGGCCACCTAATGCTCATAAGACCATAACAGTAAGAAACAACAACCATAAACAAATTTTCTCAAAATAAATTTTTAAATTTTGAATGTATCACTTGCAAAATAAAATAAATAAATAAAAGAAAAAAAAATAGTGTTGTATCCATGGTCAATATTGTTAAAGATGGACTTAAGTCTTAAGTTGTATAGGGAAACTTCAAAAAATGAAAATGGAAATTTTCAAACTGAAGCACAACTTTAGTAAACTCAAAAACTCAATACAAATTAGCAAGAAAATACTTATTGCCTGGATCATAAAGAAACTGTACGCACCACGTTGCTAGGGAAAAAAACTTAAGATTTTTTTTCTATTCCCCTTTATAAGCTTGCCCATTCCAAGCATCTTTCCGATTGCCCTTATCGATATTGTAGTAATTTAGAAACCACACCTTGAGACTAAAATTCTCTAATTGTCAAATTTAGGTGGGCGAACATAAATATTCTCAAACATCCATATCATATGAACTTTGATTTCCAGGTCTAGTGAGTAGTGAGTGCAAAAACTGAAAGATTTAAATTTAATAATATTCAACAGTCTGATCAATGGAATATGCCTCTGTTGGATAAAGAAAAATCGAAGCTTGATATCTCCAAGTAAGGCAAGGAATATTTTCCCAATTTTTCTAGTTATGGGCTACTGTCCTACACTGACTGCCAAAAAGAAGAACATTTTAAATCATTTTTTCCCCCACATAAATTTCATGATTTCATCCAACAAACGTCTAAATTATTAATAACCAAAGGCAATCCAACTACAACCTAAAAGAAAAAAAGAAAAAGAAAATACCCACATATACCAATAGTCCACTTCAATTATTAGCAGATGTTTTAATCATCATATGTGTGAGTTCTACCAAATTGTGAAACATCGAATATGTACTACTTGAGCACAGAACCAACACAGAACCAATAAACAGTATTAGAAATTCTATACATTAAATAATCTTGACCTGGCTAATATGCCAGCCATTATCATGCAATAAGATGAAAACTTACAAACATCATTTAAGAGAGTTGATCATTTAAGAAGTACTGGAATTAGCATTATTCATCAATCATCATCAATATAGTTATCATACATAATACATTGCTAACGTTTCATCCTTCAATATTAAAAATTACAAAAGAAGAATGAAAAAGAGAAAGATGGCTTGTAATTTCACTTAGTGCCTTTTTTTTTTTGCAATCCAAATTTAAGAGTTTGAAAGTCTTTTATCCTAAAAGAATTCCAAGTTAACAAAAATAAGAAGCAACCTGACCTCTACTTTGGTCAAAGAAGAGAGCTTTCCCATTCCCCATCACTTGCTATCCGAAATATGGAGATAGACAGTTGGAGGGCATCTTCAACCACGAAAAAAAAAAAAAAAAAAAAAAAAACGAAAGGGAATTCAGAAAAACAGAGTATGAGCGTAAACCCATAGGTAGGATGTACAAACTCAGAAAACATAAACACTAACTTACAGGTAATTCTGAAACCATATTGAATGAAAACTGATATTTTTCACTATAAACAACCTATAAATAAACATGAAAAAAAAAAAAAAATTTGATGTCTCAAAAGAAGAAAAGAAATAGAAAAAAGAAAAAGAAAAACACGCACCGTCAAATCATCGCTGTCTCGGTGACCACAGGATATAAAAGAATTCGAAAGAAGCATCACAACCGAAGTTGCTCTATAGAATCTGCAAAGGAAAAAAAAAGGAACTCAGCATCATGCAGAAGACCACAGATCCAATTAAAAACAAAAAAACAAAAAAAAAAATTGAAGAACTTCTCAACCAGTCAAAACGGCGCCCACTGAAATGGGTTTCAGACACAAAACACTACAAATCCACAGGGAAACATAAAAGGAAAGCGTAAAAACAGAATAAGAAAGACTCACATTGGGTTGTTGTTGGGGCATCGGGTACTGAAGGGTTTAAATAGGAGATTGGGTAGATGAGTGAGGCAAAGGAACAGTGAGCTGCAATCAATTGGAGAAATTGGTGATTTAATGGGTAAGGGGAAAAAACATAGAGGGAGATGAGGAGTTGAAGAAGAGAAAAAGACAGTGGAAAGAGGAAAAAAAAGGGATATGAAGAGCCAGGGAGCCCAAGAGCTGACGGAGAGAGAGGGATTTATTAGGCATGATTAATTGGAAGACGATGTGTGAGAGAGATCAATTTAGAATAAATTAAAAGAGACGTGTGAGAGAGAGAGTGTGTGTGTTAAATAGAGGGAAGGATGATATAGACTTGTGTGGATGCAGGGATGCTGATGTGGCGGTGTTTGAAGGAGAGCAAACACTTTCTCTCTGCTTCACCTTTTAATTTATATTATAGATTATAGATTATAGATTTGACTTCACAAACCAGAGATAATATTGTGGCTTGACACGTGTGAAGATTGAAGAAGATCACAAGATTGTGTCCGATTGCATGTTGCCCCAAATTGGACCCACATAACTACGTGTACCAACACCATCATCATCACAAATTTAGCTAAGTAGAAATAAAAAAAACAATAACTTAGAAGACAAGTTTTAGACAAGCAGGAGAGGAGACCAAGAAAAACTCATGGCAGGAAACAATCCTTATGGTTTTGATATCCGGTAGGAATAATAAGAATAAAAGTCTAGGTTGGTTGGTGAGAAAAACGTAACAGTGTCTCAAGTCGCAACGATTTCATCTTCTCTTCTCTACATTTCCCTTTGTTTCTGATCCGCGGTGTGCATAGCATGGAGACTACGTCGTTGGTGAAGAACGGGAGCGAGCAATCCGAGAAGGAGTGGTCAGTGAGTAGCAGCGTAGGAACTGCAATCAGAGGTGGAGGAGAAGAGAAAGGGAGATTCGAGTTTTTTAGGTGGGTGGTATACCATGTGGGTGTGAATTCAATTGCACATGACTATATTTGATTATACAGTTTAAGCATCTTTTAGTTTAGGGGTTTGTAATAGTCATAAGTGTATTTTGGGGTTTTTAATTTAATTTGTGGGTGATAGCTGGTTGGGTGGGTCCCTGTGTCACATGATAATCATCTGGTTTACTGTTCCGTTTAATCTAACAGAAATTTGGAATGAGGAGGTAACTGGCGTAGAATTGAGTCAAATTGGGGGGTAAATCGTGCATCTCAAAAATTTGGAGGGGGATTGAAAAAGGGGTGAAAATTTAGGATGAAAAAATGTAATTTTCCTATATATATATATATATATATATTTTTTTTTTTTCTTTCTAATAACGGAATTGAAAATTTGAATATTATTGATTTGTATTTTTCAAATAATATGTCCTATGTTAGTCGGACCAATTTTCACGACTGTTAGTTTATTTGGCATTTAACGACCATGTCACTAACAAGATTGAAGGGAATGATGAAGTCAATAATTTTGTCAAATAGTAGGGATTAAAATTAGAATTTTTAAACATTAGAGAATAAAATCAAAATCACCTCAGATTTAAAAAAGGTGTAATTTGATTCTAGTATTTAATTTTTATATCCAAACTTTGCTAATATCTACTTTTTCAAGTGATAATATGACTAATCCAATATTTCTTGTGACTTTACCATTTGATTTTAGATAGGATTGTATTAATCCTAAAGTGATATATGCATTTGGGAAAAAACAAGAAGTGAACTTCTTTTAAAAATTTAGTGCAAAAATTCACTTTCCATCCTTATATTTATGAGGTATTTTGTTTTAGTCCTTGATTTTTCATATGTTTCATTTTAGCCTCTAAATTTTCTCAGACGGTTTCAACTTTCAATTTCATCCTTGTCAAATTAATCCCTAGAGTTCAATTGTCAATTTAGTCCCTCACTTTATAAAAATGAGTCAAATTAAATTAGTCTCTAAGGTTTAATTTTTGTCAATTTAGTCTCACTTAATCAAAATGAGTCAATTTGATCATTCAGTCCAAATTTGTTATTAGCAAATAAAGTTGTTTATTTATTTTTAAAAATAATACTCATCAAACAACAAGATCTATTATATGATGCATCTCATAAATGTTTTTTTAGTTAATTTTTAAATTTTTTTTTTTTTTAAATGGTGTTGTTTGCTAACATATTTGGATGCATGAGCTAGATTGAATAATTATTACAAAGTGAGAGACTAAATTGATAAAAAATAAATCTTAGGGAATAGTTTAATTCATTTTACAAAATGAGGGACTAAACTAACAAAAAATGAATTTTAAGGACTAATTTGACAATTGAAATAAAAGCCAAGGGAGTAAATTGAATTTAAGCCTAAATTAGATAGATTATATACAGTGGCAAACAGGTAACTGAAATGAGTTAAACTCATTAATACATAGAAGTTTTTTTTTTTTTTTTGGATTATCATATTACAATGATCATCAGGTGTTGATTGTAAATTTTGGAAGTTAAACAAATCTAATTATTTTCCGCCTGTAAAATGGTGGGCCTCAACCTTTTACAATGATTGGGCTTGGCTCAAATATGAATATAGGCCTCGGGAAGACTCTAGTAAAGGGTTTTTTTAGCCCAATAACCCCTTTTTTTAAGTTATATAACCAAATAGGGTAGTTTCAAAGTTATATCAAAAGATAGGGTACTTTTGAAAATCGTCTTTTGAAGAGACAATTTTCTTGAATTTTTTATTATTTTTACGCCTTTTAAATATATGTTTAAAAATTTAAAAAAAAAAAAATTGTGAAAATCGTCTCTTGTAGAGACGATTTTGGTCCTTTTTTAATTTTTGCGCCTTTTTAACATATTTCATTTAAAATAAAAAATAAAAAATAAAAATTGAAAATCGTCTCTTCCAAAGACGATTTTCTTGAATTTTTTTATTTTTATTTTTATTTTTATGCCATTTTAAATATCTGTTTAAAAATTTAAAAAAAAAAATTGTGAAAATCGTCTCTTGTAGAGACGATTTTGGTCCTTTTTTAATTTTTTTGCCTTTTTAACATATTTGATTTAAAAAAAAAAAAAAGAAATTTGAAAATCGTCTCTTGGCAGAGACGATTTTACAATTTTTAAATTCTTATTTATATTAAAAAAAAAAAAAAAAATGACTTTGAAAATCGTCTTTGGCAGAGACGATTTTACAATTTTTATTTTATCTTGAAGTCGTCTCTACCAAAGACGATTTTCAAAGTCTTTTTTTTTTTTTTTTTTTTTTTTTTTTTTTTTTTTTTTTTTTTTTTTTTTTTACGCTCATATAAATAAGAGTTAAAAAAAAATAAAATGACCAAAATCGTCTTTGGCAGAGACGATTTTTAAATTTTTATTTTTTCTTGAAATCGTCTCTACCAAAGACGATTTTCAAAATTTTTATTTATTTTTATTTTTATTTTTTTTTTTACGCTAATATAAATAAGAGTTTAAAAAAAAAAAACGACCAAAATCGTCTTTGGCAGAGACGATTTTACAATTTTTATTTTTTCTTGAAGTCGTCTCTACTAAAGACGATTTTTAAAGTCTTTTTTTTTTTTTTTTTTTTTTTTTTTTTTTTTTTTTTTTTTTACGCTAATATAAATAAGAAGGCATGTATCGCTAATTTTTTTTTTAAGTACAACCACAACAATTACACATTTAGCCCATAGTAGGATAAAAGGGAGCAACAAAATGTTCAGAACAACTACTTTAACCCCCTAAAATTTCAGATCTGCAATACTTAGCCTAAAAGGCATATGCAATGATAGTAAATCAAGTGAAAAGAACTTACTTATGCTGAAGCAGAGAGCGGCGCGAAGATCTGAGCGAAGGCTGGAGCAGAGAAGCGGAGAGAGAGAGAGAGACCAGCCGGAGTAGAGAACAGCTCGAGCCGTTGATGAGAGCCGGAGCAGAGAACAGCAGAGAGTGTCGTCGGAGCAGAGAACAGCAGAGAGCGTCGCCGGAGAGAGAGAGTCGTCGATGAGAGCCGGCGCAGAGAACTGAGAGAGAGAGTGTCACCGGAGAGAGAGAGTGGATGAGAGAGAGAGACGAGAAAGTAAGTTTGGGAAAAAAAATTTTACAATAAGAAGGCTGTAAAAATTTGGGCAAACGTATATCGTATTATCGTCTCTTCCAGAGACGATTTTGATGTTTTTTTCTTTTTTTTTTTTTTTTTTTTTACGTTAAAAAAAATAAGAGTTTTAAAAAAAATAAAACCACCAAATCGTCTCTTGTAGAGACGATTTCAAATTTTTTTTTTTTTAATTTTTAAACAGATATTTAAAAGGCGTTAAAATAAAAAAAATATATATATAAAATATTCATGGAAATCGTCTCTTCAAGAGACGATTTTCAAAAGTACCCTATCTTTTGATATAACTTTAAAAGTACCCTTTTTGGCTATATAACTTTAAAAAAATGGGTTATTGGGCAAGAAAAGTCTCTAGTAAATGATGATTTATACATTTTAGAATTCACAGGCTGACATAGGCCAACCTTGAATTTGCCTGGCCCATTTGCTCCTCAATAATGTCAAGTAAAAGAAGTATGTATTACTATTAGTGGAAAAGTAACATTATCCAAAAGGAAACTGGTAAGGTAGCAAAGGCCACATATATCATTATAGTGGGAACTGGGAAGCCATAAAAATGGATGGGATGCAGCAACTAGCCTTACCAATCCTTGGAATTGTAGCAGCTGCAGCTGTTACCTTCTATGCTGTAAGCTTTGCTGAGATTAGAGAGGTATACATACACCTTTTCTATCCCCCTCCCCCACACTAATTCTTGTTTGAGACACACTTCTTGATTTGTTTTGGACGTGCAGAAATCTTTTGGTGATTTAGATGATTCAGAGACTGAGAATGGAGGATTCAAGTATGTGAGCTCAAGGGAGAGGCGGCGGGCAAGGAAAAAAACAAATAAACAAGCCAAAAGTTGAACAGCAGCTGCTAATTTTGTGTATAACTATTTCCTTCTTTTATCACTTTGAATATTAAAATTCCTGAACAAAAAGTTCATTGAAAATTCATGCATGAACTCGGTTCATGGAATTGCCATGCACCGCCATTACATCCATTTGCAATTCCAATCCATGTTACACTTTTCAAAAAGTCCAAGTCTTTTTAAAATTCCTGTAGATGCCCACTTTTTTACCGAGCCATAGCAGATAGAAAAGAGCCCATCAAGACAATCTGCCGTGAGCCCGAAGGAAATGGGTAATGGTGCAATCATAAGAAAAGCCTAGGATAAAGCCATCCGTAATAGGCCCAGAAGATATTGGGTCATTCCATGCAAGGAGAGGCAATCTACCGTAAAGCCCAGAAATCACTGAAGGCAATCTGCTGTAAGTCAGACCAGCCCATAAAAAAACCCAAGGGGGAGTTCAGTTAGTAAACCCCAAAAGATAATCTCATCTCTAACAAGTGAGGCCCACTATTTTAACTCTTAAAAGGATAGAACATGCTGGAAGTCAGAAGATCCGAAGCAAATCTTCTGAATCGAATCTTGAGAAAAAAAAAACCACTGTTCACCATCTTCTTGAGGCGGCAGACTCATACATGCTGACAATGACCATTGCTAAACTCCTTCTACACAGCAGACAAGAGATGAGCAGTGGCAGATTCTCCAATAAGGAAGGGTCTCAACCCAAGGTAAAAAGGCAACCTGAAGGCAACGTGAACAGAGGTAGTTGCCACTCCTTCCACACAACAAATAAGAAACAAACGGTGGATTCACAAGAAAGGAAGGGTCTCCACCAAAGGCAAAAAGGCAACCTGAAGGCAACGTGAACAGAGGTAGTTGTCACTCCTTCCGCACGGCAGACAAAAGCTAACCAACGGCAGATTCACAAAAAAGGAAGGATCTCAGCAAGAGGCCAAAAGATGTTCTGAAAGCAATATAAACAAAGGTAACACAGTCACCAAAGCCCAAACCTATGGTGACTGCTACTGATCTTCATTAAAAGACTAAGGGGGTTTTGGTTTGGAGGCAGGGGGATTATTTCCTTTAAGGGTATTGAAGTCTGCTGCACAAGTGTATCATATCCGTTGGGGGGACATGAACACAAGTGACCAGCAAACCTCAAATACCTTAATGAGAACATGTGCAGATCAACTTTTATCATGGAGTCAACTCCTAAATCAGTCTTTCACTGATTTAGTCTGCTGCAACATTTTTTCCTATCAAGAAGCATAGGCAGTTTAATGTCATTGAAGGGGCTAATGAGGAGCCTCATTAACCAAGAGTTAAGAGGATGGCCAGGTTAAAACCATGGACTCTATGGGCCACGGCTGACCACTATAAAAAGGAGGAGAAGAAACACTATCAACAACAACCTTTCAACTTTTAACCTTCAGCCAAACAGAAACCCCAAGTCAAAAGACAAGAAAAAGAAAAGATCAATCTCTTATCACACCAAAACATTCTTTGCCAAACTCCATGAAAACAGTCAAATCCCCATGACATACACTACACTACCAATCCCTTCAAAAGATTTCCAAATAACCTACTCCATGATACATGTTTTCGAGGGATAATCCTCCCCCTTTCTCACCAAACTCTCCTAAGTCTTCATTAGTTTGTTTAAGTTCATTTTATTTTGTTCTTGTTGATTCTCTAGATTTTCACAATTGCTGTCTGTTGTAGTTCTTTGTTGACAAAAAGCTATCACAGCAGATCTATAGTTCTCTTAACAAAAAAGGCCAGCATAACAGCAAATCAAGAAGAAATGCACCATCAGCCATCAGGCAAATTTGCGGGCCTGGTTTGAAGTTTTGGGCTCAACAACCCATTAATACAAGTTCAACCCATCTTCAACCAATCACAAAGCGACACCTGGCATCTGGTGATTTTTGAGCATCCACAATTCCCAATCAAGCAATTTTTTATACCTTGAAAAGGATATATTCCAAGCACCATGTACCATTCATTGTACTTATTTTATTAATACTCTTTATATATATATATATATATATATATATATATATATATATATATATATATAATTTCTTACTTTGAAAAGACTATATTTCAAGCATCATGAACCATGCATTGTACTTGGTTATTGCTTGTATTAAATGGAAACAAATGTATTTGTCATTAATTAAAAAGAGTTAGAAAATGTATATTTTTTTAACACAAATCATTTAAACTTATATATGTTTAGGTTAGTAGTAGGAAGGATACATTGAATGTTACTAATTAAAAGATAAGTGGAAAGCTACATGAATTGGCAAAATCTCAAGTGTGCCACTTGACAGAATCTCGAACTCTCACAGCTTGAGGTCTCTATTTTTGTATAAGAATATAGATATAGATAGATTAAATATGCATATGCGTGTGCTTGTGCGGTGCAAGGCTACATGATCAGTGGAGCAATTTACAAAATCTCAAAACTCTCACAGCTTGAGGTTTCTACTTTTGTAAAAAAAAACATATAGATATAGATAGTTTACGGTCCTAAAAGCACCATGGTTCTATAAAGGTTAGAATGTTAATATGGTGCAGCAGGATATGGGCTTTGATTATAAATAAATAAAAGAAGCAGGATATGGGCTTTCAACAAGCACAAGCAAAAAGACTAATGTTCACATCATGGCATTAAACCTTGTTAAAGGAGTTCCATTACACCCAAAGAGTAGGAAACTATTCTAGATCTCCTCATACCTCCTCCTTCACAGGGAACTTGCACCTATTGCTCTTACTTTGTGTTGGAAATTTAGAAACTGTGGTTAGACCGCGGATTTGCAAAATAAAAGATTCAACTTAGATGAAAATTTTGTTTCACTGGGCAAGACTTGATCATGACAAAGGAGTTTTTTTTTTTTTGATGAGTGATCATGACAAAGGAGCTTGATACTTTGATTACTGTATAATATTAGATACCGTCGGAGTTGATTTTATAATTTAAAATATGTAATCCTTTTCGTATTTGAAATATTGCTTCTTGATCATCAGCTTTGAATGTTTCAACATTGGTGTCTGATTGGACTAATAAAATTGTTATTAATTTTGCCAATGAGAGAAAATGACATCCACTAATTTGAATTAAAATATAATCACCCTTTTTTGCTCAATTACAAAACTATCTTTTTTTTTTTTTTCATTGAGGCTTTCGCGTCAAACACTCAAGCACTTGCCTATACTCTAATGTGATGCGTCAGGTTTGGGTTTAGGTTTGGAGTGAAAGATGCTTTTTCAAACCCATGCAAACACTCAAAATATTTTATATACCAAACCCGTATTAAACTCTATTAAATTTTAGAAATTTCATTCCAAACCAACTCGCTTATCTACGTTAAGTCGAACGAGTCAGATCAGATGAAATTAATCTAAATTTGAATAACTAATATATTTTTTGATTAATTTTAATAATTAGTAACCACTTTTACACTAAATTAATTAGTAAGTAATTTTACACTACTTGATTGTCATAACAATTTATTATGATGAAACCATTAACAAAAAAACTAAAAATCCAATATAACATCTTAAATGTTTACATTGCATTCTTTAAAAAAAAATCCCCTTAATTTTTGTGTTAATAAGTTAATAGTAAAGGTATTTTAATAATTTAAATGCATAATCGGGCCGAGTTTGGGAACCTAGGTATTAAACACAAACCCTTCCCAAACCTTACCGAGTTTAAAAATTTGAAACCAAATCCTCCTCAAACTCATTTAATAAAATTACAAACCTAAGTTAGGGTTGGATCGAATCGAAAAACTCTCAAAACCCAACCCATTGCTGTCCATACCCGAGTTCCTAGGCGAGCACCAAACTTACCTTTGACTACCCTTTTGCAGATATTTTATGGTGACCCTTCAGGTAAAAGACATACTCATTTGCTCGAGTGACATAGGCAGAGACAGAGTCAATCCTACAAATTCAGAGAAATTTGTTTTCGTCTGAATGTTCACTATTACTATATTACTAGTTGATGTATTGAATAATCTGAACTTTGAAGCGTTAATCTTTCTCATGTGAACAGAACGTTTTTGAAGCACAGTGTCAGCACTAGGTAAAGAAAGCACAAAATGGCAATGTAAAATTATTACATTGACGAAAATCCCACATTACAAATAAAATGCATATTTATAAGATAAAAATACATTTTTGGTTCTTATATTTTAGAGGTATTTTCATTTTGGTCCCTATATTTTATAATGTTTCATTTTAATTATTGATTTTTTTATATAGGTTCATTTGTGTCTTTACTGTCCTTATTTTCCATAATTTTTTGAAACTTTCTCATCAAATATAACATATGTTAAAAAAACCAAGGATTAAAGTGAAACTATTATAAAACATAAGGATTAAAATGAAAACACCTCTAAAATATAAGGAGTAAAAGTACATTTTTGCTTATTTAAAATTATGTCAGGAAAATGTTAAATTAACTTCAATTAAAATAATATATATCATATTTTATAACAAAACTGCAGTAAAGCCTAACAGCTTAATTTTTTTGGGGGTTAATTCCTGGGATTTGAGCGATAGGCTATTGAAAAAAATTATAAACTTATGAGATAACTTGAACGATATTCATTTGATCTCACATGCGGGGCTCATCAACCTCGGCTTCCACGAACTAGAATAAAGATTAAAAAATAAATAAAAAATTGACCAACTCGACTATCGACTTCATTTACCAATAAAATTAGCAAATGTATGAAAGAACTTACCTTTTCTCCATCTCAAACATTTTGATTTATGAACACATAAACCTCTACGCTTCTTTTAAAAAAACACTCACTTGCCATTTGCCAAGTCTACTCACAGGTCAATAATGGCTGTTAGATACTTCGATAATGGCTTTGTCCTTCTAGACTTAGTCAGATTTTTTTTATAATTTTTTTCTTTTTCCCTTGTTATAAAAAGTGAAAGCTTGGCCTTGTTGTTTCACACTTCCATTCATCATCATCACAGAAAGAGAGAGAGAGAGAGATATGGTGGTACAAATGGTGTTTCGAATACTTCTGTTATTGGGATCAATTAATGCAATCGTACAAGGAGCTGGTGTAACAAACGGGTCATGTAGTACTCAAACAAAGTGTGGGGAAGTTGACATTCCATACCCTTTTGGAATAGGAGCTGATTGCTACATTAACGATTGGTTTGCGATAGATTGCAATGAAACTTTGAGCTCTACCTCTCCCAAGCCTTTCTTGAGGAGGTTAAACCTTGAGGTATTCAACATTTCAATTCAAGGCACAGTTCGTGTAAACTATCCAATATTTATGACTTGTGATAATGGTACAAAGTCCACAGCTAATGTCAATGTGGATTTAGTATCAAGCCCTTTTGTGTTCTCACAATCCAAAACCAGATTCCTTGCAGTGGGTTGCAACACCTTTGCTTCATTGACATCCCCAGATGGGTCAGTTATTGGTGGGTGCATGTCGGTTTGTGATCAGACGAAGAAGACCATACTCACAAATGACACTAGTTGCAATGGCATCAATTGCTGCCAAACCACAATCCCTTCAGATCTCAATGAATTTAACGCAACTATAAAGCCAATAGAGACTCAGAGTGCCCCAGATTGCAAGTATGCATTCTTAGTAGAACAGACGTGGTTCCAGACCAATATGAGAAACCCCTCTGAAATCCAATATATGTCCCACGTTCCTGTGGTTTTGGATTGGGGGATAAATACAACATTCTTTTCTCTTGTAACGGGAAATAACATGTCAACTGATTCCTCAACCTCCTGGTCCTCCTCAACCTTTTTCTGTAATACTTCTACTAATTCAACTGGTAATCCGAGGTTAACTTTTACATGTTCTTGCAAATTCGGCTTCCAAGGAAATCCCTATCTTCCTCAACGATGTACAGGTAAATTATTTCTCTAGCTCAGTCTATTAATTCTATTTAATATTTTTCTTTAAATAAAATATTCCTGTAAATGAAATTTGAAACACATGATTCATAGATCATGGAGCAGAGGCTTGGGAAAAAAAAAAAAAAAAAACAATTTGGAACTTCGATGTTGTCAACTTGTCATAAAATTTATTCTTTTTTCATTTTGGTATATCATTTATGTGAAAATTAAGTTTTAACAATCTGGTATTTATTTCCTCTCTTTCCTTATTTATTTTTTATTTTATTTTTGCTTATCAAGTATGTTCAACAACTTTTTTTTGATAGAAAGTGGACTATTGGAATAAGTAATTAATATAATCTCTCATAAAAATTGATCTAATTATTTTACCAATTCAGTTTATATTTTTGAGGGGCTTTTACATTTATTGTATCCTACTGAGTCCTAATCTTTTTCGAATACTTTTAATTCAAGTAATAATAATATTCCTTCTCCCTGAACTTTGCCTATACTATATAAGCCGAAATGATTGTTTTGACTTTTGTTATTCAAAATGTTGTAATGTTGTGTTTGTGAATTTCATGACAGATATTGACGAATGCCAAGATCCGAACCGGTGTTTTTTCAACTCTAACTCGACTCGTGGTGGTGGAAGCCAGGAACGCTGTGTAAATACTATAGGGTCATTCTATTGTTTACCAGCAGGTATCAAGCCCCCGACTAAAGACATCACAATAGGTAAACAACTTGTATTATCATTTATACTATGTTTGGGAGATCATTTCGTATTTCCTTCTCTCGGATTACTACTAGTGAATATAAGTTATCATACTTTTTGGTAGATCTCTCTCTCTATTTTACTCCAAACTATTTATAACCTCTACTGCAAGGATTAATCTTTTTCCATTTCACTGCATTAAACAGGTCTTAGTACAAGCTTTGGGCTATTATTTCTGCTTATTGGTGGATGGTTGTCATACAGAGTGGTAAAGAAAAGGAAGAACATTAAACGTAAGGAGAAGTTCTTCAAACGAAATGGTGGTTTATTGTTACAACAACAGTTATCTTCAAGTGAAGTCAATGTTGAGAAAACCAAATTGTTTAGTTCAAAGGATTTGGAAAAGGCCACTAACCATTTTAATGTAAATAGAATACTTGGTCAGGGAGGACAAGGCACTGTTTACAAAGGCATGTTGGTAGATGGGAAAATTGTTGCAGTGAAAAAGTCCAAGGTAATTGATGAAGGAAAACTCGAAGAATTCATTAATGAAGTTGTCATTCTTTCACAAATTAACCATAGAAATGTGGTTAAACTACTTGGTTGTTGTTTGGAGACAGAAGTTCCTCTGCTAGTTTATGAATTCATTCCCAATGGAACTCTATCCCATTATCTCTATGACCAAAATGAGGAGTTTCCACCAACATGGGATATGCGCTTACGAATTGCCTCAGAAGTTGCAGGAGCTCTTTTCTACTTACACTCAGCAGCTTCCAAACCCATTTTCCACAGAGACATCAAGACAACAAACATACTTTTAGATGATAAGTACAGAGCAAAAGTAGCAGACTTTGGGACATCAAGATCCATTGCTATTGACCAAACTCACCTAACCACAGTAGTACAGGGCACTTTTGGATATTTAGACCCTGAGTATTTCCAGACAAGTCAATTTACAGAAAAGAGTGATGTTTATAGTTTTGGTGTTGTCCTTGTTGAGCTCTTAACTGGAGAAAAAGCTATCTCTTCCACAAGGGCAGAAGAAAGCAGAAGTTTAGCCACATATTTCATTAATTCAATGGAGGAGAACAATCTGTTTGATATTCTTGATGCTCGAATTATGAAGGATGCAAAAAAAGAGGAGATCATAGCGGTAGCAAACCTAGCGAAAATGTGCTTGAACTTGAATGGAAAGAAACGACCTACAATGAAAGAAGTTGAAATGAAGCTTGAGGCAGTTCAAATGTTGCGAAAAGATCCTAATGTTCAACAAAACTATGAAGAGGTGGAATGTGTTAGAATTGAAATGTACAAGCAATGGGATGTTGTTTCTAAATCAACAATGTCAGGTACGGATAGTGGTGCAGCTTCATCTTCAGACACCCACCCACTATTGTCTTTTTAATCAAGACAAATTGAAACATATTGTTGTAGATTTATTTAGCTTCATTTTTATTGGGAAATACAATTTATAGAACCATTTTTGTAATGTAAACTTAAATATATATATATATATATATATATATATATATATATTGATCTCATTAGCTAAGTACTTCTGTTGTGTTTTAAAAGTCATTTCATGTAATTATTTCGTAAGATGGATTAACCTTATCTACTGTCTTATGGTAATGCAAGGTAGCAAAAGTATCCATTTTGGGTTTACAATAATTTGCTTTACAACCCTATGACCGGGGACCATAAGTATTAATCAGTACAAATTGGGGTATCTACAATGTCAATATAAAATAGCTTCAGGTGCAAGTATTAAATATTCTTAGAAGCATCCATTTTTTTTTTTTTTTTTTTTGCAAAATATAGACTTTTTTTTTACACATGGCATTATGAATGTAAATGAACCAACCTATTTATCGGCCTATTATAAACAATTTGGGTTCGACTTGAAAAAAAGCTTATTTAGCAAATGAGTCAAACTTAATTTTAGATTTAGGCTCAACTATTAAACAAATCAAGTTCGAACATAATTATATATTTATGAACAAACTAATTAGTTTAAAGCTCAATTTGAATATATATAATAATATATTGTTAGCCTCAAGGTTTCAATACTTATTAATTGGTTAATTAATCCAAGGATATTCATGTAATTTTGATGATAAACATAATTTTAAGTTATTCATAAATGATATTTTCATATGAACTAACGATTTATGTTTAAAGCATAATGTTGACTATTGATTTAATTGGACCAACATGGCCAATTCAAATATCAAGCAAATGCAAAGTCAACAAGTTGCAAATTCACTGAAGAACAAAGTCATCAAGTCTCAAGACAAAGAAATCAAAGCTCAAAGATCATGTTCCAAGACATATGAAGAAGTAAGAGTTAGGTTTTGTAAAGTTTATTAAGATTTGATCTTTAAGGCTCAACTTTAAAACCAACTTAAATTGATTTTCAAAAATAACGGCTAGATTGATTGCAATTCAAAAGAAATGCAAGACAGCCATGTGAACGGAAATAAATTAACTACGGCTAAAAATTTCTGAAACAGAAAATGAATCAAACTTGAACATGTAATTTAGTTTAGTGATGAGCTTGAGCTCGGCTTGTATTCAAAATAAAATTAAATGAACAAATAAACTTGGTTAGACTAAACTCGCTTACAGCCCTTATGGAATTGAGGGTTTGGGGATGAGGATGGGAGAAGAATAGGGAAGGAGAATTTTGGTTGAATTCAATGAAGCACACAATACTCATTAACAAGATCAAGCTGCGTACCTGATTCGCATTCAAATCAATAACCAAATCAAACCTTAAACAAATTTTAGTAATAAAAGAAAAGGTGATTTCATAAATTATACCTTTGCTTCTAGAATCAAATACTTGTAAGCCCTAAGTTACCCAATTTTGGCATAGCATTTCAAATTTTAGGAATTCAAAATCCTCGAGCACTTTACACAGATCAGATACATAGATTCCAAAATCTGCTAGCAAGTGAAATTGACCAAAATCTGAAAAAATTAAAACCTTGCAAGATAACATTGAAAGATAGGTTGCAAGACAACACTGATTCAGTAAAACCTATCTTTCAATGTTATCTTGCAAGGTTTTAATTTTCAGATTTTAATTTTTTTTCCATAACTTTACAAGGTGACTGAAGAGCTTAACTGGGTTTTCATTTTAAAAGATATAAATGCACTAACAAAAATAAATCTTAAGTTTTTAATTTTAAAATTTAGGCCGGTTTATTACAGAAGGTTTATTCTGTCAAGTTTTAAGTTGACGCAAAAACCTTGCCGCAATTGATATATTTTCTTGTAGTGTGTCATAATAGATCACGAAAACCAGCAAAAACCCCCAATATGAGGAACCCCATTTCATCAAACAGACCAAAAATCATACCCATGAAATAGAAAACACAGAAACACGTACAAACAAGAGCACAAAATTCAAAAAAGGAAACCAAAAATTAGGTCTTTTTACATCGAGAAGGGAGAGGAGTTGGTCAACAAAAGATGGAAGTTCAACAAGCCTATTCCCAGCTTGCAGAAGCTGTTCTTCGAGCTCTCCATCCAAAGACGCCATTGTTGCTCACTTCGTAACCCTAGATCCTTGCAAATCTCACTCCTTTAGCGTCAATTTCACACTCATACCCTTTAAGCTTTAACTGAGAAGCATAATGCACTAAGAAACAAAGAAATACTAAGAACGGCATGAAGTACAGAACATTAGAGTAGCATAATGCACTAAGAACTAAACTTACCAGCAAATAGGTAGATGAGGGATCAAGGAGATCCGTGATTTGTTTTCGTTGTATATCTCCAAGAAAGAACACTTGCAGTTGTATTTTAGTTTTTCATCCCTTCGAATTTCCTCTTCCTACAATTAGAAATATGAATGAGAAACATATACTGACTATAGCATAAATTCTTAAGCATGTCTTAAAACGTACAGTAGCAAAAAGTGCTAAAATTACAGCTTCGATCCTTGCAAACAGGAATTCAAAAATGCGTGGTGTCATTCCATGATGTGGACTGGGCTTGAGTTCCAAATCTTCAATATCTCCAAGCATTGTATATGTCTTCCCACTTCCTGTCTGCATGACCATATAATGGGTTTGGATCTTTAAAAAGACAATAAAAAAAAAAAAAAATTGTATTATTGTTTTCTAACTAAAAAAAAAAAGGTTTGTATCTCTGGCTTAACTTGTTATGGCTGAATGAAAATAATCATTGAGTTCTGAGAAATTTAGAGAATTTCCAAAGAAAAAATGGTCCATGTGTTCATTGATTGGAGAAAAATTGATTAAATGATGCAGACTTCTTTCTGACTACTTGTGGGGAATGAGGAAATCATTTTTTTTTTTTAAACGTCCAAAGAAAAAATGGTCTTCAGGATTTTTCTCAAGTAGATGCCCCCACCTTCTTGTAGTTTCATAGCTATAGAACTCAAACAGCCAAGAAGAGGAAATTCAATCACTTTTAGTTTCAATAATACACATTTGGATTGTGTCACTGCTCTACAGTCTACGGTTTGAAAAAATTCGTAATTTAAAAAAAAAAAAAAATAGGGGGCAAGTGATTACACACCATGAGAAAATATCCAACACCTATGTTGGTCAAGATCAATATAATTTTTTTGTACTAAGCATTATATCAAGTGTCCAATTTCCATCTTTCCGTGCCAACAGGCCATATGTGCACTTCAATTGAAACACTCCAGAAGTGCTAGAATCCTAACCTAGTCCCAGACCTATAGGCCAAGGGACAGTAGCTACATTGCTTTACCAATTGTATATACAAGTTAACTGCTATATGAATTATGATGTAGTCAACATCCTGTACTTTAGGGAAATACCTGACCATAGGCAAACATACAACTATTGTAGCCCGACAGGCAATTCTAGATCTTTGCCATTGGCAGACCAACCATCCTAAAAAGTGTTTCCTGCAATACCAACAATAGACAACAATAAACAAACTATTTAAAGAAATAAAAGAAAAAAATCAAACACGTCATCTCTAATCAAACCTGGTCCACTGTTTCACAAGCTACATGGTCAAATGTAAATCAATTTTCTGGTTGCCCAATCCAACTAATGCTTTGAGCACTTTCTTGCTTCAAACACATACTGTAACCCTGTGTACTCTGTTCCATGCTATTGAGAGGACAGACACGTATAAGAACCTAGATAAATTCAAGACCCATCAACATAACTTTCAAATTATTACTTCAAATTTGCAACTTCTACTAACCCAATTCAGAGTTGCCCTCAATTATCATAACAAAAATATCAATAAGCTCCAGAAATCAGTAAATCAAAATCAATTCTTCTAAGCAGAAACAAAAGTGGACCAGGTTTAAGCAGAAACATAGAATGATACAACTTGAAGCACAATCAGCTATATCTATCAATCCTGGTGTTAAGAGACCTATACACCTGACAAGCCAAGATTCTTCTAAGTTACTTGGACAAAAGGCTGTTCATACATAACCCATTTATAGCATAGAAAACATAGAAAGTATATTTTAGAGAAAGAACAAAAATACAGCAATAACACTAAACTTAATTTGGATTATGTTTCCCTTATAAATTTGGACCATATATGTCAAAGGCCCTAAGCACCCCACGATTCGAAGAGAGAAACCACGGATTTTAGACACAGAAATTAAATTTGGGATTTTTTTTAGAGACAGAAAAGAAAGTGTCAAACCTGAGAACAAGCAGATCAGCAGCAACCTCTGAAGAATCGGCAAGTGTCAAAGACTGGTAGAAACTAAACATTTATTTTTTTGATAAGTAAAACTATACATCTAAAAGAAACAAAACCTGAACAATAGCCTTGGGCAGCTTCCATGAAT
Organism: Fagus sylvatica; assembly: GCA_907173295.1. NCBI lineage: Eukaryota > Viridiplantae > Streptophyta > Magnoliopsida > Fagales > Fagaceae > Fagus > Fagus sylvatica. The sequence goes on along the minus strand of OU015769.1, from coordinate 19,322,723 downwards.
TCATCAACAATTGAAAGATACTCTTCTCCTTCCAACCTAGGTTGTCCAAGTCCTAAATCTGTCAAACTAAAATCATGTGAAATGATGTCCACATGATATTTACTAGAATGAATTCGTTCACAAGCATTTTACATATTGTGAAGATGAGAAGATGTCAAGAATAAATTGATTGATTGCATAGCAAGACACTAACTAACTAATCAACATACAACTGGTTCTGATGACTCAATTCTCAGTGGTCAAGTCATCAATTTTTAACAAGGCAAGGAAAAAAGTCTATGTATATGTTGTTACTCACAAATAGGATCTTCAAGTAGCTTTTGATTATTAGTACCAACATCGAGCATAACTGGGAGTATCTGTCTGAGATGAAAATAGGTTTAAATAATATAAGTAATAGCAGACTTACCACTTTTACAAAGGGTATAAAGGAAATGCACACTCAGAGATAGTAGACACACTCTCTGTGGGTTGATACCAGCAGCAGCAACATACATATCAAGTTTTCCAATAGGTATTCCAATTCCCTGAACTCCAAGGTCACCTAAGCCAAGGATACGACTGCCATCTGTCATGACTATCATGTCTACCTGCAACACAAAAGGGAACATGAACCTCACAATATCTCAAGCACATTGATAAATCTAATCATAAGCTGAGACCAAAAAGGGCTATCCCAAGCCCATAACTGATTTTGTTCTGATTCATCCTTTTGGATATTCAGGTTCATTTTTGGAATCTATTGATGCTCTGAATTCCAGAATCAGATTTAAAATTTATTTTTCCTGTATTTATTTTTTGGTTGGGGGGGTGGGGGGGCGCGGTACTTGTGCTTTTTGCATACTTCTTATGTACTTGGGTTGCACCCCCTTTGGTGCTTCTTAATATAGTTTTTACCTTTTCTTTTTTTTTTTTTGATAAATAAAGATTTTCATTAAGAAAAGCCCAAGTATACTAAGGACAAGGAATCAAAATGTACACAAGTCAATCACTCCAAAATGGAGTGAATAGAAAAAGCGCCAGACCCCGCAACCCATTCAAATAAAGTTTGAAAGAATAACAATTTAAGCTTAGAAATGGTTCGCTCAGAATCCTCGAAATGCCGAGCATTCCACTGTCGCCACAGACACCAAACCAAACAATGGGAAACTATCTTCCACACAAGAATAGAACCATGTCGCCCCATCTTCCCCAGCCAAGCACCGAAAAGATCCAACACTGTTCTGGGCATAACCCACTGCATCCCAAAAATACCAAACACCAAAGACCAGAGTTCCATAGCCACTGAACAATGCAAGAATTAATGATCCACACTCTCCCCACTCTGCTTGCACATACAACACCAATCCTAGAGGATAACCCGTTTCCACAAATTATTTATAGTGAGAACCTTCCCCAATGTAGCAGTCCATGAGAAAAATGCAACACAGGGAGGGACCTTCGTCTTCCAAATAATCTTCCATGAGAAAAGAATGGAATGAGGAGGACCTAAAGACAGATAATACTTCTTAACCACAAAGTTTTTATTAGAAGGATGCTCCCAGCATAGGTGATCCTCCCCCGTCCCCCTCAATGGAATAGCATAGATGGTATCCATAAAAGAGGTGAGAGACTCCAGCTCCCAATCATGCACACTCTGATTAAAAGACAAGTCCCAATGCAGCACCCCAGTCCCAAAAGACATAAGATCAGCAATGGAAGCTTCCTTATCCCTAGCAATAGAAAATAGCTCCGGAAAAGTCACCTTCAATGGCTCCTCACCACACCAATGATCATTCCAAAAACGAATCCTCACCCCATTACTTACCTCCATATATAAATGCTTCGAAAAAGACTCCCCACTCCTTTCTAATGTTTTTCCACAGGCTCATTCCATAGGGACCCTAACTTCTTTTGAGCACCAACCACCCCATAGACTTCCATACTTCGCATCCACCACCCTTCTCCAGAGAGCGTCCCATTCTGAACCATACCGCCTCAACCATTTACCTAGAAGGGCTTGGATAAATCTCCACAGATTTCGAATTGCCAACCCTCAACTACAAATGGGGTCGCAAATCTTAGGCCTTAAAAAGAAAATCCTAAACGATAAGCTGCAAAGTGTAGGATTTAATCGTTTTCAATACTTAATTGAAAAAATGCTTCCAAGCCATGACAGGAAAATAAAAAAAACAGCACTCTGTTTGAATTTTATTTTAGTATTTATTAGTCAAAATTACACCAGTGCAAATGTTTTTAGCAAAAGATACAACAAAGAATTAACCTGCCATAAATCTACCACTGCAAAAGTTTTTAGCAAGAGATGAAACAACAAAGTTACATACAATAAATCTTGAAAAGAAATGCGAAAGGCATGGAAGCTTTTAGAAAAATAGAAAGGCACATATTTATAGAAAGATATAGAGTCTAGCAGCACTATATTTATAAATAAAATTCCACAACCAACAAATATAAACCAAGTCTGACAAGTCAGTTACCCAAATCTTGCAATATATATTTTTAAAAAAAAAATGAATTGTAGAGCTTTATGCGTCATCTGAAGAAAATAAGGTTACGAAGCATTATATTGATGGAGCATTAAAGTTGATAACAACCACCTCCAAAAGTTGGAATCATATCATACGATTCATATACTTAGTCTTTATTATAGCTATAACTTGCAGTGGACGGGATCTAAAATAAACAATGAGAATATTCAATAATTTCTTTCAACAACTAAATCAAATAGCAGGACTTAGCATCAAGCAGAAAAGAACAAATGCTTCAAGCAATTTAAGTTACATAAGCATAACTGAGACGACTACATTATGATTCCTTTCTTCTTTGTTATTTTAATTTTTTTTTTTTAACTATTAATAGGGTATACTGATCTGTAACATAACCCAGATTCAGATTCTTTCATTCTTTTTCTATAGAATTCATCTGTAGTGAGAAATCTGGATACAAATTTAGCATCTTAACCCAATATTTGAAACTTGAAATATCAGCGTACATATTAGGTTATAATTTTCTACAGTTTCGACCACTAACCATCAAAAAGAAAATGTAAAATAAGAATTTACTACAAAAAATACCATTTAACTTTCAATAAGGAAGGGAATGACTTGGATGTATCATCTAACAAGATTCACATAATACCTGATGAGCTGGCCAATTATGGATCATGGACATCATCTCTTCTCTATCCTTCACACTGAAATACATTCCAAGTGGGCGTCTAAATAACCCTGAATAATTCTGACATACTAATCCAACTGTAGGAGTACATATTACTGGAGCGAAATTTTTGATGTTATCAATAAGGAACTGAAGATAAAAAGCAATATAGGCATGTTAAAATATAGCAGGATCAATAAATATTTTAACTTTTATTAGCTGGAAACCTGTAATCATACTTACTCAGTAATATAAAGTCTCATTCCTGTCATGAAGCCTATTTAAGATCCGCCATTTTGCTAAGGAAACAATGCCATCTGGTTGGTCCTTCGTATTTTTCTCTAACGACCGATATGACTCCACTAACATTTTAAAAAACAGAAAGCTATCAGAAAGGTCCATAACACAAGTCCTTATAGATTTAGTTTTAGTTACAGTTGAGTGAAGAGATAGAACTCAAACTTACTGAAACAAGCATATTGCTGCTCAAATGATATCACGCGAGGTGGGAGGAGGCCACGAAGCCCTAGACGATCCCTTTCAGTCAAAGGGAATCCAGTATCCTGCTCTTGGAAAATCATCCACCCACCCATAGACACGACTCAAACAAATAAAAGAAAGTACTTTTTTATAAGTTGATAATGAGAGGATGGAGATTTGAACCTGGATGTTTCCATTGAAAACACTAGGAAGTTAGGAGTTGAGCTACAAGGCTCTTGACAAATCAAAGAAAGTACCGATGTAGCCACTGGCATTTGGCTCAATGGTGTCCCCCTCTCTCAATTGACTCATCCCTCTATGAGGTGTGGGCTCAATCCCCTCATACAAATTATTTTAGGAATTTCTGTCTTAGATTAAAAAAAGAGATGCAGCTTAAATTGTACTAAAATTTCAAACCAATTGCCATGCCCTTGGCTATAAGGGAGACCAACATGACTAGTCCAGTACCCTTTTATGCAAACAATACCAATAAGAACCATAAGCTGCCATAATAAATAAGAATTGATTACGGTTATATACATAGTAATGTCAAACAAAAAACAAAGGGAGGAGTGCGAGACACGGGGTGGCTGAGGGTGGCTCGGGCTGGCTCGGCAGAGGGTGGCTCGGCCTGGCTGGGCAGAGGAGAAAGAGAGCAGAGACAGTGAGAAAGAGAGAGAGCAGAGACAGTGAGAGGCGTGAAATGAGTGAGAGAAGCATCACGCGTGTTTTGGAAAATGGTTTACGGAAAATTTTTCCGTAAACCGTTTTCCTAATTTTCCTTAACAATTTTCCGGTCAACAACAAATGTTTTCCTGTTGACTTTGATTTTACAGTGAAACAAACACCCGCAAATGATGAAAACATTTTACGAAAACGTTTTACGTCGAAACAAACGGAGCCTAAAACAGATAGAAAAAAAATAGCAGTAGTACTGTAGCATTGTAAACTGAAAAAAACAACCATATTGCATAAACCAAATTACAATATGAAGTACCCCATAAAAAGGGAAAAACAAATTTAACGGGAAAAAAACAAAATGGGACATTACACATATTATAAAAGGATACCCATAAAACATATCCCAATTAATAAAGTTTCATATCCTTAAATATAACAAATTCAAGTCTGAAATTCAAAACCTTTTAACTTCTCAAGGAAATCCAGACCAGCATCCAAATTCCTTAAACTTAGTATTTCACTAAAGCAAGGTATTTTCTAACAACTTTTATTTACATAATAAAGCATAAGTAGTGTGGATCACAGAACGGATGGATCTTCACTGGTGACGGTGGCTATGGAAAGCATTCATTGGCGATGGTGGCTGTGGTAAGCATTGTTCCGGCGGCTCATAGTGCTGGTAATAAATTAATAATCCATTAAAAGAATATAGATGAATAAAAGCTGAACACAAAGATTTAAGGAAACTTCTTGTAATAGCAACATGCCTAATACAAACAGGCTTAAATACTCTAGTTACTGAGACACTGAGATTCAAAGAACAGAATAAACATACACATTACAGTTACAGACATCAATCAGAAACACCAAAGTTGAAAGTGAAGATAACACTAAAAATATATCAGCTACAACAGAGATGATTAGCGATGGCCTTGCAGAAAAAGGTGCTTGTTTATAGCACTAGATCATTTCTTATAATCAAGACACTAAGTCTCTTGGCAGAAGACTTGGATGAATGGATGGTACTCCATTAATTCTTTTGAACATTTAAGTCCAACTACACATTTTCAGCTCATTTGCAAACCAAAATGATCCCACTCAAAGAAATTGAATCCTTTGCTGATATCCTCACCATGATCAGAACAAAATAAAGTGAGCAGTCCAATCAATATGCTGAGCAGTATTTGTCATGGTTACTACACATAAATGACAGTGTTGTCATAAAAAGAATCAATTTATTGAACATACCAAACGCACAGAAAGTAAAATGTAATTTTAAAATCCAGGATAATTAACTATGAATAATATAGATTCAACTAAAGAAAATGGAAATGACAAATATCCTCACCAAAATCAAGCAACAACTGACCTCATATTTAGTAAGTTTTTGGATACATGCCCTTTGTTATACCTTATTTAATTAATTAGATTATAAAAAATTACATCCAAAAGTCCAAATATAAACATATAACATTAAGTGAAACAGAGGCGCATGATTAATACCTTCTAAACATATAACATTAAGTAAAACAGAGGCGTAACACTAATACCTTCTAAGCAAGGGCAGTGCCAGCGGCATTCATACGCAGTAAATCAACTGGCATGGCTTGACTAATATAAAGCGGGTTCAGAGGTATCTTCACCCAAACGTCTCCATCGACCACTCGATTTCTGGCATTTCCGTGGTCATAAGGCGCTGGTGGGATCAGAACTACACCATTATACCTCATATAATCTTTGTTGAAGTTAAAGAACCCCCAATCAGCTCGTACCTGCAATGCCGTCAGCTCAACTTCTCGAGTGACCCAATCAAAACGCACATTGACATTTTCTGGTTGCACATCATGTGTGTAGAACCAAAGGAAAAGAACCCAATCAAGATGAGGCTCTTGGAGCTAAGACTGGAAAAGAACTCAATCCCATGTAAATGTCCCTTAAAACAAGAAATTCCAGAGAATGTTAAAACCATGATTTTCAATTCCTTCACAAGTGAATCAAGGTTTTCCAAAAAGCCATCTTCGAATCAAGTTGAAAGCATAAAGGCATTTAATTCGTGGAACCAATGAATGGTTGCCACGCGTACTGTTTTTTAAAAAAGAAAAATAAAAAATCCATTTCAGCTTTAACAACAACTGACAGAAGGACAAGAAACGAAACATTTGTAAATTTTAGAGAGGAAAAATAAATTTTTTTAAATTTAAGAACCGAAAACAAAATTTATATATAATTTAATGACGAATAGAATATTTTAGCCTATCATTTATTCAGAAATGATTTGTATACATTTCTTTTACACGCACATTACAAATTTTTCTAAATTTTTTATCATATTGTTCAAATTTTATAAAAGTGTGCAACCTATTTTTTTTATAATAGACATTAATTTAAATCACAATATAATATTTTATTTTTTGAATTATTTTTTGTATTAATGATAATAATGAGATTTTTATGTATAGAAAAAAACACATTCTAAAAAAATTTGAGGTATTTGATTAGGATTTTGACAAATACAAAATACATTCGGTTTAGAATTCATTTTGTAAATTCTCATAAATGAGAACCATTTAAAGAAACATTAATGGCTCCAACAAAAATTATTTTTTATCCCTTTCCCATTGTTCTCTCTTTTCTTTTTTCTTTTTTTTGGCTAGATCTCTTGTGTTCCTCCATTCTTTCCGAGAAAAAAAAATTACAACAAAAAAAATTCTCAATAAAACTAAAAATCTTCCACTGTAACATCCAACATAAAAAATCACAGATAAAAATCTTGTAACATCCAACATAAAAAATCACAGATAAAAAATCTGTGAAAAATAACAACAAATGTACTCCTCCATGCTACAAACTACAAAGCATGAAACCCAAAAAAAAAAAAAAAAAAATCCATAGAACCAAAAAATTACACACACAGGGAAAGAGAAGAGAATGAGAAACAAACAAACCAAAAGAAAGAAAGAGAGAAAAAATAAACCCATCAGGAATGTACCAAAATTACCCCAAAAAAACTGGATACAAAATTTACAGCATAAAACTCAGCTCACCGCAACAACACCGCACAGTGGAGGGGAAGAGAATTAGAAGAAAAGCAAATCAAAGGGACATGGTGACAGGTGAGGAGGAGGGAGGAAAAAAGAAAAAGTGAGGGAAAGAGAACTGGGAAAGAGGGAAAAATTAAAGGGGAGAGGGGTACGTGGGTGGTGGGGAAAAAGGGTGAGGAAAAAAAAAAACAAAAATTGGGGGAAAAAGGAAATTAAATAAATTATTTTTAATTTGTTTGCTAGGTAAAAATGTAAAATTGTGAAAATTTGTTAGTGCATGTCTATGATATTTTTTATAATAGACATGAATTTAAAGCACAATGTAATATTATATTTTTTTTATTTTTGTTTTTATATTAACATTGAGAATGAGAACTTTTTTGTTGTTGAGGAATTTTGTGTGTTATAATTTTTATTGCTAGTAGATATATTTTTAGGCCTTGTATTGATATTTTTTTTTTTTATTGTTAATTACATAATATATCCTAATAATATATTATTTAATAGGAAAAATGCATTTTCTAAAATACCAACCAAACGCAATTTCATTCAATATAATCACTTCTTAGCAAAAGTTTCAGTATTTTACCAAACACATTATTTTCAACAAAATGTATTCTCTATAATGCATTATGCATTCCCAAAGTAGAGGATCCAAATACAACCTCACTAAGATTAAGGTGAATCCCAAAAATAAATCTAACCCAGCAAAAAAAAAAGCTTGACTGTACTACTGTGTATGGGTTTGTAATAGCAGACTGTTTCCTATGTTTGTTGGTTGTTAAGCCTAAAGGGCTAATGTAATTTTTTGTGTAATTAAAACCCTCTAGTATCTTCAAACTCCATTATTATTTTTTTTTCCTTTTTGATGCCTTTTCCTCCCACATTTTTCTCTTGCTTTGCAACCATTGTTCGGTTGATTCTCACAGTGAATCAATGATCTTTCATATTTCCTGGAAAATGAGAAAAAGTGGAAGCTAAAGTTATTATCTTTATGGCATTCTTTTCTAGTATCTTCACCTTTCAGACTTCAAGTTTAATCATAAAAAATCATTTATTTCTCTTTTAAGTGGTGAGCATTTTGTTGTTGTTCAAAATTTCTTTTTTCGAAGTGTGTTTTTTTTCTTTTTCCTCTCTTTGTGAAGGTGGTGGCTGCAAGTATAATACTTTTCTTATAAATGTTTTGTCTAAATGTTAATTGTCACTATAATATAACAATAGTTTAATTACATATTTAATCCTCAACTTTTATCCAATGTTTTAAAATGGTTCTTATCATTTTAAATGTTCTGTTTTAGTCTTCAATTTTTGTCTCATTTTTCAAAATGGTCTTTATCCTTTTAAATGTTTCATTTTAGTTCTCAACCAACCTTTGTTTCATGTTTCAAAATGGTCCTAGTTTTTATAATGAATTGACTAAATACATGGGACCTTTTTGACACAAAGTTAAAAGCATAAGGACTAAAATAAAACATTTCAAAGCATGCATAAAGATCTTTTTGAAACATAAGGTAAAGGTTGAGGACTAAAACACAACATTTAAAAGGGAATTGACTATTTTAAAACTTTGGGCAAAGGTTGAAGAATAAATGTAAACCTATAAAAATTTTGAAATACTCTAACGTACACAAAGTTTGACCAATTTATTGTTACTTTTGATTTAGTATTATTTTGGTTTTAAGTATAAAAAAAAATTAAATTAAATTAAAATTAAGTATTAAAAATTAAAAATTACAATTAATATTTAATTTGCTCAACTTTAGAATTGTATGTATGTGATCCTTATGTAAAAAAGTTGGTCCAACAATGAACCATTAAATATATCCCAAAATAAATAATAAATAATCATTGAAAAGTCCAAAATTAATTCAAATGAAAGCCATCAACTTGGAAAAATAAACACACTCGGCTCTCAATGTATTCCCGGTATCCCCAAGTCTAACCTTATCTCGTTATGTAGGCAATTGACTTGCACTAAACACTCCACAATCCACACCAGCAAGGCAGCAAGTACCGCAATCCACAGCAAACAACGAAACCCACATTGTCAAACAACACCAATCGTCAAGCGAACACCTAAACCAGCACACTTCCATCATGGCCAGAAACCCACGAAACCTGACGTGCCATCCAAATTCTAAAACCCAAACCCCTTCCCACCAATCAAATCTGTTGGGTTTTGGTGTGGCTTGTATTTGGCCACATGAATCATGCATCACATGGGATTATTGCCCATGTTTACTTAGTCAACAATTGTATATTTGAAAGAAAGAGCAAATAGGTGGAGGCATCATAACATGGGATTATTGCTCATGTTTACTTAGTCAACAATCGTGGCTTTATATTTGAAAGAAAGAAGAAAAGGGGGCATGTATTGCACATAGGTGGAGGCATATGGGATTGTAACTCATATGTTCCTACAAGTCTTACATGTCGGCTAACTTAAGAAATTGGCTCTCACCTTAGCTGAAGGTAAGCTGCACAAATATAAGGAAATGTTGACTTAGTGGCACAAGCTCATTTAAAGGTGATTGACAAGTTAGGTGGTTTGAATTAACTGCATGTGTGACATGGAATAATAACCCATGAATCTCCAAAAGTCATACAAGTTGGCTACTTGTAGATTTGGATATCTTTGGCCGCAAAATGTGAAAAAGAGAAAGAGAGAGAGAGAAATTGTCACGGCAATTTCTTTATAAAATGAGTGCAGAGAAGCACCAAGAGATAGCTGTAGAGACATCCAAGGAGAGCAAAAATGTAGTTCAAAGAGAGAGCTACATTGGAGGGAGAGTGTTGCAATTGTGTGCAGAATAGAAGTGTTGCAGAGAGCAGCAAAGAGTTTCCAATGGGAGTGCCGCACAAGAAGAAGAATAAAAAGAGATAGTGTTCTGAGTGTTTTATTCTTTATGTGTGAGAGTGCACTTGGGTGTACATGGGTTTTGGGCTTAGAGAGAGTGCTTTTAAGCCAAACATTTTAATCTCCCTATTGTTGTGAAACTTTCTCCCTGAAGTCTCTGGTGGATGTAGGCATGTTGCCGAACCACGTAAATTCTCTGTGTTGTGCTATGTGTGTTAATTTTTCTTGACGTGTTCTTCTCCAAATATTTTATCTTTTTTTCGCTCCCACAGATTCTAGGAATATTGGCTAATATTCCCAACAACTGGTATCAGAGCTTTGGTTCAAGTGGGAGCGATGACCAGAGAAGAAGTAAAGGCGTCAAGATCAAGAAGTTTGATGGCACAGACTTTGAATATTGGAGGACCTAGATCTAGAAGAATGACGCAGTGCAAAGTTCTCATGAAGGTAGACGTACGAGGTTCCCATGAATAACCGTGCAATGTCAGTCACGTGATCCGTGGATGACGTACAAAAGGCCCATGGAAGATGTGCTAGAGTCAAAGCCCATGGTTGTGTGAGGCAAAGTTCTCTAGATCAAATACGCATGATGCAGTGCAAAGTTCCCATAGAGGTGGACGTACGAGGTTCCCATGGATGAACGTGTGGGGTTAGGCACACAGTTCCCATGGATGGTGTACAAGAGCTCATGATGTGCTGCAGCAAGGTTGCACAATTATCAAGGTCCCTTTTGCAGATAGCGTAGGGACGGTCCCTTTCGTAGTTGGAGCGAGGACAGAGTGTGTGTACTTTGAATTCACACAAGTGTACATCACACAAGGCAAGCCCATAAAACCCACATGGAAGATCTTGAAAAATGCCCAACAAAAGAGTTGCCAATGGTTGATGTAGTGCAAGGTTAGCACGTGGTTCCCATGGACATGAATGTACGGGGTTCCCATGGATGAGCGTGCGAGGTTAGCATGCGGTTCCCATGGATGGCGTACACGAGGATCACATGGACATGGATGTACAGGTTTTCATGGATGAGCATGCAAGGTTAGTACGTGGTTCCCATAGACATGAATGTACGGGGTTCCCATGGATGAGCGTGCGAGGTTAGCACGCGGTTCCCATGGATGGCATACACAAGGATCACATGGACGTGAATGTATAGGTTTTCATAGATGAGTGTGCAAGGTTAGCACGTGGTTCCCATAGATCTGCATGTACAAGGTTCCCATGGATGGAGTACAAGAGATCCAAGGATGATGCGCTACAAGAAAAAAAAAGAAAAAAAAAGGACCCATAGGCAAAAGGAAACTAGGAGGACTTGTTCGTGACCCAAGGAGAGAGGTCTCAAAGCCCAAAAAGAGGCAATGACTCACACGCGTGAGTGGAAGTCCCACATGGAGTTTTCCCAAGGTGTTATCTCAAAATTGGTATCATGCCAAGGTGGAGATTTGTTGGTTGGTGGCTTATTTTTGCCACAATATTTGAAAGATTTGTTGGTGGCAATGAGTTCAATCCGGCTATTACTTGCAGATGATGTCATGCTCGATGTCATGAAGAAGATTTCAACCATGAGAATGTGGCTTGAAACTGGAGTGCAGTAATAACAATAGTAGATCAGCAGTGCAGGTGGAGCTTGAGAAATTGTACTCAGCCAAAGGAAAAGCCCCACAGCTTGAGGAATGTAGCTGATATGTTAATGAAGCCGATTACCGTTGGAGGAATTTTGGTTGAGAAACACTTGACCAAATTCAAGCCAAGGTGGAGATTGTTGGGTTTTGGTGTGGCTTGTATTTGGCCACATGAATGGTGCATCACATGGGATTATTGCCCATGTTTACTTAGTCAACAATTGTGGCTTATATTTGAAAGAAAGAGCAAGTAGGTGGAGGCATCATAACATGGGATTATTGCCCATGTTTACTTAGTCAACAATTATGGCTTATATTTGAAAGAAAGAAGAAAAGGGGGCATGTATTGCACATAGGTGGAGGCATATGGGATTGTAACTCATATGTTCCTACAAGTCTTACATGTTAGCTACCTTAAGAAATTGGCTCTCACCTTAGCTGAAGGTAAGCTACACAAATATAAGGAAATGTTGACTTAGTGGCACAAGCTTATTTAAAGGTGATTGACAAGCTAGGTGGTTTGAATTAACTGCATGTGTGACATGGAATAATAACCCATGAATCTCCAAAAGTCATACAAGTTGGCTACTTGTAGATTTGGATATCTTTGGCCGCAAAATGTGAAAAAGAGAAAGAGAGAGAGAGAAATTGTCACGGCAATTTCTCTGTAAAATGAGTGCAGAGAAGCACCAAGAGATAGCTGTAGAGACAGCCAAGGAGAGCAAAAATGTAGTTCAAAGAGAGAGCTACGTTGGAGGGAGAGTGTTGCAATTGTGTGCAGAACAGAAGTGTTGTAGAGAGCAGCAAAGAGTTTCCAATGGGAGTGCCACACAAGAAGAAGAATAAAAAGAGATAATGTTCTGAGTGTTTTATTCTTTATGTGTGAGAGTGCACTTGGGTGTACATGGGTTTTGGGCTTAGAGAGAGTGCTTTTAAGCCAAACATTGTAATCTCCCTGTTATTGTGAAACTTTCTCCCTGAAGTCTCTAGTGGATGTAGGCATGTTGCCGAACCACATAAATTCTCTATGTTGTGCTATGTGTGTTAATTTTTCTTGACGTGTTCTTCTCCAAATATTTTATTTTTTTTCGCTCTCACGGATTCTAGGAATATTGGCTAATATTCCCAACAAAATCTGTGCATAAATAAGAAGCTAGCAACAATCAAAGTTCATGCTCAAGACCCATTATGCAGTCATACCTAGTTATATTTCGGACCATTCAAGGGCTTGCAGTTGCACGTGTAATTGGACATTGAGAAAGATCAAATGAACATAACCATCTCAAGTTAATATTTAAGAAATAACCACCCCAACATCATTGGACATGGAGTAACCACCATATGGCTCATATAATAAAAGGATATTCACGCCACAACCAAGAAAGGATACATTACATACACTCAATTCTTCTAATTTATTTTTATCATATAAATATTTGTAATTTAGTCATTTTCGGAGTAGTTGTGGTAATTTATTTTCTATATCAATATAATAGCTAGCTGGAATTTGTATTGGAATTTTAGATAGAATGCAAGGGTTTGCCTCTTTTCATTCATTGCTTGTATTAGCATTATCATACTTTACGAAGTCCTCTCAATATTAAGGTAGTACAGAAGCCACGTAAAGCCTTAGAAAATATCGGTATATAGAGTTATACACACACAACTAAAGACTTGTCTACTAGAATCAACCAAATTCCTAAATTAAGTACGTTGTTTAGTGATGACTTGTGTGCTACGACTTTTCTTACTTCTTTCATGCATTGAACAGGTTTTAGTCTAGATTCTAGTCTCTAGAACATACATAGCTCTAGAACTGAAAATAGAACTTTGGAAAACTTTAGTTAATGCCTCTAGCAAGGCATATCAATCTCATTTAAAAAAAAAATTACTTAATTTTGTATATTTGGGTACACATAAATCTCAATTGAACAAACTAAATACACACTAAAAAAGAAAACAGTTTGGTTGATAAGTTTAACAATTGGCAAGCTTTTTGGTATTTACAATACAAAATCCCTATAAGGAGTAAGTACAAAAATGAAGTGGGACATTATTATAGCATCGTATATTTGAATAAGCTTTCAAGGTGGTGTCGTCTTTCTCTTTGTGGCACAGTTTTTTTTTTTTGATAAATAACAAAATTTTATTGAAATAAAAACATATTACACAACCCTACAAAGAGGGATACAAAACCCTACATAAAGGGCAGAGAAAGTGACATTCGTCACAGCAAAAAACCCTACACAGAGGGCAACAAAGCAGAACAAGAAAAGAAAGAAGACAGCAACAACAACAACAACAACAACATCACAACAACAACAAAAACAACAACAACACACAGCACAAAGCTTGACCAAAATCCAGAAGATTACAAGAGCAACTACAACAGCCAATGTCCAGAACAGTAGAAGGTTTAGATCCTTAATCCCAGCCAAGCAAACCACTGAAAGGTCAAATCGAATTTGCCATTCGATTCGGGTGTGTTAGGGGCTCTTCAAAAAGAGTTTTGGATAATCTACCCCAAGAGTAGGGTAATTGATAGAAACTCGAGCTGGAATAAATCCCCAAACCCGATGCCCATCTAGCATCCACTGCCGGAGAAGATCTCGTCGCCTACCGGAAAGGTCAAATCTTGTCAACAAAAGAGAAGGAATTCGTTGGAGGCTCAAGCCACCCAAAGACTCCCACAAATCTCCTCCATGCAAGATTGAATCGGGTGATTGAGGGGTGAAACGGAAGGTTGTAGAAGAGATGGGTGGTGGTGGCAGCTCGGATCCGTCTGATCTTGGTGCCAAAATAAGAAAGAAACTAAAAAAAGAAAGGGAAAAGGCCACGCGGCCGAGATCGGACCATCTCTGGTCACGATCTCCCTCACTCGGAGGTGAGGGGCGGCCGTGCAACCTTAAATAGTGCTGAAAATGGGTAGGTGGGTTCAGGAGGGGTTTCTCTGGGTTTTTCTCTAAAAGCTTCTTTCTCTAGACTAGTGATATTCTCTTTGTGGCACAGTTGTTGTCCCTTTTCAATCCTCGTAGAATTTAACTGCTTTTAATTTCCTAACTATTGCTTTTATCAACCCCTTGTTCAACATTTTCAATATCAAAATCCTTCAACATCAGTTGTTACTTTGACAAATTAACTTAATATAATTGTTTTCTATGAGTACAACAAATATGACTTCATATAAACATCAAATATCTCTAAATAGTAAATACAATCTTTTTTACAGTATAATTTCCTGTGTGATGTTAAATTGTATTAGGGTCCAAAAGCCAAATCTATTGTATATTTGGACCTAATCCATTTAAGTTAGGCCTAATTACTTATGTACCTCTCTCCCTATTTCACATGTAGCCTATATAAATGCATCCCCACTCTATTGTAAAGGATGGCCAATAATGAGTAAAAAAAGACTAGGTGGACATAGGTCCTATTGGCCGAACCACGGTAAATCTAGTGTCATTTTCCTCCATTTGTCTCCAACCATGCCAAAGCCCGAACATGCAGTTCCGACCCTTGAAATAAATTGGAGGAGCTACTTTGATCTCTTACAATTGGAGCCGTCTGTAGGGACCGCATTTCCTAGAGTTTTCGGCATGAACGGAGGCTGTTTCTGAGCACCTAAGTTCTGTCAAGTACGGCAGCAACTTTCGAGCCCCAGAATTCGAGCTTCCAAGCGTTGGATCGAGCAACCACCAACACCAATGGATAGATCTTCACTTAATCTACAAAACCCTAAAAAATCATCTCCATTGGAGTGTCCACGCGCCGTCACGCGCCATTGGTGTTTTTAGCCATGTTGCCCACGCGCCACCACGCGCATCTAGCCATGTCAACCTCGGAACTCAATGTTCCAGGCATCATCTTGGACAAAGACAACCACCAATGGATAGATCATCCTCCGATCTATCTCTCTACGATGGAAAAACTGCCATCGGAGGTGCCACGCGCTAGCGAGAGGCTTGGCCATTTTTTATCACGCGCACCACATGCCACCGCGACTTTCGAACTCAAGAACAAGGGCTTTCGAGCTCTGATTTGAGAAACCAACACCTCTACGACACTCCTCATCGCCCGAGCTCCTGATTTCTGGAAGAATCCCCCCCCCCCTCGTCGGAGATGCGACACTCCGATATCAATTTCGAAGTATCCGTTCACGTACCGCCGCAACCTCCGAATTTCAGAAAACGGGCTTTCGAGCTCTGAAACAGAAGATTCGCACCACCATCGGACTCCTCGAAGCCCGATCTGTCGAATGTCGTAGAAATCAGCTCCGTCGAAGCAGCCAGGCGCCGCCACGTGTCGACGACTCTCCGTCGAGCCCTTCCACGCGCCAGCATGTGCACAAGCGCACCAAGCACACTCAGGCATGTGGCTGGCACACGCCGTTTTGTGCCATGTGTCGCGTCCTAGCTTCGCCACATCAACCTTAGTCACTATCGCTGCGCCACATCAGCCCTAGTTGCCAACACAACTGAGCAAACTAGTTTAGTCCGGACTGAACCAAAGCTCTTGAACCGTGAACCGAACCGCAATTCGACCCGAACCAAACCGCTGTGGAAACAAAAAAAAAAAATCAAGAAAAATTTGATGAGACGGAACGGGCTTTTCTATGGTCCAAATTCATCCTCAAGGCCTTTATGACCTCGCCTCAAAGCTAAGTTTTCTTAACTTTACTTGTTTTTTATGCAACTTCCTTAATTAGTGATTTTCTATGATTATTTCATAAAATGTCATTCTAAATACATGATCTACACAATGGTTTTACGTTCACGAGCATGAGAGCATAATCTTAGTATTTATATTTCGGGTTGAAATATAAATATCGTGAAATTTAAATGACAATCTTGCTATGGCTTTAAAAATTAAAATGAAATTGTTTTCATTTTTTTTGTTTGCAGTGGGAGGTGGTTAATTCTCACTGATTAACCACCCAATTATTTTTATATAAATATGATCATTATTATGACATGATAGATGATGAGAATACGTGTGATTTTTATAACGCCTATTTGCTCAAATACGTTAAACTTGCATGCACGTTACGCACGGATGTGTCTTTTGTGCAAGACTCCCTATACAAATATTTTTTGCAAATTGCTATCTTTATGTTTTTGCATTGAGATATGTTCCATGCAAAGTCTTTATTTAGCACGTTGAATCTATGAGATCACATGCAGAAAATGATAAATTCTACTTGAATTGTTTATGCACATTCTAGACTTGACATTGTCTTTAGATGCGTGTTTTCCATGGTAGAACGATTAAGTCTAATCTTGTCTACCGAAGTCTCGATGCTTATAACATATTTGAAAATGTAGCTAGAATTTGTTGTGTGGTAGCATTAATATGCTCTTGCTATTAATTGCAATAACTAGAGGTTTTAAATTGATATTACGACTATCAAACTCTACTTGCAAAGTACAAATTTGGATCTCCTAAACTTTAAGACATTCGTTCAGATTAGTGTTTTGATTTGTCCTGTCATGATATTTACTACTTCTTTGGAGTCCTACTTTGCAGGCTTTGATGCATTTTTCTGTGTACATGCCTTCTAGAATGCACATGTACTTGCCTGGAAACTTGCTTGGAATCAACGACTATGTGTTAATAAACACATCACTTTATTGATGAATGCAGTAATTCATTTGTCTATCTAACTACATCTTTCATTGGTGTTGTCCTATTTTCTTGAAAATGCTTCGTAGGGCCAACACAGTTACGAATGCAGATTTAAAGCTTGAAGAAACTTGACTTAGGCTTCGATTAACCTCTGAGGTTACCAAGTGCTAAGGACCAACATGACTAGAAAGTACAGAAGCCAAATGGTTGTGTCACGCCTAGAACCCAAAGCATGAGCTTGACACATGACAATGGTCGCGCACCCATAAAGTTTTGCCTTACAAGTGTGTCAGACATCACTAACAAAATTCAATAATAATATCCTTGATATGAAATCTCCAAAAATAATGTACTAGAAACCCTAACTTGACTCAAGTTTCGGTCAACCTCTGAGGTTACCAAGTGTTGAGGATCAAAATAACTGGCAAGCAGGGACCCTAGCTTGATTCAGGCTTCGGTCTAACCTCTGAGGTTACCAAGTGCTGAGGTCCAAGATGACTGGCAAGCGGAAACTCTAAATCTAACTTGACTTAGGTTTCGGTCAACCTCTGAGGTTATCAAATGCTAAGGACCAGGATGACTGGCAAGTATAGAAAACCCTAGCTTGACTTAGGTTTCGGTCTAACCTCTAAGGTTACCAAGTGCTGAGGTCCAGGATAACTGGTAAGCGGAAACTCTAAAACTTGACTTAGGCTTCGGTCAACCTTTGAGGTTACTAAGTGCTAAGGACCAGGATGACTGGCAAGTATAGAAAACCCTAACTTGACTCAGGCTTCGATCTAACCTCTGAGGTTACCAAGTGCTGAGGTCTAGGATGACTGGCAAACAAAAACTCTAATTCTAACTTGACTTAGGCTTTGGTCAACCTCTGAGGTTATTAAGTGCTAAGGACCAGGATGACTAGCAAGTATAGAAAACCCTAGCTTGACTCAGGCTTTGGTCTAACCTCTGAGGTTACCAAGTGCTGAGTACCAAGATGACTGGTAAGCAGAAACTCTAAATCTAACATGACTTAGGCTTCGGTCAACCTCTAAGGTTACCAACTACTAAGGACTAGGATGACTGGCAAGTATAGAAAACCCTCGCTTGACTCAGGCTTTGGTCTAACCTTTGAGGTTACCAAGTGCTGAGTACCAAGATGACTGGCAAGTGGAAACTCTAAATCTAACTTGACTTAGGCTTTGGTCAACCTTTGAGGTTACCAAGTGCTGAGGACCAAGATGACTGCCAAGTGGAAACTCCATATTAAACTTGACTTAGGCTTTGGTCAACCTCTAAGGTTACCAAGTGCTAATGACCAGGATGACTGGCAAGTACAGAAAACCTAGCTTGATTAAAGCTTCGATCAACCTCTAAGGTTACCAAGTGCTGAGGACCAGGATGACTAGCAAGCGAAAACTCCAAATCTAACTTGACTTAGGTTTCGGTCAACCTCTGAGGTTACCAAGTGCTGAGGACCAAGACAACTAACAAGCGAAAAATCAAAATCTAACTTGATTTGGGCTTCAATCAACCTCTGAGATTACCAAGTACTAAGGACCAGGATGACTGGCAAATACATAAACCCTAGCTTGATTCAGGCTTGGGTCAACCTCTAAGATTACCAAGTGCTAAAGTCCAGGATGACTGGTAGGCGAAAGCTCTAAATCTAGATTGACTCAGATTTCGGTCAACCTCTGAGGTTATCAAGTACTGAGAACCAGGATGACTGGAAAGTGTTAGGTGTGGTCTACCCAAGCGTAGGTTATGAACAGCTGCTTAGCTAACAAAATTGAAACGAAAGAATGAGCGTGAAATAAGTATGAATACGAAACAAGCGAAACACTAAATAAGTAACCAAAATCGCATTGAATATGGCTCTAACGACCTTGAACCGAATGGCTCCAAAGGCCTTGAACGAAATGGCTCCAATGTCCTCGAACGAAAACGTGTGTATGATTTATGCTAGATTGTTTGTTTCCCCTGTAAAAGTAAGGAGCCAACAAAATTGAGTCACATGTCTTGTTTTTTCGGCCTTAAAGGCCTTATTTGGTATCTACAACCCAAGCTCGGCCTCAAGGGCCTCTTTTGGTCCCTAGGACCTAAGCTCAACTTGCAAGACTTCATCAAATCCACAAATCCAACTCGTCCCCCAAGCTCACCTCGCATCCAAACAGATCCAGTCTCTACTTCCCTCTCTACATTCGACAAGCGAAAACTGAGAGGCTATTGTGTGGTTTTAAATTGTATTAGGGCCCAAAAGCCTAACCTATTGTATATTTGGGCCTAACTCATTTAAGTTAGGCTCAATTACTTGTGTACCTCTCTTCCTATTTTCCATGTAGCCTATATAAAGGCCTCCCACTCTATTGTAAAGGATGACCAATAATAAATAAAAAAAAGACTAGGTGGATGTAGCCTTATTGGCTGAAACCACGGTAAATCCGGTATCATTTTCCTCCATTAGTCCCCAACCACACCAAAGCCCGAACATGAAGTTCTGACCGGGCCTTTGACCACAAGAAATGGTATCAAAGCCAGGGTCATGGGTTCGAGTCGTGGGAGCGTCATGTTGTTGAGGGAGGAATTGTTGGGTTTAACAGTGCCACTCTGCCCACGGGGTGAGATGTCGAGGAACTACTTTGACAATATAATTTCCATTCTCCAAGCAACGCACATAACACGTTAGAGAAAGAGGAGAGAATCGTGCACACAAGTGTAATTCAGAGTTATTCATTCTTTGAGTATTGATATATTAGTTGCTTTATATTTATTTGAGGTACCGTTACCATGCCAAAAAATTCAACTACTTTTGAGTTACTTCTTTTCGTTCGTGCACGGTAACAATATTTATTTTTGTGTTTGAGTGGTTTTAGGATTCCACATACACAAGGATAATATAAATGGTAGACCTTGCTGATTAGCTAACCAAAAAAAAAAAAAAAATCTTAATTGGCCTTCTTGCAGATTTAATAGTGGAGTGTGAAGCTCTTAGAGGATGTTGAAGATAAATGTACTATTGAAACGCCGTAAATTTGATTGATTTTTAAATTTATTATTTTTATAATATTGAATTGCTGATTTCCTTTTCTTACAAAGTTGTCAATAAACTCAATACTTTAAAAATTATAACTTCTTGTTGTCATATTAATTCGAAATGAGAACATCAAAATTTAAATTACAAAAGGTACCATCATGACTGATACATACAATACAAGACATTGTCTTTCACGTATGGTTACTCTTTGAGTTAAAATAAAAGACACTGACATGTCAGACCGTCCAAAGGAAAAAGATCGCGTTCGAAGTGGCAGTGATATTAAGGGGGAACATTTCAGGCAATTTGTAGAGGACGACGGCGCAAATCACCGGAATAACAAGAAACATAAAGAGAATCACGTAACTTCTAATCCTGAGGTTGGTGAGACTGAAGTTTTTGTTGATTCAAATGAACCAAGCTCGCCTATTAAAGTTAGATCTGGCATCACTTATAAGGATTCTTTGGTGGGTATCATACCAGGAGCCTATGAGAATGTTTTTTTTGGAAATAATATGGAAGATGATGGTGGTGTTAGCTCTGATGAAGAAGAAGACAGTGAAGATGGTGAAGTGGTCATCAGATTTACTCATGATCTTAAACAAAAAATCAGAGCTCCTTGGAGCACTTCTCTGATAGTGAAGGTATTTGGTCGTTCTGTGGGTTATGTCTTCCTAGTTAACAAGCTGAAATTTATGTGGAAAGCATTTGGAAATTTCTCTTGCGTAGATCTTGGAGAGGGGTTTTTTCTGATTAGATTTGATTCAAAGATCAGCTTTGAGGAGGTCTTTAAAGGAGGTCCTTGGTTTATTGGGGAGCACTTCCTCTCTCTCAGACCATGGACTCCAAATTTTCGTGCTTCTGCAGTGTCAATTTCATCTGTTGCCGCGTGGGTTAGACTCTCGGAACTACCAGTAGAATATTATCACAAGGAGGCTTTGCTACATATAGGTAGTGGTTTAGGCCCAGTTCTGCATGTGGATGTTAATACGGCGACTGGAACTAGAGGTCGTTTCGCTCGGATTTGTATTCAGCTTGACCTTGAAAAACCATTAGCAAGAACTGTCAGAGTTGGAAAAGCTAAGGTAGCAGTAATTTATGAGGGGATTGGTTTGCTGTGTTTTCAATGTGGAAAAATTGGCCACCGGAAAGAATGGTGCCCGTGTAGAGTCCCTGAGGAAGCTGGAAACTTGCCGTCTGCTGATCAGAGTATGCCGTGCACGGAGGTTGAAGATAAGAATAAGGGATTCGGTCCTTGGATGCTAGTTTCATGCAGGAAACGACAAGTTCCAACTGTTGTGCGTGAGCCTGTAGCAGCGTCAACGGACTCCAATGCAGGAGCTGGTTCTCAGGACAAAATGCGTAGCAATATGAATAACTGATTCAAATATTCATCTTTAGAAAAGGGTAAAAAGGCCCAAGCTGGTGGGCTTCAAAATAAGGACCATTTTGCTCAAACCGAGCCCAATTCCAGTGTGTATGTTGGTGATTTTTCTGAACAAACCGAGCCCATCAGCGTGTCTATTGGTCCAACAATTAAAATGAGCTCCATTCAATCCTCACCGTCCAAATTAAACACTAACTTAAAAACGAAACCTAGCTCCAGTAATGTTTTCCAGCCGCCTCAAACACCCTTTAACTCCTTGATATCTCTTTGTCCTCAAGTCCCTACTCCAAAACAAGGCATTCTCGGCCATGACAAGCATAAGGTGGGGAGTGTTTCTGATCTACAAGGAACCGGTGAGTTGGATGATCCATTTGAAAGGACGGAATATTCAGATAGACGAGGACGTAATAAAGTTGATTCGAAAGGATCCGCTACATGTGTGGGGATGGTACGACGCCGAGATGGCTCGAGCTTGGTCAGAGATAGCTCCAGCAGTCCAAGCAACAAGTTTTCCCGTTCTCCCTCTCCTAACAGATATGGTGTGGTTACAAGAGATAAGCTCCTTTTGGAATTTTCTCACAGATGTCCCGAGAATAGATGGGATAAATTGTCCACTGCGAATTCGTTGTCAGCCATCGCGGGAGCGGAGATTAGTGAAATTTCTGGAGGAGGTGTTTTGTGCAACGCATCCAGAGTTCAAAGAGAGGAAGGTGCTGCTGTCAAGTCCAATTCTTCTCACTTGGAAAGGTCATCGGAAGTCACTAAAGTTAATTCAGCCTGTGAAATGTATTCCTCAATTCAAGATAAGGATACGTTGGTCAGAAATGAGGGGGGAGGGGATACTATCTTATCAGTTTGCTATGGAAGCAACTCGGAACAATCTATGGGAGATGTGGCTGGAGAGGGCATGGAATTCGCTAGAGGCGGAGGGCACGCTGTTCCCGACTCAAAACCCTCTTTTTATGTCGTCCAATGAGATTGGCCTGAACATACTCACTTGGAATTGCCGAGGAGTATTAAACCCTTGCTTCCGTAAAGCTTTGCAAGACATTCTGAGAATTAATAACCCAGAAATCCTAATTTTGACTGAGACTAGACTTAGTGGTAGTCGAGCTGCAGATTTAGCTAGGTCCTTTCCTTTTGACGGATTTTTATGCACAAACACTATTGGATTTGCTGGGGGAGTTTGGATTATGTGGAAGACAGATGCAGTGGAGGTGGAGCACTTGTGTTCAACTGAACAAGAAATTCATGTCTCAGTTCAGGTGAGAGGCTCTAACTCTCTATGGTTACTTTCTGCCATCTATGCTAGCCTTTGTAGGTCTAAACATAGAATTCTTTAGGATAATTTGAAAGTCATTGCTGATCTTCATAATTTGCCTTGGGTTATGCTTGGGGATTTTAATGACATTCTGTCATGTGATGAGAAATGGGGAGGAAATAGGCCTTCTAATAGCAGAATGTCTGAATTTAAAAACTGTCTAAATGCCTGCAGTATGATTGATTTGAGTTTTTCTGGTCCTAAATTTACTTGGAGTAATTGTCATGATGTTAGTTCTTTAATTATGGAACGGCTTGATAGAGCCTTGGCAAATCCTGATTGGAGGATTCTCTTTCCTAAGGCTACTGTCTCTCACTTAACTAGAACTCATTCTGACCACTGCCCTTTTCTTTTGACTCTTTGTCCTATCATTTCACATGTTTTACCTAGACCTTTCCGCTTTGAAAGTATTTGGCTTTCGCATTCTGATTTTCACACGTGGATAGGAATACTAAGTTCTTTCACACGTCAACCCTTGTGCGTAGGAGGTTCAATAGAATTGTTAGAATAAGGAATAGTGTTGGGGAATGGATTACGGATAGTGACCTCATTCGCCTCCACATTCAGCAAGGCTTTGTGGATCTCTTTTCCTCCACTCATGTTCATGCCCTAAATGATCTTTGCCTTCCTGCTTGGGCCCCTAGAGTTTCGGATGTTGAAGCTTTGTCTCTTCTTGCTCCTGTTAATGCAAAAGATGTTAAAATTAGTCTCTGGTCTTTTAAGCCTTTCAAAGCCCCAGGTCCTGATGGGTTACACCCGGGGTTTTTCCAAAAGTGTTGCAATACGGTTGGTGAGTCTGTTGTTAAAGAGGTGAGTCATATTTTCTCCACTGGGAAAATGCCTAAGTATTTGAATAAAACTTTGATATCATTGATTTCTAAATGTCTTGGGCCTAAAACTCTAAATCAATTTAGACCTATTACCCTTTGCAACACTGTGTACAAGATTGTCACCAAGATCATCGTGAGTAAACTTAGGCCTATCCTTGGTAACCTAGTTTCCCCATTCCAGGCTGCTTTTGTGCCTGGTAGGAGAGGTATTGATAATGTCATTATTGCTCAAGAGCTTATTCACTCTATCCAGAGAAAGAAGGGTAGGATTGGTCAGTTTATCCTTAAGCTTGATCTGGAGAAAGCTTATGATAGACTTGAATGGGATTTCATTCGTGAAGTTCTAGTGTTCTTCAAGTTCCCTACTAGTTTTGTCAACCTTGTTCTTGAGTGTGTGTCCACCTCCTCCTTTTCTATATTGGTTAATGGGGTCAGATGGAGACTTTCAAACCTTCTAAAGGCATTAGGCAAGGAGATCCTTTATCTCCTTATCTGTTCATATTATGCATGGAATACTTGAGTCTTAAGATTCTTGAAGCTTGTAAAAATAATAGTTGGAAAGCCATAAAAGCATCTAGGAGTGGCCCTGTGTTCTCTCATCTTATTTTTGCTGATGACTTGTTGTTTTATGCGGAGGCTTCTATTAATAGCTTCAATACTATTACTAGAGTGCTTGCAGATTTTTGTCATTTCTCTGGGCAAAAGGTGAACTTGTCTAAATCCAAGGTTTTCTTCTCTTCGAATGTAAACCCAAATTTTAGACAACACTTGTGTGGTATTCTTGGAGTTTCTAGCACTCCTAACATTGGCAAGTACTTGGGTTTTCCCCTTAGGCTTAATGGGCGTAGTTCTAGAGATTTTGACTTCATTGTGGAGAAAGTCCAAGCTAAGCTTTCTAGCTGGAAGGCTAAGCTTCTATCACCTGCAGGTAGAGTAGTGCTTATACAATCTGTTACCTCATCTATTCCGGCTTACTATATGCAGAATGTTGCCTTGCCTGTTAGGATTTGTTCTAAATTAGATAAGCTAAATAGAGATTTCCTGTGGGGTTCCTCATCTGATAGGAAGAGAATGCACATGGTTGGGTGGGACAAAGTTTGTAAACCTAAAGACAAGGGGGGTCTAGGTTTGTATGCTACCAAGTGTAGAAACATTGCTCTCCTTGCTAAGCTTAATTTGAGAGTTATGGAGGATGTTGATGCTCTTTGGGCAAAAACTTTGCAATCCAAGTATTGTCCTAATGGTATTATGGATGATAGGTTGAGAGCCCGTAGGAGTGGGTCAAGTAATTGGAAAGGGTTAAAGGTGGGTCACGAGACTTTCAGAAAAAGGCTTAGATGGGTGGTCAATAATGGTCATTGTGTTTCTTTCTGGCATGACTTATGGGTTGGAGATAGGCCTCTTCGTTGTTTAGTGTAGGGTCCATTATCCCCACTTGAGGACTCTTTTCGGGTGTGTGATGTTATTGAGGGTGTGAGTATGTGGGATTTGTCTAAAATCTCCTAAACTCTTCCTTCCAATACCTGTGAGGCTATTAAGGCAATTCGGTTTGTCCTTCTAGGCCTCTTGCTGATAGATGTGTTTGGGACTCGAGTGGGGGTGAGTTTAACCTTAAGAAGGCTTATTCTATTGCTTGTAACACTCAATCCGAGTGTATTAAGTAGAATCCTTCGGATTGGATTTGGAAAGTGAGAACTAACCCAAGAATACAGTTTTTTATTTGGCAATGTTACCATCTTAGCGTTCCTGTGAGGGACACACTTGCTTCTAAAGGGATTAACATTCCTACCTTTTGTCCTAGATGTTCAGGATCAAATGAGACTTTAATCTATTTACTTCGTGATTGTCCTAACTCTATTGCTTTTTGGAATGCATTTTGATTTCCTAGTGTGGGGAACCAATTTTATTCTGCATCTCTTGTTGATTAGATCAATGCTAATTGTCGTGTTTCTTCCACTCATGATCATAATATGCCTTGGCAAACAATTTTCTCCTTTGGTATTTGGAATTTATGGCTTCTTAGGAATCAATTTGTTTTTAATCATGATGTTCCATTTGCTGACCCTATAGCCAATACCATATCTTTTGCCTCAGAATTCTACTATCTCATTGGCAGTTACTCCAAAGTTAAATTGAAAAGTCCTATTCTTGTTAAATGGACCCCGCCTCCATTGGGTTGGTTTAAGTTGAATACGGATGGATCATCTTTAGGAAACCCCGGATTAGCAGGGGGAGGGGGTGTTATTCGGAATCATCTTGGGGAATGGGTTGGGGGTTTCTCTCGGACAATTGGTTTTACAACTAGTGTTCAGGCTGAATTGAGGGCTCTCAAAGATGGCCTATTGTTAGCCATAGATTTTGAGATTCTTAACCTTGAAATTGAGATGGATTCTCTAGTAGCAGTGGATCTTATTAACTCCTCCACCACATCTAATGCTTTTTTGAGTATTATTGTGGTTGATTGCAGGTACCTACTGAAGAGGTTTGAGCTTTGGTCCCTTAGGCATATTTTTAGAGAGGCGAATGGTTGTGCTGATTTATCGGCAAAAGCTGGCTGCGCCCAGCAACTTGATTTAGTTTATTTCTCAAATGCCCTAGCACATGTGCTGGAGGCTTTAGTTTTTGATGTATCTAATGTTACTCGGTTCCATGTAATTAGTTCGTAGTTAATATATTTTCTTTTAACCAAAAAAAAAAAAAAGAATTAATTTGGACTGCGGAAATCCTGATGAAAACAGGTTTAAGATAAAGCGATTTTCGAGGCAAAGCCATCCTCCTAAAGATTCTCAATGACTGAAAATTTTCAAGATGATATTATTTAGAGAACCCTCAATGGGATTTATACAACTTGAAAATAGCAACAACTCCTTAAAATAAGGACACACACGCAATAACTAAACTAATGCATCTCCTAAAATAACTCAGATAATATCCCACTTCAAATGGAACTCTACTTCTGATCGTATCATAACCTATAAGAGCTTCTTTAGTAAGATATCCTATTTTATTTTTAGTTTTTACACATTTCTCATTACAAATATTATATAATAAGTTTAATTTATGTGGTATTAAAAACCAAATAACAGAAATATTAAACTGGTTGTACCAAAGATCAATCTTTATCAGAGTTGATGCATGATGATATGGCTATGACGTTATCATTGGTAGCAAATATTTATCCATTAAGCGGGATAATTACGAGTTGTAATTTGTTTTTGAAGAAGTTGAACTATTTTTTTTTATGTCATGAGAATGAGATTAATGTGAAGTTGAGCATACGACGGAACTAGTAGATACAGATCATGTAGTAGTGGTTGATTCCAATTGCAAAATCATGGGAGGTTTATATATCCTTTATCTGACTGCAATCATACACCTTTGTGAAGGCGCAGATGCAGCATATTGATATGTCGAACCATCTACCGGACGATGTGGCGTTGAAACTCCTGCAGAGACTACCTGTGAAATCCGTAATTCGATTCAGATGCGTTTCCAAATCATGGAACTCTCTAATCACAAGCCCTTACCTCATCACTTCCCACCTCACCCGTTCACTTTCCAATTCCAGCGACAAATTAATTGTTAGACACCTCACTTTTCACACCAACATAGAGCACTACAAAGTAATTCACGATAACAATGATTCATTTTATCAACAAGTTGATCACTGCCCTCGTATTCCCAATTTTTATTTTACCGGTTCTGTGAATGGCTTGTTGTGCTTTTACTCCAATATAGACCGCATTATTCTTTGGAACCCCTCTATCAGAAAATTTTTTACCCTCCCCAAGCCTCCCATTAATTTCTACAGCACATTCTGCAGGTGCCATGATGGTTTTGGGTTTGATCCGGTGACGAATGATTATAAGGTTATGACAGTTACATATCATTATAGCAATGATGAGCCGAAAGAAGAGGAAAGAGTACGTCTGGTCCAAGTCCAAGTCTACTCTCTTAATGAGGGCTCTTGGAGAATACTAACTAGTGCCGCTGCCTCTTTTCCGCCCTGGATTACTTTTTCTAGATATGGTAGTTCGGGGGGACGCGCAACTTCTTTCAATGGAGCTCTCCATTTTGCAGCGAGACATAAAGATTTTACCAATAGTGTATCAGTTTTGTCGTTTGATTTTGGTGATGAGGTTTTTCGTGTTTCCATGCCACTTAATTTGGTCAAGGTGATAGGTCGGAAAATCTCTACTTTCGTATTCCGGGAATCGCTTTCTCTCTTATGTTATGATACGTACAACAATCGTTGTTCCATTTGGATAATGAAAGAGTATGGTGTTGTTGATTCTTGGACTAAACATATCACTTTTGAGCTAGGAGGAATTACAAGAGTATTAGGTGTTCGGAGGAATGGTCATTTATTAGTGGAGGAAATAGTGGAGGAAACACCAAACCTTGATTCCTCCAAGCTCTATTCATATGACCCTGAGACCCAACAAGGTACTAATTTGAATTTGTTGATTTGGGGGAAGCAAAACAGTTTTTATGTTGATGATTACAGGGAGAACCTTGTTTTACTCAACAAACCAACCACAAGGGTAGTGGTAGTCAGCAAGAAGAGCAAGGAGGGGAAATCAGGTAGGTAAAAGCTTGATTCAATACTTTCTTTCATTCTATCTTATTAATATATTCTTAGTATATATGTACTAGATATTGTTGCGTTGCTTTTCTCGAATTAATGACTATGCAGACTGGTTCAGGCCAATCATTTAAAAGTTATTGTAACCATGTAACTTGTACTAGAGTCATGACAGGTTTTGTTATGGGTTTTGATTGATTGAATGTATTGTTGCTTCGTGGTGATAATAGTAACAACCCTAGGGTTTGTTTTAAAAACATAAATATATAAATTATCGTTTAGATTAATTAACTGAATATATGATGCAGGCTTTATTTTCATAATTCTATTAATTAAGATTTACCTTGGTTGTGTCTTGATGTGAAAATATTAATGAATGTGTGGGATAATGTGTAATGGTGAAAAAGGCATGGAGAACATGTCCTTGAGTTTATGTTTAATGGCGCTGGGATACAAATGTTGGATTAGGTGCTTGTTGCCAATGTTTAAGCCTACAAGTATTTTAGTTGGGACTCTTTAATCTACTTGCTGGGTAGAATGAGGTTTGATGAAAGATGGGTGACCTAGTCGCAAATTCGTATATTCATTACTTATTTTATGAGGTCCATGTGTGAAGTTTCAATTGTAGTGTTTTGTTTATAAAGATATAGTTATATTTGTATCCTAAGGCTAAACAATTTTTAATTTGGGTTTTTATTTTAGATGTTATGATTAATTAGTATTTAGGGGGAAAAATGTAATTTTCTTGCAATCCTTACAAATTAAGGGTATTTTGATAGTTTAGTTAAGTATAGAATTTTCTTAAAGATTCGAAGTACCTTAATTTTTATTTTCTTTGAGTCCACATAAAAGCAATTTGAAGAGTGAGGTTATGAGATCAAGACCCATTGGATACATGTGTAACTTTCCAACAAAAAAAAAAAAAAAAATGCTGCACACCTAAAATAATGACTATATATGCTTTCGAAGGTTAGGCATCTTAGCACCTCAATTACACTTCCAAGTAATTCTGTAGTTCCTCTCAAATCATCATAGAATGATCAAATGTCTAATTTAAGCATTTTGGGTATATGACACAAGATCACCTATTGAACATTTGATGTGAACCTCGTCAAGAATAACGAGACCCAACAACGAAAGGGTACCCAAGATCGTTCTATGGACAGATTCGAATGGAAGACCTCGACCCTTTGTTTATGACAAACAAGAACCTCGGTATAAGGAAGACGCCACAAACGGTGATGGAGTTTCCGTTTGATAAGTCGAGATGAACGCCACGGGAAATCCCGATAAGTTCAAGTAGTTCTTCAAAGAACCAAAGAGAATAAACCTCACCAGTTTTTATTAATGATCAATCATCTTCTATTACAATGAGTGCAGGCTATTTATAACCTGTTTTCAACCCTAGATGCTTCATACAATAAAGAGAAACGAATTTGGTTCTAAAAGACTAAAATTAAGGGCCTAAAATTAAGGCTAATAATGTCTGACATTAGCAGCCAAAATAGACTGAAATAGATTGAAAGTCTGAAATGGAAAAGTCTAGAATGGAAGGTGCCAGACTGAAATAGATTGAAAGTCTGAAATGGAAAAGTCTAAAATGGAGGGTGCCTAAAATTATGGAAAGTCTGAAATGGTTGTCAATCAGCCAAATTAATTGACTTGGAAAAGGAAAGTAAGCCAGCCAATTTATTGGCCTTGACCGGATCCTTCTAGAACTTGAATCAAAGTGATGATTCTTTGTTGCCCAGGTGGATCATGCCCAATGGGCCTCCACGAATTTGCTTGAGCCCATAACTCTTGAATGAGCCCGTTGAGTACATCCTTGAACTTCTTTGCTCGTGCTCTCGTAACTGGCCCAATTAGTACTTGAACGAGGTCCTTTGAAGTGGTGCCTTGATCTCCATCATTCCCCTCCTCTTGAAAAGGATTTGCCCTCAAATCATCACCTACATCAAAAGGACTCAAATCAGTAACATTAAAAGTGGCACTTACATTGTACTCACCAGGTAAATCTAGCTTGTAAGCGTTGTCATTGATACGCTCGAGGACTTGGAAAGGACCATCTCCTCTTGGGAGCAATTTGGAACGTCTTTTCGCCGGGAATCTTTCTTTTCTCATATGCAGCCAAACCCAATCTCCGGGTTCAAAAACCAGCTGGCGACGTCCCTTGTTGGCTTGTGTGGCATATTGCTCCGTTCTTCGCTCAATGTTGAGTCTTGCTTTCTCATGAATCTGCTTCACAAAGTCAGCTTTCTTTTTGCCATCTAAATTAATGTGCTCCGTCAAAGGTAAAGGAGATAAATCCAATGGAGTTAAAGGATTAAATCCATATACAATTTCAAATGTCGAAAATTTGGTAGCAGAATGAACAGCTCTATTATATGCAAACTCAACATGTGGTAAACATTCCTCCCATGTTTTGATGTTCTTTCTAATGATTGCCCTCAATAGAGTAGACAAAGTCCTATTTACTACTTCAGTTTGACCATCAGTTTGTGGATGACAAGTAGTGGAAAACAATAGCTTAGTACCTAGCTTACACCACAAAGTCTTCCAAAAATAGCTCAAGAACTTAGCATCTCTATCCGAAACAATTGTCCTAGGCATGCCATGTAATCTCACAATCTCTCTAAAGAACAAATCAGCAACATGCGAAGCATCATCCGTTTTGTGACATGGAATAAAATGTGCCATTTTAGAAAATATGCAAGAACCATGCAACTCATCTAACATATCATCTAAGCGTGGGATAGGATGACGATACTTAAC
>OU015769.1:19157238-19291253 GCA_907173295.1 Fagus sylvatica | reverse complement strand
TATGAACAGCTGCTTAGCTAACAAAATTGAAACGAAAGAATGAGCGTGAAATAAGTATGAATACGAAACAAGCGAAACACTAAATAAGTAACCAAAATCGCATTGAATATGGCTCTAACGACCTTGAACCGAATGGCTCCAAAGGCCTTGAACGAAATGGCTCCAATGTCCTCGAACGAAAACGTGTGTATGATTTATGCTAGATTGTTTGTTTCCCCTGTAAAAGTAAGGAGCCAACAAAATTGAGTCACATGTCTTGTTTTTTCGGCCTTAAAGGCCTTATTTGGTATCTACAACCCAAGCTCGGCCTCAAGGGCCTCTTTTGGTCCCTAGGACCTAAGCTCAACTTGCAAGACTTCATCAAATCCACGAATCCAACTCGTCCCCCAAGCTCACCTCGCATCCAAACAGATCCAGTCTCTACTTCCCTCTCTACATTCGACAAGCGAAAACTGAGAGGCTATTGTGTGGTTTTAAATTGTATTAGGGCCCAAAAGCCTAACCTATTGTATATTTGGGCCTAACTCATTTAAGTTAGGCTCAATTACTTGTGTACCTCTCTTCCTATTTTCCATGTAGCCTATATAAAGGCCTCCCACTCTATTGTAAAGGATGACCAATAATAAATAAAAAAAAGACTAGGTGGATTTGGGTTGCCCAGCCCGTCCTATTTTGGTTGCTACTTATTAAAAAAAATGTCAAGTTTATATATATATCAAATCAAGGTTATATTGTGCTTTTAACTTGAATTAAATTAAAAGAACAAATAAAATGGAATCCCAATTATAATACTTTATAATTAACACAATCAAATTCAAAGAAAACAATTTCTCTATACATTTTTTTTTTTAAGAAAATTATGTAAATAAGTCATAATTTATTGGCTTGCTATAAACTATGTGTGGGAACACTTGCTTTCATAAATCATGTCCTTTTAAAGTATTTAACCTTTTATTTTATTTTTTATTTTTTTATCAAGTAAGTAATTAGGCTTTAGAAGTTTAACTTTAACCAATCTCATATTTCTTTCTTAGAACCCACAACTTAATTTTGAAATCATGACTAATTTACATCTACCATAATCTAAGGCAAAGTCCAGAAACACTTTTCGGTCTATATATTGATTCCCATTAATTGCTTGGCCTAACCACAATTGATAATTTTGTAATACATTCTAGAATAACCGAAGCTTGGTGAAATCAACCTTTTGGAAGATAATCAACTCATTAGCAAATCATTAAATGGCTAACACGTAACACCAAGGCAAGATGGGTAATTTGCATGTTGGGAAAACATATTTATGGAAGAAACTTGAAAGGGCAATGCTAAGGACAGTCATGGTAATTCTTGCAACTTGAAAGGGCAATGCTAATATTAAGGATAATCATAGTAAATTGAAAGTAGCTAACACTAGGCTAGTAGCTGGCATACATAGAAAATTGAAAAAGCATTTTGTAAACGTGGAGGGATCAAAGGCCACACAAAACAGAAAAGGCAAAAAAAAATTACAAACAAAAATGAACAAAAAGAAACTTTGGATAGAGTTACAATAGTGCAGACGTAAAATAAAAAAATAAAAACTGAAAAAGAAGAAGAAAGAAAATGAAATTGAGGAGTGGGGTACAAATCCGTTCGAAGAAGAAGAAGCGGCAAAAGGGGAGGCGAAACTGAGTGGGCGATGTTGAAGCATTTTTTTTTTCTTTTTCAGTGGTTGCCCTAGGAGGGGGGTTGCCCACTACTTTGGGCTTACCCCAATATAATTTCCATTCTCCAAGCAACGCACATAATGTTGTTGAGGGAGGAATTGTTGGGTTTAACACCACTCTGCCCACGGGGTGAGATGTCGAGAACTACTTTGAAATATAATTTCCATTCTCCAAGAGCACATAACACGAGAGAAAGAGGAGAGAATCGTGCACACAAGTGTAATTCAGAGTTATTCATTCTTTGAGTATTGATATATTAGTTGCTTTATATTTATTTGAGGTACCGTTACGATGCCAAAAAATTCAACTACTTTTGAGTTACTTCTTTTCGTTCGTGCACGGTAACAATATTTATTTTTGTGTTTGAGTGGTTTTAGGATTCCACATACACAAGGATAATATAAATGGTAGACCTTGCTGATTAGCTAACCAAAAAAAAAAAAAAAAAATCTTAATTGGCCTTCTTGCAGATTTAATAGTGGAGTGTGAAGCTCTTAGAGGATGTTGAAGATAAATGTACTATTGAAACGCCGTAAATTTGATTGATTTTTAAATTTATTATTTTTATAATATTGAATTGCTGATTTCCTTTTCTTACAAAGTTGTCAATAAACTCAATACTTTAAAAATTATAACTTCTTGTTGTCATATTAATTCGAAATGAGAACATCAAAATTTAAATTACAAAAGGTACCATCATGACTGATACATACAATACAAGACATTGTCTTTCACGTATGGTTACTCTTTGAGTTAAAATAAAAGACACTGACATGTCAGACCGTCCAAAGGAAAAAGATCGCGTTCGAAGTGGCAGTGATATTAAGGGGGAACATTTCAGGCAATTTGTAGAGGACGACGGCGCAAATCACCGGAATAACAAGAAACATAAAGAGAATCACGTAACTTCTAATCCTGAGGTTGGTGAGACTGAAGTTTTTGTTGATTCAAATGAACCAAGCTCGCCTATTAAAGTTAGATCTGGCATCACTTATAAGGATTCTTTGGTGGGTATCATACCAGGAGCCTATGAGAATGTTTTTTTTGGAAATAATATGGAAGATGATGGTGGTGTTAGCTCTGATGAAGAAGAAGACAGTGAAGATGGTGAAGTGGTCATCAGATTTACTCATGATCTTAAACAAAAAATCAGAGCTCCTTGGAGCACTTCTCTGATAGTGAAGGTATTTGGTCGTTCTGTGGGTTATGTCTTCCTAGTTAACAAGCTGAAATTTATGTGGAAAGCATTTGGAAATTTCTCTTGCGTAGATCTTGGAGAGGGGTTTTTTCTGATTAGATTTGATTCAAAGATCAGCTTTGAGGAGGTCTTTAAAGGAGGTCCTTGGTTTATTGGGGAGCACTTCCTCTCTCTCAGACCATGGACTCCAAATTTTCGTGCTTCTGCAGTGTCAATTTCATCTGTTGCCGCGTGGGTTAGACTCTCGGAACTACCAGTAGAATATTATCACAAGGAGGCTTTGCTACATATAGGTAGTGGTTTAGGCCCAGTTCTGCATGTGGATGTTAATACGGCGACTGGAACTAGAGGTCGTTTCGCTCGGATTTGTATTCAGCTTGACCTTGAAAAACCATTAGCAAGAACTGTCAGAGTTGGAAAAGCTAAGGTAGCAGTAATTTATGAGGGGATTGGTTTGCTGTGTTTTCAATGTGGAAAAATTGGCCACCGGAAAGAATGGTGCCCGTGTAGAGTCCCTGAGGAAGCTGGAAACTTGCCGTCTGCTGATCAGAGTATGCCGTGCACGGAGGTTGAAGATAAGAATAAGGGATTCGGTCCTTGGATGCTAGTTTCATGCAGGAAACGACAAGTTCCAACTGTTGTGCGTGAGCCTGTAGCAGCGTCAACGGACTCCAATGCAGGAGCTGGTTCTCAGGACAAAATGCGTAGCAATATGAATAACTGATTCAAATATTCATCTTTAGAAAAGGGTAAAAAGGCCCAAGCTGGTGGGCTTCAAAATAAGGACCATTTTGCTCAAACCGAGCCCAATTCCAGTGTGTATGTTGGTGATTTTTCTGAACAAACCGAGCCCATCAGCGTGTCTATTGGTCCAACAATTAAAATGAGCTCCATTCAATCCTCACCGTCCAAATTAAACACTAACTTAAAAACGAAACCTAGCTCCAGTAATGTTTTCCAGCCGCCTCAAACACCCTTTAACTCCTTGATATCTCTTTGTCCTCAAGTCCCTACTCCAAAACAAGGCATTCTCGGCCATGACAAGCATAAGGTGGGGAGTGTTTCTGATCTACAAGGAACCGGTGAGTTGGATGATCCATTTGAAAGGACGGAATATTCAGATAGACGAGGACGTAATAAAGTTGATTCGAAAGGATCCGCTACATGTGTGGGGATGGTACGACGCCGAGATGGCTCGAGCTTGGTCAGAGATAGCTCCAGCAGTCCAAGCAACAAGTTTTCCCGTTCTCCCTCTCCTAACAGATATGGTGTGGTTACAAGAGATAAGCTCCTTTTGGAATTTTCTCACAGATGTCCCGAGAATAGATGGGATAAATTGTCCACTGCGAATTCGTTGTCAGCCATCGCGGGAGCGGAGATTAGTGAAATTTCTGGAGGAGGTGTTTTGTGCAACGCATCCAGAGTTCAAAGAGAGGAAGGTGCTGCTGTCAAGTCCAATTCTTCTCACTTGGAAAGGTCATCGGAAGTCACTAAAGTTAATTCAGCCTGTGAAATGTATTCCTCAATTCAAGATAAGGATACGTTGGTCAGAAATGAGGGGGGAGGGGATACTATCTTATCAGTTTGCTATGGAAGCAACTCGGAACAATCTATGGGAGATGTGGCTGGAGAGGGCATGGAATTCGCTAGAGGCGGAGGGCACGCTGTTCCCGACT
Source organism: Fagus sylvatica (assembly GCA_907173295.1). Classification (NCBI taxonomy): domain Eukaryota; kingdom Viridiplantae; phylum Streptophyta; class Magnoliopsida; order Fagales; family Fagaceae; genus Fagus; species Fagus sylvatica. The sequence goes on along the minus strand of OU015769.1, from coordinate 19,286,673 downwards.
CAAAACCCTCTTTTTATGTCGTCCAATGAGATTGGCCTGAACATACTCACTTGGAATTGCCGAGGAGTATTAAACCCTTGCTTCCGTAAAGCTTTGCAAGACATTCTGAGAATTAATAACCCAGAAATCCTAATTTTGACTGAGACTAGACTTAGTGGTAGTCGAGCTGCAGATTTAGCTAGGTCCTTTCCTTTTGACGGATTTTTATGCACAAACACTATTGGATTTGCTGGGGGAGTTTGGATTATGTGGAAGACAGATGCAGTGGAGGTGGAGCACTTGTGTTCAACTGAACAAGAAATTCATGTCTCAGTTCAGGTGAGAGGCTCTAACTCTCTATGGTTACTTTCTGCCATCTATGCTAGCCTTTGTAGGTCTAAACATAGAATTCTTTAGGATAATTTGAAAGTCATTGCTGATCTTCATAATTTGCCTTGGGTTATGCTTGGGGATTTTAATGACATTCTGTCATGTGATGAGAAATGGGGAGGAAATAGGCCTTCTAATAGCAGAATGTCTGAATTTAAAAACTGTCTAAATGCCTGCAGTATGATTGATTTGAGTTTTTCTGGTCCTAAATTTACTTGGAGTAATTGTCATGATGTTAGTTCTTTAATTATGGAACGGCTTGATAGAGCCTTGGCAAATCCTGATTGGAGGATTCTCTTTCCTAAGGCTACTGTCTCTCACTTAACTAGAACTCATTCTGACCACTGCCCTTTTCTTTTGACTCTTTGTCCTATCATTTCACATGTTTTACCTAGACCTTTCCGCTTTGAAAGTATTTGGCTTTCGCATTCTGATTTTCACACGTGGATAGGAATACTAAGTTCTTTCACACGTCAACCCTTGTGCGTAGGAGGTTCAATAGAATTGTTAGAATAAGGAATAGTGTTGGGGAATGGATTACGGATAGTGACCTCATTCGCCTCCACATTCAGCAAGGCTTTGTGGATCTCTTTTCCTCCACTCATGTTCATGCCCTAAATGATCTTTGCCTTCCTGCTTGGGCCCCTAGAGTTTCGGATGTTGAAGCTTTGTCTCTTCTTGCTCCTGTTAATGCAAAAGATGTTAAAATTAGTCTCTGGTCTTTTAAGCCTTTCAAAGCCCCAGGTCCTGATGGGTTACACCCGGGGTTTTTCCAAAAGTGTTGCAATACGGTTGGTGAGTCTGTTGTTAAAGAGGTGAGTCATATTTTCTCCACTGGGAAAATGCCTAAGTATTTGAATAAAACTTTGATATCATTGATTTCTAAATGTCTTGGGCCTAAAACTCTAAATCAATTTAGACCTATTACCCTTTGCAACACTGTGTACAAGATTGTCACCAAGATCATCGTGAGTAAACTTAGGCCTATCCTTGGTAACCTAGTTTCCCCATTCCAGGCTGCTTTTGTGCCTGGTAGGAGAGGTATTGATAATGTCATTATTGCTCAAGAGCTTATTCACTCTATCCAGAGAAAGAAGGGTAGGATTGGTCAGTTTATCCTTAAGCTTGATCTGGAGAAAGCTTATGATAGACTTGAATGGGATTTCATTCGTGAAGTTCTAGTGTTCTTCAAGTTCCCTACTAGTTTTGTCAACCTTGTTCTTGAGTGTGTGTCCACCTCCTCCTTTTCTATATTGGTTAATGGGGTCAGATGGAGACTTTCAAACCTTCTAAAGGCATTAGGCAAGGAGATCCTTTATCTCCTTATCTGTTCATATTATGCATGGAATACTTGAGTCTTAAGATTCTTGAAGCTTGTAAAAATAATAGTTGGAAAGCCATAAAAGCATCTAGGAGTGGCCCTGTGTTCTCTCATCTTATTTTTGCTGATGACTTGTTGTTTTATGCGGAGGCTTCTATTAATAGCTTCAATACTATTACTAGAGTGCTTGCAGATTTTTGTCATTTCTCTGGGCAAAAGGTGAACTTGTCTAAATCCAAGGTTTTCTTCTCTTCGAATGTAAACCCAAATTTTAGACAACACTTGTGTGGTATTCTTGGAGTTTCTAGCACTCCTAACATTGGCAAGTACTTGGGTTTTCCCCTTAGGCTTAATGGGCGTAGTTCTAGAGATTTTGACTTCATTGTGGAGAAAGTCCAAGCTAAGCTTTCTAGCTGGAAGGCTAAGCTTCTATCACCTGCAGGTAGAGTAGTGCTTATACAATCTGTTACCTCATCTATTCCGGCTTACTATATGCAGAATGTTGCCTTGCCTGTTAGGATTTGTTCTAAATTAGATAAGCTAAATAGAGATTTCCTGTGGGGTTCCTCATCTGATAGGAAGAGAATGCACATGGTTGGGTGGGACAAAGTTTGTAAACCTAAAGACAAGGGGGGTCTAGGTTTGTATGCTACCAAGTGTAGAAACATTGCTCTCCTTGCTAAGCTTAATTTGAGAGTTATGGAGGATGTTGATGCTCTTTGGGCAAAAACTTTGCAATCCAAGTATTGTCCTAATGGTATTATGGATGATAGGTTGAGAGCCCGTAGGAGTGGGTCAAGTAATTGGAAAGGGTTAAAGGTGGGTCACGAGACTTTCAGAAAAAGGCTTAGATGGGTGGTCAATAATGGTCATTGTGTTTCTTTCTGGCATGACTTATGGGTTGGAGATAGGCCTCTTCGTTGTTTAGTGTAGGGTCCATTATCCCCACTTGAGGACTCTTTTCGGGTGTGTGATGTTATTGAGGGTGTGAGTATGTGGGATTTGTCTAAAATCTCCTAAACTCTTCCTTCCAATACCTGTGAGGCTATTAAGGCAATTCGGTTTGTCCTTCTAGGCCTCTTGCTGATAGATGTGTTTGGGACTCGAGTGGGGGTGAGTTTAACCTTAAGAAGGCTTATTCTATTGCTTGTAACACTCAATCCGAGTGTATTAAGTAGAATCCTTCGGATTGGATTTGGAAAGTGAGAACTAACCCAAGAATACAGTTTTTTATTTGGCAATGTTACCATCTTAGCGTTCCTGTGAGGGACACACTTGCTTCTAAAGGGATTAACATTCCTACCTTTTGTCCTAGATGTTCAGGATCAAATGAGACTTTAATCTATTTACTTCGTGATTGTCCTAACTCTATTGCTTTTTGGAATGCATTTTGATTTCCTAGTGTGGGGAACCAATTTTATTCTGCATCTCTTGTTGATTAGATCAATGCTAATTGTCGTGTTTCTTCCACTCATGATCATAATATGCCTTGGCAAACAATTTTCTCCTTTGGTATTTGGAATTTATGGCTTCTTAGGAATCAATTTGTTTTTAATCATGATGTTCCATTTGCTGACCCTATAGCCAATACCATATCTTTTGCCTCAGAATTCTACTATCTCATTGGCAGTTACTCCAAAGTTAAATTGAAAAGTCCTATTCTTGTTAAATGGACCCCGCCTCCATTGGGTTGGTTTAAGTTGAATACGGATGGATCATCTTTAGGAAACCCCGGATTAGCAGGGGGAGGGGGTGTTATTCGGAATCATCTTGGGGAATGGGTTGGGGGTTTCTCTCGGACAATTGGTTTTACAACTAGTGTTCAGGCTGAATTGAGGGCTCTCAAAGATGGCCTATTGTTAGCCATAGATTTTGAGATTCTTAACCTTGAAATTGAGATGGATTCTCTAGTAGCAGTGGATCTTATTAACTCCTCCACCACATCTAATGCTTTTTTGAGTATTATTGTGGCTGATTGCAGGTACCTACTGAAGAGGTTTGAGCTTTGGTCCCTTAGGCATATTTTTAGAGAGGCGAATGGTTGTGCTGATTTATCGGCAAAAGCTGGCTGCGCCCAGCAACTTGATTTAGTTTATTTCTCAAATGCCCTAGCACATGTGCTGGAGGCTTTAGCTTTTGATGTATCTAATGTTACTCAGTTCCATGTAATTAGTTCGTAGTTAATATATTTTCTTTTAACCAAAAAAAAAAAAAAGAATTAATTTGGACTGCGGAAATCCTGATGAAAACAGGTTTAAGATAAAGCGATTTTCGAGGCAAAGCCATCCTCCTAAAGATTCTCAATGACTGAAAATTTTCAAGATGATATTATTTAGAGAACCCTCAATGGGATTTATACAACTTGAAAATAGCAACAACTCCTTAAAATAAGGACACACACGCAATAACTAAACTAATGCATCTCCTAAAATAACTCAGATAATATCCCACTTCAAATGGAACTCTACTTCTGATCGTATCATAACCTATAAGAGCTTCTTTAGTAAGATATCCTATTTTATTTTTAGTTTTTACACATTTCTCATTACAAATATTATATAATAAGTTTAATTTATGTGGTATTAAAAACCAAATAACAGAAATATTAAACTGGTTGTACCAAAGATCAATCTTTATCAGAGTTGATGCATGATGATATGGCTATGACGTTATCATTGGTAGCAAATATTTATCCATTAAGCGGGATAATTACGAGTTGTAATTTGTTTTTGAAGAAGTTGAACTATTTTTTTTTATGTCATGAGAATGAGATTAATGTGAAGTTGAGCATACGACGGAACTAGTAGATACAGATCATGTAGTAGTGGTTGATTCCAATTGCAAAATCATGGGAGGTTTATATATCCTTTATCTGACTGCAATCATACACCTTTGTGAAGGCGCAGATGCAGCATATTGATATGTCGAACCATCTACCGGACGATGTGGCGTTGAAACTCCTGCAGAGACTACCTGTGAAATCCGTAATTCGATTCAGATGCGTTTCCAAATCATGGAACTCTCTAATCACAAGCCCTTACCTCATCACTTCCCACCTCACCCGTTCACTTTCCAATTCCAGCGACAAATTAATTGTTAGACACCTCACTTTTCACACCAACATAGAGCACTACAAAGTAATTCACGATAACAATGATTCATTTTATCAACAAGTTGATCACTGCCCTCGTATTCCCAATTTTTATTTTACCGGTTCTGTGAATGGCTTGTTGTGCTTTTACTCCAATATAGACCGCATTATTCTTTGGAACCCCTCTATCAGAAAATTTTTTACCCTCCCCAAGCCTCCCATTAATTTCTACAGCACATTCTGCAGGTGCCATGATGGTTTTGGGTTTGATCCGGTGACGAATGATTATAAGGTTATGACAGTTACATATCATTATAGCAATGATGAGCCGAAAGAAGAGGAAAGAGTACGTCTGGTCCAAGTCCAAGTCTACTCTCTTAATGAGGGCTCTTGGAGAATACTAACTAGTGCCGCTGCCTCTTTTCCGCCCTGGATTACTTTTTCTAGATATGGTAGTTCGGGGGGACGCGCAACTTCTTTCAATGGAGCTCTCCATTTTGCAGCGAGACATAAAGATTTTACCAATAGTGTATCAGTTTTGTCGTTTGATTTTGGTGATGAGGTTTTTCGTGTTTCCATGCCACTTAATTTGGTCAAGGTGATAGGTCGGAAAATCTCTACTTTCGTATTCCGGGAATCGCTTTCTCTCTTATGTTATGATACGTACAACAATCGTTGTTCCATTTGGATAATGAAAGAGTATGGTGTTGTTGATTCTTGGACTAAACATATCACTTTTGAGCTAGGAGGAATTACAAGAGTATTAGGTGTTCGGAGGAATGGTCATTTATTAGTGGAGGAAATAGTGGAGGAAACACCAAACCTTGATTCCTCCAAGCTCTATTCATATGACCCTGAGACCCAACAAGGTACTAATTTGAATTTGTTGATTTGGGGGAAGCAAAACAGTTTTTATGTTGATGATTACAGGGAGAACCTTGTTTTACTCAACAAACCAACCACAAGGGTAGTGGTAGTCAGCAAGAAGAGCAAGGAGGGGAAATCAGGTAGGTAAAAGCTTGATTCAATACTTTCTTTCATTCTATCTTATTAATATATTCTTAGTATATATGTACTAGATATTGTTGCGTTGCTTTTCTCGAATTAATGACTATGCAGACTGGTTCAGGCCAATCATTTAAAAGTTATTGTAACCATGTAACTTGTACTAGAGTCATGACAGGTTTTGTTATGGGTTTTGATTGATTGAATGTATTGTTGCTTCGTGGTGATAATAGTAACAACCCTAGGGTTTGTTTTAAAAACATAAATATATAAATTATCGTTTAGATTAATTAACTGAATATATGATGCAGGCTTTATTTTCATAATTCTATTAATTAAGATTTACCTTGGTTGTGTCTTGATGTGAAAATATTAATGAATGTGTGGGATAATGTGTAATGGTGAAAAAGGCATGGAGAACATGTCCTTGAGTTTATGTTTAATGGCGCTGGGATACAAATGTTGGATTAGGTGCTTGTTGCCAATGTTTAAGCCTACAAGTATTTTAGTTGGGACTCTTTAATCTACTTGCTGGGTAGAATGAGGTTTGATGAAAGATGGGTGACCTAGTCGCAAATTCGTATATTCATTACTTATTTTATGAGGTCCATGTGTGAAGTTTCAATTGTAGTGTTTTGTTTATAAAGATATAGTTATATTTGTATCCTAAGGCTAAACAATTTTTAATTTGGGTTTTTATTTTAGATGTTATGATTAATTAGTATTTAGGGGGAAAAATGTAATTTTCTTGCAATCCTTACAAATTAAGGGTATTTTGATAGTTTAGTTAAGTATAGAATTTTCTTAAAGATTCGAAGTACCTTAATTTTTATTTTCTTTGAGTCCACATAAAAGCAATTTGAAGAGTGAGGTTATGAGATCAAGACCCATTGGATACATGTGTAACTTTCCAACAAAAAAAAAAAAAAAAATGCTGCACACCTAAAATAATGACTATATATGCTTTCGAAGGTTAGGCATCTTAGCACCTCAATTACACTTCCAAGTAATTCTGTAGTTCCTCTCAAATCATCATAGAATGATCAAATGTCTAATTTAAGCATTTTGGGTATATGACACAAGATCACCTATTGAACATTTAAGCAATTAGAACACATTTGTGAGCTTATAGACATTTTCAAACCAATCTAATAAACTGAAAAGCCTTGATATTGATTGCACCACTCTTTTTTTTCGAATATAGATTGACAAAACTTGCATTCAAGGATTTCTCAAACTAGTAATTGTCATAGAACTCTTGTAAAACCTGCATAACATCTTGTGTAGGATCTTTAGGGATTCAGCACAAATCCAATTCTTGATGAGATCTTGAATGTGTTGATGGCTATTTGGTATTAAAATAATGAACAAAACATTCAAACATAAAAATACTAGGCAATCACATCTAGGCTCTTCTAAGCAACCACATCTCTTTTTTTTAAAAAAAAAAAACAAGGATAGTATTATTAAGAGGACAAAGCAAGCAAATCCCTAATCCAGGTCTCGTGGATCGAGGAAGGAAGATTTGTGCTATTACATGAAAAGCAAAAGTCCTGAGAGGATACAAATTTGGCAAAGGAATGAGCCAAAGCATTTGCATCTCTAGGAAACTAACAAAAGGAACAAACACTGAAATCTAAAGCAACACATTTAATATTTGAGAATAAAGTCTGGATTCTCCAAGGAACTTTCTCTAGTTCTGCAGCAAGTGCCTCAATACAGATTTTTGCGTCACCCTCCATAAGGATATGACAAAAACGGTTCTCTTATGCAATTTCAAGAGCCCATAGCAGAGTTACTGTTTCAACAATAAGTGGCTCAGTAGTGAGAAAACTCTTGGACCAGCAATGAATAACCAATCCCGAATCATTGCTAGTCCCACCATTGGTTTAGGTGTAACCTATTGGTGAAAACATGAACTTTAGGTGTAACCCATTGGTTTCAATGTTGAACACTTCTTTCGTTTACTCTTTTGGATCATGGTTTTTAATTTAAAGTATATTTAACGGTAATAAATATATTTTATTATTCATAATTGCTCTTAAATTCACATATGTTTAATAAAATATGAAAAATATATGCATAATAATATATTAGAAATATATCCCCACCATACGTGTACCCTAATTTTCACTGTCATACCGTACCCGTACTTCTTAGGTAAATATTAGTCACTTAAATATGTTTATATGTGTTTTGATTTGTCATTTGTTTCTTGGATAAGGTTCAGATTATACTTGTGGTTAATTTTCGTATTAAGAGGTGAAAATCGATGTCAAGGTATAATATTTATATATCGGAATGCTTATGGGTAAGGAACCTTTGAATTTAATTTTGTGGTTTTGAGCTAGATGATGGACTTAAGCACTGGTTTCAAAAGAGGAATCCAAAGATGGAGGAAGTTGGTCTGAAGTTACAAGACATGAAGGCAGCTTTTGAGGCCAAGGCACATGAAGTTTATGCTACAGTCCGGACTGCATTATTGCACCTTCTATCCAAAGATGTTTCAAGAAATGTAAGTTTTTTGAAGCTTTCATTAATGATGGGAATTTAAGAAAATACAAATGTATTAAGCATCTGGATTAATTTATTACTACTTCACAAATTGGTCTAATTCAAGACTTATTTGGGTTTTTCTAATGAGTTATGATCAATTTTATATATATTCATGGACAAATATGTTATAATTCTTGTGAATTATGGATATTTTGATAGTTTAATCGAGTCTAAAATTTTCTAGGACATCTGAAATATTTTATGTAATACTCATGAAATTTTAACATTATCTTTATTTTTTTAACTCGAAAATTTAAATTACATGATCTGTAAAAACCATAAGTTAGATGTTGGCATAAATTGGGATGGAATTTATATATTTGTTTTAGAAGCCCATTTATTAGTTAACTTGAATATTCCCTTAGGCAATAAAAAGGATAGAATTAAAATTACGATAACTCAGCAAAAACAATTGGAAGAAGACATGCAAGACCCTCTTCAATCCGGATTGAAGGTTCTGAATGCTCCTTAGCAATAGTAGCCATTACTTTGGCTGTCTTATTACAAAAACCAGAAATAGTATTAAATTCTAGAGATTGAAAACCAGTCGAGAACTCTCTAATCACAAGTGAGTCGTTAAGCTCCGTTAGACATTCCTTATGGGACAGAAGTAAAGCCTTGATATGGTTATTAGTGAACTCTACTTGAAGTCGTAGGAAACCAGCATCCCTACTGAATTGTAAGTCTTTCAGAAGTGCGCAAGACGCCATATGTAAATAATCACCCAAACATGGAAACTCCTCACAAAAAGTAGCCATAAGCGCTCCCGTTCTGTCTCAAATTACTGCACCAACGCTGAAAGAATGTCTAGCTTTCATGTGCTACCATGCAACATTCATTTTCACAGAAGAATCTGATGGGGGTTGCCACTTTGGAATAGAGATTGATCTAGAAGACTCCATTTTGCTATTAACATCAAGGTACTCCTCGGCATATGATATAGCGTTGGAACTCAAAAAAGTTGCGGGTATAGGAGGGTTGTTTAGCCAAGCATTATTGCGGTTTCGCCATATCATCCAGGACGTAGTGAAGAATATTTCAATGGCAGGCGTAGACAATGTTTTTCGAGCTTGGTCCACTAAATCGTTCCATGAATTGGCCTGAGGAAAAGTGTTTAGGTGCGATAGGTGTGAATTTTGTCAAACCTCTCTTGCATAGTTGCATTCCCATAGTGAGTGAAGAACTGTCTCAGGTTCATCATTACAGACCAGGCATGTGCAAGAAGGAACCACTCTTCGTGTAAATAAATTGGTCCTAGTGGGAAGAATTGAGTTACACAATCTCCACAGAAAAACTCTGATTTTGTTTGGGACCTTGACGCCCCACAGATTATTCTAGAATTTGTGGATACTTCGTTGATCACTAGATTGACCCAGACCCATTTGTTTTGCCTCAACCTGCATTAGATATGCACTTCTCGTGGTAAACCAACCACTTGGAGTACCCAGCCACACTAACTTGTCTTCTCGGGTCAGATTGTGTAAGGATATGGTTTTTATCATTGCTGCTTCGTCCGGTCTGAATATAGAATCTACAAGTGTCACTTTCCAAAGTCCATTTACCGTATCAATCAATTCACCGTGGTAGTTGCTGGAAGAATTTGACGAGGAGATAAAATTTTTTTAGGATTTTGTGAGCTGATCCACTTCTCAGTCCATCAAATATATTTTAAATGTGTTTTGATATTTGAAACCTCTCAATCTGACTATATTCTGGGCCCTGCCAATGGAGATATACGTTGGTATCGAAACTAGTTTCATTCTGGGGTTTGCCACCGACCTATGTGTGGTTTTTGGGCCTTGTCACAAGGATAATGTGGCCATAGTCACTAAGACTATTTAGTATATGTATTTATTTTTATATCTGTATCCGAATCTGAATTTGTATTTGAATCTATAACTGTATCTGTATTTATTTCCGAATATGTTTAATTTGCTATTTGCAAATGAAAATAATATATTTTATTTTGTGAACCAAACCAAATGCTTTATCAAAACCATCGTTTGAGAATTTTGTAGTACCTATGTATATCTGTTTTTCACAAATTTGTGTTTGATCCGACTGGATAAGGATATTGGTTATTTACTGGACTTCCCGGCTTACCCCCTTTCTTTCCCATTTCAGATTTTGAAGATTAGCTAGCTCAGACGTTATGGGGGAGTTGTGTGAGAAGGACTTCTAGGCATGGATAATATTAGTATTTCTTATTTGTTGATTAGGGACTTTATGTGATAGACTTTTGCTTATTAGGATTTGAAATAGCAATGCATGGATTTAATTCATTTGAACTTACAGGTTATTATGTTAATTTGGAGATTTTATATCAAGGATATTATTTTTAGAATCTGTTTGTAAGGCCTGGCACACTTGTAAGGTACGCCTTATGGGTCCTTATGGGTGTGCGGCAGTTGTCACGTGTCGAACTCATGCTTTGGGTTCGGGGCGTGACAGTAAAATGGTACCAGAGTCAACCTAGTAATCCTGTGTGGGCTCGGATATATGAGCCCTAACGAGGACGTTAGGGATATAAGTGGAGGAGATTGTGATGCCTCAAAATCTGATAAGTGTGTGTGTGTGTGTGCGCTGAGTCCCACATCGGGTATATACTGGGTCGAACTGGGCTTTATTAACAATTGCAAGAAACCCCAATTGTAACTTGACTAGTCTTTTTGCGATATAAGAGCAGATGTGGCTAGCGCTTTCCTTAGGTTGTTACAAAATGTTTACCCTTTTGCCGTTTTCTATATGCCACCTTGTACCCATTCGAATTATGTGTCTAGCCTAAGTCAAACTACACCAAACGTAAGAAGAATGGCTTGGAACTATTCCATCTAAGAAAGAGCAATCTGGAAAATATTTTGCTTTTAGGACCTTGTGGAGTAATGACTCGGTGTTGCGCATTAGACACCACCCTTATTTAGCAAGTAAGGCTTGGTTGAACATTGAAAGATCCTGGAATCCCATCCCGCCGTCTTCTTTGATCTAGCATAGATTACTCCATTTTTGCCAATGAATTTATCTTTCTGTTGATTGTTGGCCCCACCGAAATTTAGCAATCATGGATATATAAATACTTCTTTCTCGTTAGCGTGGTGATCACAACATAATTTTTCTTTTTGTTGATTGTTGGCCCCACCAAAACATTAGGGGTGATCACACAACTAATGTTTGGTGTTAACAAAATTGGATGGGCTAATTAGGAAACATTCAATATATATTATCACCCTCATTTAAAATTCAAACCCCACAATTGATCCCTGTCATCTTCAACACTATATATATAACTAGTCGCAAACCTGTGCGATGCACAGGAAAATAATTGAATATAAGATCTAAATTAATTTTTATTCCTTTTACTTCTTTTTGTTGAATATGTATCTTTTTTCTTTTTTGTAGTTCGAAATGTTGTAGGCAAGATCGATAAAAGAGATTTTACGGATTAGATTTAGGATAGATCTTACTTTTTGGTTAAAAAAATAACTAAGAAAGTATATTTATCATAGGATAATTAAAATTTAATATAATGTAATTTCTTTTTGGCATAATTTGAATATAATCCAATTTTTATAAGACACGATTCATGTTTATATTTACCATATGGATCATGTTTCCATCCAAAAATAAAATAAATGATACTTAAAATAAAAAGAAGGACAAATAAATAATAGACACATGATTAAATGATCAAATCTAAATAATTTTCATTACTCATTTCAAGACGTGGTTTCATTATAACAAATCATCCACCTTTCTCCATTGCCAGCAACAAAAATTAAATGAAATACATAAGAAAAAAAAAAGGAACTTTTGATAAAAATTGATAATTATGATTATTATTAAAAGATATTTATATTGTGTCTATATATGGAATATATTTTAGTATTAGACATTTATTATGATTGTGTTATATATATGGAATAATATATTCTTTATATTAAAGAAAAATATGATGTGTCAAGATTCTAATGGAAGGTTTAATTATAGAATAAAATTTATATTCAATTAGAAAATATATATTAAAATAATGAGGTGTAAAATTATGAGATTTCAAAAGCTTATGTGGCACGATATTATGAGGTCAACTAAAAGTCAAAAAAGCTTCGGTTTTATATTATATATAGATTATTCAATACTCCCAGAACACAAATAAATGTGTACTCTTTTCTCTCACATGAATAGTGGGTCCCCCCATTAATTTAATATGATCAACCATTTATGTAAAAAGAGGAAATACGCATTTATTGTAATCTGAATAATTTTTCCTATATATACTCCCTTCGAAACATTATTCAGTACTCTCGGAATACAAATAAATACGTACTCTTTGCTCTCACATGAATGGTGGGTCTCATTATAAATTTAATTAGTGGGACCCATCATTCGTGTAAGAAAACGGAGTACTAAATAATCACTCACTTCCTAGAGCTCCTTGTTTTGTGGTTCTAAAACACTTCATTACGTGGGTCAATTGGAGAGAGTAGTTGTATGGAGGTAAAGGTGAGTTATATCTTGTCATGTAGTAATTATGCTACTAGGAAATATGTATGGATGTCAGTTAGTTTATTAGATCAATTCATACACTACAAAAAAAAAAAAAAACGGCTTTTTACGAGGGTCAAAACCCTCGAAATAAGTATTAAAAACCTTCGAAAAAGGTTATTTCGACTGTCAAGATGACTGTCGAAAGGTGTCGATAGAAACACCGTCGAAAAAGATGTTTCGACGGCCTACACGAAGGTCGAAGAAAGTATTTTATCTTTATCGACGGTCATAACCCTCGATAAAAAGGGTTATAACCCTCGATAAAGAGTGCTGGATACTTCACAAATATTATTTGTATCGAGGGTCACAACCCTCGAAATAAGTAATTTTTTTTTTATCAAAGGTCATAACCCTCAATAAAGTTCCAACCACACCAGCACTCATTTACCTCATCCTAAACATCCACCCCATCCTCTAATAGGTTGGAACTTCAGTTTGATTCAATGCAAAAATATATTAGCAATATCGCACTGCAAGCCCATTTATTTTAGCTGTACATACACTTCACATTGATTTTGGGTAAAAGACTAGAAGCACACTTGAAAGTTGAAATGATCTAGGTTAGTTCAGCTCTGTGACATCTACTGAAATATTTATACAAGATATTAACTTCCCTAGACTTTGCAGTGCCATAGGATTGCTTCCATACTCTATAAGTTTTTTATATGCATGGCACTTTGTTGTTTGTCACACCTTATATCAGCTTTGGTTCATTCCAATACCCAAATACTAGTGGTAATTGCTCATGTGCACTAACAAAAAATCACTTTATGTTAAAAAGCTATGCAACAACAATATGTCTTGGAAATAAATGGATAATTCACTAGTCTCAAAACCAGCACACCAAGTCATGGATTATTAAAGTAGTCATTCAACACATTCACAGTTTGCCAAATTCATCACAAAGACCAAAGATAAGGATTTGAAGAATAAAATATCAAACTTTGGTATCCAAGCATTCATTAAAACACACCAAATCAGCAAATTACTGAGAGCAATTCTTTTAAATTATACACACCCAGTTGGTTTTGAACCCATTAGCTCACCCTCCTCCCATTCTTTTGGAAGGACAACGGGCCATTTGAGCCAGAGCTCATTGGCACAATACCAAGAGCAATTACTAGATCCACACAAAGCTCCTTTAATTAGCAAAACAGACTCTCTAATCAAGTCATAAACTCACTTAAATAGATATTATCAACAAAGAAAATAGATCGCACTTGTAAATACTGCTGATCAACAATCTATGCAACACAAGAACGAAAAAAAAAAAAACTAGTTAATCAAACTCATAAGTAATGCTCAAATTAAGACTAGTGGCCAACTAGTTGATTCTTTATTGGCATGTAAATTCAAAAGATATATACGTTAAGATCTTAGATTACCTCTTCCGCATTCCGTTGTTGAAAGCTCTTTGATCTGGAAGTGTGGACAATTTTATTTTCACCACAATTAAAATAATTACTGTATATATAGAACTTACATGACTTTCAAACCACTGTATGAACTGTTTAGTATTTCGAATCTCTACATTCCTAGCACTTGCTTGTCGGATCATGTACTTGTGCTCTCTAGATAAAAAAAATTGGCAATAAGCTCCCATATCAGATTCAACAATATACTTTCTACAACACCATTCTCGTATTAGTATATAATATAATTTCATTTAATCATTACCATTGGATTCTGATCATAATTATAAAAACTACAGTTTGTTTACCAAATTTGGTCAACATGCATGGAAATACCAACATTTTCATCATGTTTGAACCTTGAAAGTTTGACTATATTGCTAAAGGAAAATAATGACTAGAGGAAAACCTTGCCTTTTTTGTCAGCATTGCTGTCTAGAGACCTGAAGGTGCAAGGATCTGCATCAATTAGCATTTTGACAACCTCTCTCATAGAAGGACGCACGGAAGGAAGCTTGGTAGTGCAAAAAATAGCAACAATAAAACTTTTCCAAAAATTATTTCCAATCATCTGAATTGTAGAGAGATATCATTGGTCAGAAATTAATAAAAAAAAAATGATAAAACACGATTCCTACACTATACATCTGAACGAAAATCAGATCTACTAGCTAACACATCACCATGAATGTGTCATTATGTTCTAGAGTGTAAAATTTACCTCTTGATGAAGTTGGCAGCTTCAAGTGATTTAGCTCTTTTATGCTTGCATCTGCAAGGGCCATTTTAGATAAATGGAAATCCATAGAAGATATTTTATCTTAGTTGCATCAGCTACATTTCATCTTAGGTGCATCAGTTTCTAACAAAAATCGGTGGAATAGGAAGAACTTGTCCAGCTGAGAAAATGGACATACCTGAGAATGCTGCACACCAACTCTAACAGCAGCACAATTTGGTCCTCTGAAAACAATAGGGATTGATTTCTGAGCTTTGTAATAGTCTGAGACCACCACAACTGCAAATATCAGAAGAAACCCAACAGAGCTTAGGTTACACAGAAATAGTTAAACTTAGTGAGATTAAAAAGAACCCCAACTACAGGGGGGTGACAATAAAAAGGTTAGCTTGATCATAAAAATAATATACGTCAGCATTTATAGTATGTAACTGTTCAACATGGAATTCTTAATCAAAATGTGACAACCACAATAGAGCACCCCTTAAACCTATCACCACAATAAACACTCAGACACACATTACAATTCAGCTTCAGAGATAGAAAACAAATACACCATTCCTTTTATAATTTCTACCCCAAGCATAGACCTTTTTTATATATATAAATAATCAAACTTTATTCAAAAAACGAAGCATGGACAATTTCACTGTGCCAGTAGAACATTGATAAAGGAATTAATAGAAGGCTAAATCAGCATTCATCAACAACACCAGGAAAACGAAAGGCTAAAAGTTTATAGATATAATTAAGACCTTTAAAGGAAGATATCATCTAGAATTTCAATACTTCACTACTTATGGTATCATAGTGAAATATTAATACTCACAAATGTACCTGGCGTCCCCTTGCAGATTTGATAGCCTCTAGGATCTGTAAGATACAACCACTAAACCATGAACATGTTGCCTGGGCTTTTTTTGTACAACAGCCTTCAAAGATTTCACTAGTAAAATAATAACATTTATCACTTTCTCATGATAAAAAAACATATTTCAAACATAACAATCAGAAGAAAAAAAATTTACTCAAAGGCCAACCTCAAAGAAGCACCACCACATGAAAATAACAAAAGGTATCAATCACACAACATATCTATCCACCCCCATTTCTATGCATTGACCACCACATACATTAGAAGAATATATCTTTCCTCAGACCCTTTTGACAATCCAAACAGATAGCGGTTTTCAAAGGTAATGGATAGGCAAACATTTTATTTTTATTTTCTCTTTCCTTCATATGGGTTAGCCTAAAATTGAAATAGTATCACACTTTTTTTTTAAGTAATAAAGAAACTATATTTTAGACAAACAATCTGCAATAGACATGATGAATTAAAAAATAAAGCTTTAGTGTAGCTAAACAGTGTTTCCTTGACATTTTATCAAACACCTTGAGTTCAGCAAGCAAGTTACTAGGATGCAGTTATATGCAAAAATGAAATTTGTAGTAAAGAATCAATATGTCACAGAATTGACAAAAATATTGACAACCCAATACAAAATTTGACCAATATTTAGTTTTGGTACTTGTGTATATCAATGGAACTAAAGTACTATCGGCCTACCTAAAGTTGTTGGGTTTAACATCAATCTCCAATTTTGAGCTTTCTTGCAATTACTTCAATGCTTTGATAAAATAATAATAATAATAATAATAATAATAATAATAAAAGAATAAAATAAAATAAAATATAAAAAACTACTTCAATACTTTGATTAAAAAAAAATACTCCAAAACCACACCCTCCAATCCATATCCTCAGAGGATATAAAGTTCCATTAAAGCCAAGATTATCATCTACAAAGAATAAATTTAACTCAAGAAAACAGAAATTACATTAGCAATACATCATTTGCAAGACCCACACTGACCATATCATACCGTGAAACTACCCAATGGGAAATCTCCTAAAAATTCTAGCAAAAGAGAGAGAGAGAGAGAGAGAGAGAGAGAGAATGAAAGAACTTGACAATTGTACATGAAAGAAAAGAAAAGAAAGCATAATCAAGGAACATACAGAAAGGCATTCCTCTTTCTTCCTTCACGAACTTCTCAGAATACCATCTGAACATAAAATTTTGTTGAAGAAAAAATAAAACCCTAGGTATTAAAATTGAAATTCCAACATAAATTTGTTTTAATATACAAGAAATTCCAAGAGAAAACATGGTTATGAAACAGAGAAAGACAATGCCTATTTCATCCTAATGAACAAAACCCTAGGCTATTAAAAATTGAAATATCAAAATAGTAGAATTCTAACAATGATTTGATGGGAAAGAGAGAACCTGGATAGTTGTTACGGTCGTTTAGATTTGGAAAAATTTGATTGCTATGGCTATTTGATGAAAAGGAAAAAATAACTCTGCCATTGTTTGATACCTTGGTCTCTCTCGCAAGTCGCAATACTAGATCTTCCTGAACACCATGGAGCATTCAATATTCAATATTTCTCAAGGAAAATAATGACTAGAGGAATTGAGTCTTTCTTAGAATTTTATCGTTTAGTGAGGGCCAAATCAATCGCGCGGGCTTAGCTTGTCCGCGCCTTTTCTTTCACTATTTCAAAGGCTTTAAGAGCACTCACACCAGCCTCTCTAAAATTTTTGCTAATTGGGTTCTAAAAAACCCACTTTTGCCCATTTAGCTAAAGCACTACTACACCAGACTCCCTATTTTAACTTTACTATTCCATTTTTTAATATATCTTTATTATTTTATATTTTTTTTTCACAACTTCCAAAATACCTTCTTTTTCAATTTTTCTACTCTCTTTCCCTTTATTCTCGTTGCTTTTTCTCCCCCTCTCCCCCCTCCCTCTTTCTTTTACATTTTCCTCCTCCTCTCCCTCTGTACCCATTGGTTATTTTCCCTCACTCCCCCCTCCCTCTTTCTTTTTCCCATTCTTTTTGTCATTCCCAATCGGCGACCAACCTCTTGCATGCACCAAGTATCATCACCGCAGATACACCCACCTGGGAAAGATTCAGATCAAGTAAATACACTTTGATTCTCTTTCATTTCCTTAATATCTCACTGTTTTACATTTGGGTTTACATTAAAGGTAATAACTGGACTAGTAAGTTAATTTTAACTCACCCTAATGTTCCTTAACAAATAAAAACCAACAATGAAGGAAATCTGCTCAGTTTTATACTTATTGTAGCATTGAAAAAATTGGAACAAATGATCAAATAGAAAAGAGAAGAAAATGGCCAAGAAACATTGTGTATCATACAGTATCAAGGTGTTGGTAAAGTACTCATATTAATGAAAACATTAAAGAAGTTTGATAAAACTTAGTAGGCTGCTGGAACTTACATCAATGGCTTGGCACTTCTCATTAAATTTGGTATCCAAGTCAAGCTTGCTCCTTAAATTTACGTTGCCTGCAGATAAATATCAAAATTTTCTGATATGGACGATTTCAAAAGGAAAATGTAATACTGAAACAATAGAGTTAATTCAGAGATTGACAAAATAAAAAATCAATGAATATTCCTTCACATTTATATTTCAGCTTTCTTTTATATTACTAACAGCATGTTGCAAAATGACCAATTATAAAGAGATTCATGTCCTTCAGTAATTATTGCATCCATTCCTCAATGATGGAAAGTATAAATACACTTATTCTCAATTAGTGAATGCAGTATGTAAGTGACTATAAAACAATTCATAGATGCTTTCTTGGTTGTGTGAAGAAGTCAAATAATATCTTTGCCTGGACATCTTCTTTACAGTTTTTATTTTTGGGATTTTGAAGAATTTTTGTTTGGTTTGAATGAGAACAGTGATTTTGTACATATGGTTGGCACATTATAGATTTGATATAGACTACCAAGAAAAGAGAAAGAAACCTATCACTTTTCCGTACATATGATGTGGATAATCTACTTAATTAAATGAAAGCCATGCACATTGATCTTAATTCAGCCATTTTAGAGCAGATTTGGGTAAGAATATCATGTAGTCATATACATATTGAATGTCTCATCCTTATCTTTAACACTATTTAATTTTCAAAGAACATGATTATCTTCTAGGCTCTATACTTGCTCTTAATTTATTTGAAATATTGTATTACTAATCTAATGTATGATGGTTTGGTTCAATCTTTTCAGAGTATTGTGAAAGAAAGTTTGAAATTAAAGAATAGGTGGTCTGGTCATTCAATGGATCGTCATCCTATATTTGACATAATTGCTAACGACTCCTCATCCTCCTCTGATGATGAGGTGGAGATGATTATACGATTTGCTATTGAAGAAGAACGTTTGAATAGCGGTGGAGGATCAAGACAAAAACGAAGCCGCACGTGCATTAGGCGTGATTTTGTGCAAGCCACCGAAAGGATTTTCCGTGACTATTTTGTTGAACCACCATTATATCCTCCGAATATGTTTCGAAGAAGGTTTCGAATGAGTCGTCCTCTTTTCCTACGTATTAAGTCTATGCTAGAAGCGACCGAGCCATACTTTGTCCAACGAAGGAATGCTGCTGGAAGGCTCGGGTTGTCTTCCTTGCAAAAGATGATCGCCGCCATAAGAATGCTAGCTTATGGAACAATGGCTGATTTGTGTGACGAATATGTGAAAATTGGAGAATCAACCGCAATGAAATGTCTAAAAAAATTTGTTAAAACTGTGGTTTCAAATTTTTCTGAAGAGTACTTACGGTCACCAACCAATAATGACATTGCCAGATTGCTAGCATTGGGCAAAAGCCGTGGATTTCCTGGGATGTTAGGGAGTATTGATTGCATGCACTGGAAATGGAAGAATTGTCCCACTGCATAGCAAAGTAACTTTACTGGTCATATTCGTGAACCAACAATTATTTTGGAAGCTGTGGCATCATATGATCTATGGATATGGCATGCATTCTTTGGGTTACCAGGATCTCATAACGACATCAATGTGTTAGAACGTTCTTCCGTATTTACTGAGCTTGCTGAAGGGCGTGCTCCTTTAGTCAATTACTCAATCAACGGTAACAACTACACAATGGGATATTATCTTGCTGATGGCATATATCCTCCGTGGGCAACATTTGTTAAGACAATTCCATCTCCACAAGGACCAAAAAAAAGTCATTTCGCTAAAAAACCAGAGGAGATGATTGAATATAGTAGTGATGTGGAAACCGTATGGGAGGGCACCATTCTTCTTTTTGACACAAGCGTCCATGTGCCATCCAACATAGAATGCAAGGTCAAGTTTGACCTTGTTCAGAATGCACCATATGATGAAGGCGTCTAGATAGGAGATGTATTCGTATGAACAACTCCTAGGAAGGATGTTGTGAGTTATGATGTGATGAATGAGTCGGCTTTCTAATGTGAGCTCGGAAATTTTAGGTCTAATGGGTACTTCAATGCTAGGATTTCCACACATTTGCCTAATTGACTCTAAAGGGTTATACCCTTTGAATACCATCCAACTATTTGTAGTATAACGTTGAATAGTCCCATTGCGAGGAACTTGTAAGACAGAGGCCAATTCGGACTGAGAGAGTGAAATGGATTTACCCTTCACATAGGAGGTGATGATGTTATGTTGAAATTGAAAGTGTGTGTAAAAGTGTTTAACAAGAGTGGTGTATTGAGTTTGACGCAAAGAAAGGAAATTTACCCATCTTTGAGCTTCAAACAGCTCTTTAAGATGAATGTGGTGATTATCAAAGTAACGGAAATCAACAATTTTTCCAAAAACTACCATTCTATTAGAAATGTCTTTGAGGAATCTTACCGAATGTTCGGAAGAACGGAAGCTTTTGTCTTTTGATGGAGTTTCCTCCCTTTAAGCCTTTGATTTGAGCCTTTTCCTTGGTCCTTCACTCACGGATTTCTTTGGAGCCATTCGGATTAAAGGAGTTAGGGTTTTGAATTGGGGGTTTTTGGAATTTGAGAGTTTTGAGAGTGATTGAATGTGATTGGGAGTAATTAAGGGCTTGGAAAATGATTTTCGACTAAAACCTTAGGAGAGAGAGTGAGAAAAATCGAGAGAGAATAAGAAAAGTGAGAGAAAATTCTTGTGTCTCGGTTTTACAAAACCCAGAAATCGCAGATCAAGGCGCCTGGATAATGTTTCCAGGTGACTGAGTCAGCTTTAAAACGTTTTTATAGGTTGATACAGGCGCCTGGATTAGATGTCCAGGCGACTGAGTTAGCCTTAAAAAGTTTTTCCACTTACATCCAGGCGCCTGTATAAGGTGTCCAAGCGACTGAGTCAGACAGAGAGTTTTTGGCTCACCTGGATCATGATCCAGATGCCTGGATTAAGCTTTAAAAACTCCTTGGATAAAAAGCCAGTCGCCTGGATGCACCTGGGAGTGTCATTTTCTGATTTTTAATCTCTATCTCTCACTTATCTATTGCGTACATATACTTGTGCTTGATTTATTCAAATGCTTAATCAAACATTTGCTATTTGAGTATAGTTTTTAATTACATAATCAAGACATATCCAACCACCTAGGCTAGCACTTCAATTAATGAAATCTATAGTTCCATTCCTCTGAATAAATCCAGTTATTACTCAAGGGAAAGAGATACATAAACAATTCCAATCCATAACGACACACAAAGATCAGCTAATAGCAAGCCCAAAACTTCAGTCACAACTTAAGGAGGCAGCAATAAATCATGACAGCCACAACAATAAGATTGCAGAATATAGAAAATGAACATCAAAGCTAGTAGGAACAAGTTTATATATAAAGCTGATGACAACATTGTTTACATGATCTATAATGCTCTTTAACAGCACTTAATTACATATAACTAACAAAATCAAAATTTGCAAAGTTTGACAAGTTAGAAACATCTAACTTTTAACAAAAAAAAAAATCAAAACTTGCAAATTTTAATAAGTTAGAAATAGTATCTAACTTTCACAACAAAATCAAAAAGGTAACTTTACAAAGTTAGTTAAGTTTGAGAGTATATGTACTCTTAATTACACAAAAACAAAAAACATCCAAAGCTTCACTAAGTACTCTTAGTTTGACGCTCAATGATTTCTAGGCGGCGTTGACAAATGAAGTGTTGTTGCTGAGGAGACAAGCTAGATATATCCATCATTATAATTTCCATTTCTTGTTTTGCTCGTTCCAATTGAACCTTTTCTTGCTTAAGCTGAATCAACTCTTGGTCCCGAGCGGTAGCCTTCTCAACCTCAGTTTTCCTAATCTGAATTAGTTCTTCAGTTTGAGAACATGCCCTCTCAAGAAGTTCTTTTTTTTCATCCGATTTTAATTTCTTGGCTTCTTGCATGTCACTCAATATCTCTTCAAGATTTGCACACAAGGTATCACTGCTCTTTCGTTTACTTAGTCGAGCCTTTTCAGACTTCCTACCAAGTGGTCTCTCTAAGGCAGCTTGGGAGGCATCATCTTGCTCTAATTGTATCGGCTCTGAAGCAAAAGGTGTTGCGGCTGATTTTCTTTTTGGTTTTTCATTTGTAATATGATCCAGCCATTTTGGATTATGCCTCAAGACATTCCAACAATGTTCAAATTGGAATGAGGCACCAAGTAACTTTCTAAACATTTCCTTTGCTCGACAAATCTGAAAAATTAACAAATGCAAATTCGATTAGTGAATAGATAGTATTGGTGTATTAAATTTTGAAATCACTTAAAACAAATAAAAATACCTTGTCTTGCTCATTCAAACCACTTTCATTTCTCCTTTCAGTCTAGGCTAAGCACCCACAAAACTTGTTAGTCTTAAGTTGAATCGTTGACCAACGATGCATTAGAGAGTTTGCGTTACGGCTAACGCAAGATGTCTTCTCTTTCTCGAAATACTCATAAATTTTGTCCCAAAAAACATTTTGTTTTTGCTGACTCCCTACTATTGGATCCATGGAAGTATTAAGCCATGCCAATACAATGAGAAGGTCTTCCTCTACAGTGAACTTAACGCCCCGTGGTAGTTTCTTAGCAATGGACCCCAATTGAGTTTCGGATGGAAATTCTTCGATACATACTTCAGCTTGTGGGGATTCCAATTGTCCAGATTCCATGATAAAATCGATACTCATGTTAGACCCTTCTTCTAGAAGATTTATGAATGACACATCTCCTCTCATTAGTGAATCCATTCCTTGTCAAATAATAAATAATAGTAAGCCTGTTACTTGTTAATTTCACACTTAAAAGTTCAAATAAGAGATATATACTGAACATAATGTTTGCCATATATTCTTTTGCTTTTGCTTTTGGGGTTATATACTGAACACAATGTTTAATTTGCCGAGAATATATGAAACAAATTACGTTTGACATGTTGTTCAATATATACTATTGAAACTTGCTGAATATACTGTTTGCATAAAGTGTAATATATGAATGCATTTTAATGAAACAGTTATAATAATATTGATATTATATGAACATAATATTATAACAATACCCATCACCACAACTTGCAAAATTTCACTCTAATCATCAAATAGCAGAAGAAATTTGGGCAAATTGAAGCAAAATACCTCATTATCATTGATAAAACCATAAAACACTACAGCCAACAAGATCATCATTATCATTGATAAAACCATAAAACACTACAGCCAACAAGATCATACCCATCACCACAACTTGCAGAGTTTCACTCTAATCATCAAATAATAGAAGAAATTTGGGGAAATTGAAGCAAAATACCTCAAGATTGGTCGGCTGGAGCTGCTGGTCTTCCTCTCCCTGTTCCAGTGTTATTCTTGGCGCGAACTCGAGGGAGAAAACGTGGGAGACAGAAAGCAAGACAGAGAAAAAATGTTTATTTATTAATTCGGTGAGGAGTGAACACTGTTATTTTTGGCGCAAACTCGAGCGAGAAAACGTGGGAGACAGAAAGGAAGAGAGAGAAAAAACGTTTATTTAATTCGGTGAGGAGTGAACAGTAGCTCTCTCGTTTGGGCAAGCTACTGTTCATCAGCTCCACTTTTTCTCCCGTTTGAGGAGGCTGGTGTGAGCAACTTTCGGCTGTTTTTCCTCATTTTGGCTGGTTTTCAACAGAATAGGGAGCCTCGTGCGAGTGCTCTAAGAGACCGTCAAAAACATAAGTACTTAATTTTGCTTTATTTTTTTTGTTTAATAATGTTATTTTTTAAACTATTTTGCAAGAAAACACTGTTTGAAAACATTTGAGGGAAATAGCCTCCTCGTCGGTAAGAGAGACGAGTTCCACTTCATATTTGCCACGTCCACCTCAGTTTGCCACGGATGATGCGCAACTGGAAGAAAAAGTTTGAGCTGGAACTCGTCTCTTCTAGAGACGAGTTCCACTTAAAATGAAAAATGAAAGAAATATCTATCTCCCCGCCAGAAACACTTGAAACTCTCAAAACTCTCAAAAACTCTCTCTCTCTCTCAACTCTCTCGGTCTCAAAAGCTGAAGCTCTACTCTCTCGGTCTCAAAAGCTGAAACTCTACTCTCTTGGTCTCAACTCTCTCTGTCTCAAAAGCTGAAACTCTCTCGGTCTCAACTCTCTTGGTCTCAACTCTCTTACTCTCTCGGTCTCAACTCTCTCTGTCCCTCTCTCTCCATCGCAACTTCCTCTCGCTGGCTCCGGTGACCACTGGAAATCAGGTAAAGAAATTTCTCTCTCATCTCCCCCTTTTAACTTTAGAAATTTTGGGTTTGGTTTGGGTTTCCGAAAGTTGAGTCCTTAGTTTCAAAACAGTGTCATCAGATTTTACAAGTTCTCTCTAATGTTTTAATGTTTTTTTGTTTTTTTTTTAAATAAAAATTTCCCTATAACATTGTACGTACCTTGCAAATGTATATTTAGAAATTTTTTCTTTTAGAGTATTTAAGTTTTGTAATTTAGTTTTAAGACTAATTAATACTGTTGTGTGTTTTAAGGTTGTCTTAGAAAAAAAAAAAAAAATTAAAAAAAAAATTACAAAAAAAAAAAAAAAAAAAAAAAAAAAAAAGTTACACATAAATGCCTAAACTATGTTGAAGATTGATTCTAAATTTTTGGTTTTTTACCTAGATAAGCTTTTTCTACTAGAAATTTTTGAATGTTTGACAAATTTCAGGGACCTTTTCATTTGAGCCTATGTATACTAATTTTTGGTTTTATATTGGATGGTAGAATTATGAAAAACTAAAAGAACTTGAAAATCGCAAAAAACAGAGATACTATAATAGCACCAACCCAAAGATTCATTCTAATTTTGTTGTGAGTAGCATAAAAAAAATTGTATTCAAATCAATATTAAATTGGTGCAATTCTTGAATCGAATATATTTCAAGGAGATTAAATCAAAAGAATATTCTTTCATGACAAAATACACACACAAAGATTAGGCTAAGATTTTAAGATTACAAATAAACATTAGTAAACTTAAAATTCTGTGTTTACGGTAAATTGAACAGAAAGTTAATCAAGAAGATTTGTAATGTAAATTACCAGGAATAATATGGAGAAACATTGGCTGGTATGGGAGTCAGTGTACTTTATTTTGAATAGGTAAGAGTTGATGATCAATGTACATTTTAAGGAGAAAGTTGGATAATAACTTCGTTGACCTAAGTTTTCTTGAGTGTTAAAATACTTATATATGTTGGAGTTAAAGCTTGTGCCTAATACTAATAGACTTAATTTACTCTAATAGTCATTAATCAATCAATTATTAAGAATAAAAATAAAAGGAAATTGGAGTGAGAAAGAATAAAAGAAAAAGAATGATGTAATATGATCAATTTGCTCTCAATTGGCAACTCCTTAATTAAGATATGTAACCATATTATATAATTCAAGATTTAATATATTTCTTTAGCTCTCAACTTGATGTTTGATTAGGTATATCACTGCTTTGATTTGATGGTTGCAGTAGTTTTCACTTATGGAGCCTCGCCGTTTTGTGATGGATCCAGGTCCTAGTGACCCCTCTGTGTTGACTAGACAGGATAAACACATCTCCAGCAAAATTTGGGAAGAGGGATTGGTATGTATTTAATATATTTATTATTTGATTTTCACTTACATTAGTGATAAAATAAATTGACATATTTTTTTCATTTTGCAGTATACTTTATTACATTGTAGTTGTCATGAGGCAGTAAGAGAACGATCTGGACGACTTCATGCCCGTTTTATCCCATACCTTCAGCGAGCTGGCTTTTATGACATAGCCAAGCTTGGTTTTATAAAAATGGATTGGGCATTGATCACAGCATTAGTTGAGAGATGTCGCCAAGAGACCCATACCTTCCACCTTCCCCACGGTGAGATGACCATCACCTTGCAAGATGTTGAGGTTATGTTGGGTTTACCCGTTGATGGAGAAGTATTGGTAGGGAGCACCGAGTTAAATTGGTCCGAATTATGTCTTCAGTTACTTGGTATCTCTCCTCCTCCAAATAAGTTAGATGGGTCACGTTTAAATATGAAGTGGCTCCAGGACACGTTTGGTGTCCTACCTGATGATGCTAATGAGGTGACCGTGCAGCAGTATACACGAGCTTACATATTAGAGCTCTTTAGGGGCAGTTATTTTGCTGACAAGTCTGGAGAGAAGGTACACCTTATGTTCTTGCCAATGTTGGAGGATTTTGATGCTGCTGGACGGTATAGTTGGGGTAGTGCAGTTCTAGCATGGTTATATAGAGAGTTATATAGAGCCACTGACCCGGACTCATGTGACATTGCTGGTGCACTAATCTTGGTGCAGTTGTGGGCATGGTCTAGATTTCCACACATATCACCTGCAATAAAGTCTATTCAACCGATTGTTAATGCTGTGGATGATGCTAATGCTGATGCTGATGCTGATGTTGAAGTGCCTGCTGATGCTGCCCAACCATTGCTAGGGGGTCCTTATGGCACTAGGTAAGTAACTATTTTGTTTTTTGTATAGACATTGAACATGTTATATGCCTTACAAAATAAGGTTATGGCAAAATTTTCCATTGATGAATACTTTCCATTGTAGGTGGCGCAATGCGAAGGACATAAAGGATGTGTCCACTCATGTGCTTGAGCAGTATCGATCGGACTTCTCTAGGCAACGTCCTGATCAGGTAATGTTCTTGTTTTAATTACATTGTTATTGTTATTATATTGTTATTTAATACATGGTGAATTTGAATTATATTATATTGTTATTGGGCATATATCATTTATTAATGCATTTTATTTTTAAGTTTTTGTAGGTAATTTGGGAACCATACACAGATGATGTGTTGAGTTCGTTGCCTGAGTATTGTCGGATAGGACAGGAGGTATGGCGTTCAGTGACGCCTCTAATATGTTTCCAGATCGTAGAGTGGCACTTACCTAATCGTGCTCTACGTCAATCTGGTATGCAGCAAGACATACCCCAACCTGCTAATACCGATGTGAAACTACATGATTGTGATCTTAGGGGAAAGGTACATGAGAATTGGAGGCAACGTTGGAGGCATTACATAAGTATATGGGACCATCGACGTGAGCATGTTGTCACTCGTGACAAAATGGTTGGTCTTATGGCATATCATGATCCATATATGGATTGGTACCGTCGGATTACTCGACGCTTTATCAATCGCAAGAGCGGCTGTTATGAGATGATGGTAAATTTTTTAACTTAATAATTCTGTGCATCTTTTGGATATCTTTGAGACACAATTTTTTACTGACATACTATACATTTTGACAGACGTTGTGCAACATGCGAATATGCGAAATGTTTCATCCTGAACAAGAGTTGGATCCGGCGAAATTTATGGAGCTAGCAGCGGAGGCATATCAATTGGCATTTAATGCACTAGAAGCTTCGAATGAACTGCATCGGCTTGATTCTGTGGAAAGAGTTAACACATACTCAGACACCAATACTCATACAACTGTTCCTCCAACCGCTCCTCGGAAGCGACGTCCACGTGCGCAGCGCCCGCCACATCCATGTGCGCAGCGCCCGTCACGTCCATCCGATCCGAGTAGTAGTATAAGTGTGCCTCCCATCCAGTTGAGAGATGCTACCACCGTTACTGAGACCACCTCTATGTCATCTGCCCACACTACCACCCCCATATCAGTTGCCCAGACTACCACCCCCATCTCAGCTGCCCACACTACCACCCCCATCTCATCTACCAACACTACTACTCCCATCTCAGCTGCCCACCATGAGCATACGGTCAGTTTTCTGACCTAGACATTCAGCCCACTTGCATCATTTTCAGATGTTACCCCATCCTCACCCACACAGTCAGTTGGCCCATCCTCACCCACACAGTCAATTGGTCCATCCTCAGTGACCCAGTTAGTTGTCCCAACCTCAATAACCCAGTCAGGTGGTCCAGCATCAGCCACCCAGTTAAGTGGTCCAGCACCAGCCCTTCCTTAGCTAAATGGCCCTTCCTTAGCTAAGTGGCCCTTCCGCAGCCACCCAGTTAGAGGACTTGGTTCGGGATATTGAAGTGGGTGATCATGGTAGGGGTAGGGGTAGAGGTACAAAACGGCCACAACCAGATATGCCTGTTGTACTAAAGAGGAACCCACCTCGCAATAAGAGGAAACCTTGTTGTGGGACTGAGTAATAACTTCACTCGAATGGTACGTTTCTTTTTTTATACTTGTGATACCACAAAATGCCTAAAAAGGATTGTCTTATGTGGAATGTTGTTTTTCTATACATATGGATCAAGGTGACTGGATTAGTGTTCATTATTATCAATGTAATAATTAGTGTTCATTATTATCAATCTCACCATTTCAGTTATTTTATCAGCACAATTATATGGAATCTATCTTTGGTAATGCAGGAAAAGCCCAAGGTTGTGGATGATGATGATGATGATGTTAGTACCAAAATGGCACAGATGGTATGCTCATTAACAAACCATGAAGAGTGCATTGCTTGTGGGAGTTAAAGGGTTCTGTATGGAGTGGCACAAGAAATTTGGCTTACACTTGGGGGTCCCTAATTAAGGTGATGTTTGTTATGTTGAGATGTGAGTTTCAAAAGACAGAAGTCCATTAACAAGAACCAAAATGCGGAAGTTGAATGACCTTGAAGTCAATGTATAGCTTTTAACTTGCTACTGGTTGTTTGATATGTATTTATATTTGTATTTTTTATTGAGCTCATGCTCTTACACTAGAAAGACCGGGATGGGGATTGTCTTGTGCAATTATAAATAGAAATCAGCTTAGCTCCAAATGATTAGTATGGCTTGTGATTTTACAAATGATTTTTTTTTTTTAAGGTATTGTTAATTTTACTATAGAGAAGGTGACTTATGGGAATGGTGTCACATTAATATGTAAATTGTTATGGTCAAAATGGAGTGAATTAGATTTTATTATGTTATTAATAATTTTAACAGAGATTACAATGATAATAGTTAACATTTGAAGATGTCAATATGTCCACATGCCCAATTGCTGTGGTGGAAGTTGGAAAGCCATTCCTGCTCCTGTTGAACCTAGATTTACATAGTATTCCTTGATAAGCATCAATAACCAACATCTAGAACACGCACAAGGGCCTAAACCCATTTTTCCAATATTAAAAACTAGATTATGCTTTAAAAACTGGAAGAAATTTTTTTCAACCTTCATCCAGGCGCCTGCATCAGGGAGTCCAGGCGACTGGATTAGGCCCTGAAAAATTTTTAAAAAATATTGGAGCCTGATCCAGGCGACTGTATAGTGTGTCCAGTCAACTGGATCAGGCAGAAAGTTTTTGAAGCTTGATCCAGGTGACTGTATAGTGTGTCCAGTCGACTGGATTAGGTAGAAAGTTTTTGAAGCTTAATCCAGTCGACTGGATAGTGTATCCAGGCGACTGGATTAAGCTTTAAAAGCCTTTAAAAAAAATTTGACCTAGATCCAGGCGACTGGATCTGCGTTTTCTGGGTTTTTAATAAATTTCGCAGACTTCATTCTCTCTATTTTCTCTCATTCTCTCTCGATTTTTCTCACTCTTTCTCTTAGGGTTTTAGTCAAAAATCACTCTCAACCATACTCCAAGCCCTCAATCACTCCCAATCACTCTCAAAACTATCACATTCCCAAAACCCCCAATTGAAAACCCTAACTCCTTGAATCCGAATGGCTCCAAAGAAATCCGTGAGTGAAGATCCAAGAAAGAAAAGGCTCAAATCAAAGGCTCAAAGGGATGAAGCTCCATCATTAGACAACACCTTCACTTCTTCCGAACATTCGGTAAGATTCCATGACGACATTAGCCGTAGAACGGTAGTTTTTGGAAAAATTGTTGATTTCCCTTACTTTGCTAATCACCACATTCATATTAGAGAGCTTTCTTGAAGCTCAAAGGATGGGAAAATTTCCTGTCAAAGCGTCAAATTCAATACACCACTCTTGTTAAACACTTTTACACACACTTTGAATTTATCCATTCCAAAATCACCTCCTATGTGAAGGGTAAATCCATTTCACTCCCCCATTCCACATTAGCCTCTATCTTAGGAGTTCCTCGCACCGGTGTTCAACGTTATACTACAAATAGTTGGGTGCAATTCGAAGGGTATAACCCTTTAGAGTCAATTAGGCAAATGTGTGGAAATCCTACCATTGAAGAACCCTATAGACCCAAAATTGCCGAGCTCACATTAGAAAGCCGACTCATTCATCACATCATAGCCCACAACATCCTTCCTAGGAGTGGTTCATACGAATACACTTCTTATCGAGACCTTTTCATACTGTGGTGCATTCTCAACAAGGTCAAACTTGATCTTGCATTCTATATTGGTTGGCACATGGACACTTGTGTCAAAAAGAAGAATGGCGCCCTCCCATATGGTATCCAGATCACTACTATTCTTAATCATTTTGGAGTAGATTTAAGTGGCGAAAAAGAGACTCGAGACGTAAGTCATAAGGATGTTTATGGAGAAACTATCATGAGACAAATGAGGTATGAATTTAAGGATGACACTTGGGTTAAGAAAAATGCACCTGTGATGGAACAAGTGGATGAAGAAGCACAAATGGATGAAGCTGAAACTGAAGGGAATGAAGAAGCAATGCAAGAGGATCAAGAGCCTCCAAGCACACCTTCTAGCTCCTCTTGTGTCAATGAGGACAACTTTCAACTCGTGTTTGGACGTTTGGACTCTTTGGCCACTAGCATAGGAAACCTCACGACAAGCTTCGACAACTTCTCATCTATGGTTACTAAAAGATTCTCGACTTATGATGAGCACTTTGCTACTTTGGAAACATCCATGGAGGAAATCAATGAGCGTTTGATTAATTAGGGCATATAGTTATTTGTCTTCATTTTTGTTTTTGATGATGCCGAGGGGAGAAAATATGACATTTTGTGGTGTACTTATTATTGGTATTATGTCATTAGTACATTTTCGTTGCAGCTCTTGTAATTTTTGTTCTACTTTATTTTGCCATTTGGTTTGCCCCAAATTTGATGCATTTTGTTATGTTTTATGAATTGATAAATGGGTATGATACCCCAAATTTGAGATGGTTTCCCCAGTGTTTTCATAGGCCAAATGTTGGAAAGAATCTGTTGAAATGAGGTTGAAATCAGTTTCATCACTGCAAATATGTCCGTTGGCTATTAATAGAATTTGTTCTAAGCTTATCATATTTTGAATGTAAGTGTGTTTGGTTCGGCAGAAAATGGAGGAAAGGTGAAGAAACAGAGAAAAAAAAAAGGATAAGAAATTCGCATTGTATTGATCTTTTGTGCAAATGGGTGTTCTTTTTTATACCCTTTCTGTTTCCTTTTGCTTATATTAGAGAGTTTCAGAGGTTATGAGGCAGAAAAATATGAAAAGTGCTGTCTTTATTTAACCCTTTTGTTTTTGGATTTAAGGGTCTATGCATTCAGATTTTGAATAATATGTATAGGACTAATGTATTTTAAAGGAAAATTAATCCAGTTTGCTCAAAAGGATTAAAATTAGACCTGGCAAACGGGTCAGGTCAATCAGGTTCGGTTTGACCCATGCAGGTTCGGGTCAAAAAACGGGTCGTGCTAAATGGGTTGCACAACCTATGACCCTAACCCGGTCTTTTAAGGGTAGGGTCAAAACCGGGTTGACCCATATTTTTACACATGAAAATATATATATATATATATATATATATATATATATATATATATATATATATATATATATATAAAATGAAAATAAACTTGATCCTATAGTCCAAAATTATCATTTAGTTTTCTTTGTCTTCCTTTCAATACAAATAAGAGAACACAAACAAAAACACTCACAAATAAAAGAATATTTTAAATTATCATTAAGAATTGTTTTTTTAATTTGGCATTATGTGAACTTTTATAATAGTCAAATTCCAAATCATTAAAGAAAAACACTCTCATAATACTTTAATTCCTAACATAATAATATAGACTTCAGAAGAAGAAGAAAAAAAAAATCCTATGAAAAACGAGTCGACCCATGTGACCCGCGGGTTGACCCGATCCGACTCATCAAAAAAAGGCAAAATTAATTAAAGGTTGAAAAAAGATAGATGCAGTCGACTACATCAGGGATCCAGGCGACTGCATCCTTGATCCAGGTAGCTAAAAAATGGCCTAGTCGACTGAAACCACACCCTAGGATTTTCTGTCTGATCCAGTCGACTGGTATACCAATATAGTCGACTGGATCATTAAGGTCTGGTATAATCCAATCGCCTGGACTTCCAAATCCAGTCGACTGGAATGTCCCTGGTTTTGAATTCTGCAATTCCCAGCCATTCCAAAATTTAAAATTCAAAAAACCTAATAGCACCCCCATCAAATACTAGCATTTCACATGATTACAAGCACATGTATAATTACAAAAGCCTAATGGATACAAAAAATCATCTTGTAGCGTATACGTTCCTTCCTAAAGACGAGAGAATAATATAAACAACTTCCACAATAATACCATAAGATGCCCATTGAGCTCAAATTAACCATTAATACTAAATGACTTAGTTTAATGGTTCACCAACATAAACGGGTTAAAGAAGCACCATGTACAGCTTTTTTACTAAATGAATTCTTGTCATTAAACAAAGCAAGAATACAACTCAGATCTAAAACTAAACACATAACATTATTACAAAGAGCAGAAATATTCCATTTGCAACCAAAAGACTCTTGCAACAAGGTGTCCACACAAAATTTGGAATCACTCTCTACCATTATCCAACGTCAATTCTCAGATTTTGCAAGTTGAAGTGCCAAAGAACAGTCTTGTTTGGGCTCCACAGGTGATTATCCATCCAAAATATCTACAATATAGAAATAGAAAAGCATAAGCCAAAATAACACAAACAAAGTTGAGAGAACATAATTAAAAAGACATGTTAAGTGATAACAAACAAAGTTGATCAATACAAGTATAATATTCATAGTAACCACTTACCAACTTTGAGGCAACACCGCTTCTTGATGTGAAATTGCATTAGGACATTTTCTACGATTATGCCCCTCTTCATTACACAATCCACAACTCTGCTTATGTTGATTCTCCCTCCAATCCATCTCATTCCGAATTCTTGTTGACTTTGGACGACCACGTTGTCGAAACAATCTTGGGTCAGGTCGCAACATAGGGAAGTTAGGGTCCTCCTCCCAATACGGGGCATCTTTCATCGGTTCAAAGTGTGGTTGATAGCAAGCTAGCATTTCCGTAAAACTATAAAATGGATCAATATATTGGTACACATTGATGTGCTGACTAGCACAAGCTGCAATTACATGTGAACAAGGGATATGATACGCTTGCCATTTCCCACAGCTGCATGTTCTATTACCCAATTTCACCACATGTCTATGGTTCCCGTTATTCATACTGGTTAGACTAGGTTGTGTTTGGATTTGAAAAGTACCTTCATCCCAATTAAACTCTATTACGTGATGCAAACTTGCCTTCTCACTCCACTTCTCAAAGATTTCCATGCCATGTGTACTGAACGCTTGACCAGAAGTCAATTGAGCTTGAGTTTTAACACGGCGATCATTAAAATAATGCACAAGCTTGAAATAAATGAATTCTACAATTGCAGTAATGGGTAAGTTGCGTGCACCTTTCAGAACACCATTGAAGCACTTAGACAAATTCGTGGTCATTGCCCCATAGCGTCGTCCACCATCTTTTACTAATGTCCCGCTTTTTAACGTCTGTCTCGTTATCCAGTATATCAACAACATCTTTATTATAATGTCTAATGGAGTCCATTGTTGCATTGAATTTTCTTAGCTAGTTGTGTTCACTTGCTCTCTGTATCATGTTCTTCAACCGTTTGTCATGAAATCGTGTGTTGAAGTTGCTGACTAAATGTCGGATGCAAAATCGATGATATGCATTTAGAGGCTGCAATTTTTTCCACTTCATTGCATTCAAGATACCCCCATGTCTGTCTGATATGATACAAAACTCTCTATTTTTTGTGACATGTTTCTTAAGGCAACGCAAAAACCAACGCCATGTATCCTTCGACTCTTTTTCCATAACCTCAAAGGCAAGTGGATAAATCTCATTGTTCGCATCAGTGGCCATGGCAATCATCAACTTCCCTTCATATTTTCCATACAAATGTGTTGCATCAATACTGACAACTGGTCTGCAATGCACAAACCCCTGAATTGAATGACCAAAAGCCCAAAATACACTCTCAAATATAGCACTACCTGCATCTGCACTCCAATATGTCTTCCATTCCACTTGTGTACCCGGATTCGAGTCGATTAGTACTTTCATAAACTTCGGTAACAACTGATAAGACTCCCCCAATGCCCATATATGTTAGCAATTGCCTTCTGCTTGGCATCCCATACCTTGTAGTAAGAAATTTTATGGCCAAATTGTCTAGACATGTGATGCCGCAACGTTTTCACTGTAATAGTTTGGTCATTGGCTACATAACTCCTCACTTCTCTTCCAATAAAATTTGAATCAAATACCTTGCCATCTTTACGGATGTTGGGGTGTCTACAAGTGTGGGGACCATTGTATTTTGTAATCTCCCAAAATCCATGTGTACTACGCATGCATGCCTGCATTCTCCATGAACACCCATTACTGCAACATACATGTAATTTTGTTTTGTTTGACTCCTTCACTTTATATTCTTGATTGACGCTTGAAGAGTAAACCTTCAATGCATACTGAACCTCAATTTTACTCTTGAAAAACAACAATTTTCTCAACTCTTACTTTTTATCCCAACTATCGAGTGATGTCACCTCATCATTGAAGGAAGTGTCATTTATATTATCCTATGTGTTTGTAGTAAACGATGAGGATTTGGGTTTAAGGCTAGGGACCACATCATCAACTTCGTCATTATGAACATCAGTTGTCTCATCATCATCATCATCAAAATACGCATCATTATCATCATCATCAAAATACGCATCATTATCATCATCAGCGTTTTCTTCTTCATCATCAGCAGTAAATTCTACCATCATCATATCATGCACTCCATGTAAATGGTTTACCTCTAATGGAACATACTCATGTCGAGTGCTGGGATCACAATCCTCCACCGATGTTGGTATCTCATGTAATTGTGGTGTACACCCTCCAACTGTAGAGGGTTGTGTAAAAGTAGCAGTATCATCCACAGTCATTTGTTGTACATCTTCACCAACACAATCTTCCGCTTCTAATCCATCCCCATCATCTTGTGTAAGAGGCTCAGTACCTTCACCAACACAATCCTCCACACTTATATATAACTTAATACCTTTTAATTCAGGCGTTGCATCTAACATGTCAAACATGAGATTAACACCGTCGTCGTCTGTTATCAATAGAGTCATGTAATTAATGTGAGGTGAAATCACCTCTTGAGGACAACGGTATATAACTGTTATACGATGAGATTGATTGTCCAATTGTAGTGCATTGAATATCTTCGTTTTCCAATTCAACAAAACTAATCCCACGATGAACCCGGATGAACTTCATTTGCGACCCTTGATACTCAGCTCCATTTTGACCATAAATAATCTCCCCATTGAAGCAAAGATAGACAATATACATAGTTGGCGCCATATGCAAACCTAGTTAATTTAAATGTAGTTTACAATTAGTTAGTGACATAAAAAAAACAAGTAATAAGATGATAATGGTAATATTTCCTATCCAAATGTTACATAACATATTATATAAAAATGGTTGTGAATGGGAAATTATGATAATTGACATTATTTATATATAACTTCAGTTAAAACGTTGTATTTAACCTGTCAAACGTGAGATTACTGTTAGATATTTTATCTAAAAGTAGGTTGTAATATCCAGTAGACATCTCCAAGAAGATTTGGGAAGTCTGGAGTAGTCGTTCAATCTAGTCTACTGGAACACCAATTCAGTAGACTGGATGACATGTATTTGGCTGATCCACTCGCCTGGATTGATGGTCCAGTAGACTGGATGTCGTGCCTGGGAGTTTCTGCCTGACTCAGTCGCCTGGACCACTGATTCAGGCGACTGGATCATTCAAACATACTTCACAGCTTCATGATTATTCAACTTAATAGCAAATACTTCACGTTACAGCTTGTTACTTCATGTTCAAACATACTTCACGTTATGCAAGAAATAGAGAGATGCTTCATGTTTACCAAGGAATAATGTTCAACACCCACACAAAAAACGTTTATAAGCTAATAACTTTAAACAACATATAAATAAATAAATAAATGATACTAAAACTTCTTCCAAAAATAAATCAAACAAATCTAAGAAATGACAAATTTATATTGTTTTACCTTTTTATTGATCAATGATGTTGGAAAAGTGAACTGATGTTAGAAAAGTGAAGAACGATGAAGAAAGATAGGAATATGTTTTAAGTGTAAAGAGGAGAGAGAGAGAGAGAGAGAGAAGAAACAAAATAAAATGAAGGTGGGCTGAAAAAACTGAAATATTTCAATGGAACTTGTCTCTATTTTCATTTATGTCCACCGGTTCTCTCACCTGTATTGGGTGCATATTTCTAAAATTATTTTTTATAAGCGCAGTTTCAGCCAAATTATATATTTTTTTAAATAATAAGTTTCAGCCAAATTATATATTTTTTTTAAATAATAAGTTTCAGCCAATTTTTTTTTTAATAATAAGCTTCAACGGAACTCGTCTTTAGCAGAGACGAGTTCCAGCCAGATTTTTTTTTTTTTTAAAAATAATATCTCACACCTGTTCCATTTCAATGGAACTCATCTCTACTAGAGACGAGTTCTAGCCAATTTTTTTTTTTTTTTAAATAATATCTCACCATTAGTTATAATTTCAATGGAACTCGTTTTTAGCATAGACGAGTTCCAGCCAGATTATTTTAAATAACAGTGTTCGCGCCAGAATGAGATGGAATTAAAAAATAAGCTTGCAACTCGTCTCTACAAGAGACGAGTTCCAGCAGGTAATATACTGCCACGTCAAAATGCCATGAAACACTAAAGAAAATGCCACGGAAAAGTTTTTGACTGGAACTTGTCTCTAGCAGAGACAAGGTTGTATAACTCATTAGTTTCAAAACAGTGTTTTTTTGCAAAATTGTTTTTAAAATCAACCTATCGTGCGTTTTCCCCCATTTGCCCACCACTGATTCGAGGGTTTTAAAATGTCCGTTGAAGAAAAACGCATTTCCTTTCACTATTTCGAAGGTTTTAAGAGACCGCCGAAACAAAATTATTAATTTTTGCCCCCATCAGATTCATTCCGCGAAAAATCTAAGCTATTATCGAAGGTTTTTAAATAATCATTGGAATAGAGCGTCGAAATAACTCAAATTTTTTTGTACTGATATGAAGTTTTCTCTTAATAGATACTGATTGTGGCCGTGGTATATCTGTGGCTTAGTCTGTATAATGGCATGAGCTATAAGTTGGCCTCAGTAAAATAAATAAATAAAGTAGAAGAATCCTATATGATTTCGTCATTTGGTCCAAATACTTAATCATTTCTTCCGACACAATGCATTAGGTGTGTGATCACCACCCTAACGAGATTGTCATCCACATTATCGAGACCAACAACTATATATTTATATGTAATTGTATAGATGAGTGATTAAACCTTAGATTGTTTAGCTTAGTGATGTTTCAGTTGGGATTTGGGAGAACTTCCTCAATTCAAAACGAATGATTTGAAGTGTTATAATCAATCTTAATTAAAATTTTGGGGATCTTTGTAACTTTTGTTTTAATTCCTGCAAATAAGTTGATCTGGGGGAGTAATTTTTAAAATTTGTAAATTTGGAGTCAATTGAAGGGCGAGCCATTGAATTTGATGCCAATTTATGTAGACTGGGTGTGTAAGATGTATTCTAGTTTCAGATATTAAATTTGGAGTCTAATTGAAGGGCAAGCTATTGAACTTAGCCGGCAACAAGTAAAAAGCAATGGAGAAAAAGAAAATCATCGTGAACCTATTTCTCTAGGGACATTGTTTTAGTTACACGTGACGTCATTAATTATTCCTAGCCTTAGCATTGGTATTGTCTACATTAGAATAGTTTATATGTTCTAATGAGTTATGAGTAATGACATGGTCTTTCTAGGTTCAATCTATTTGACCGTGACGCTGGAGTGGTTAATTGCCCATTTTGTAAAGTTCAAAAGGTAAGTAGTATTTGCTAATTTTGGATTTTCTAAAAATAAAAAACTTTCCTCAAATTTACTATTTTGTAAAGAAAATAAGAATGTTATGCCTATTTGAACAATTTATTAAGCACCTTGTTATGACGTTTGAATGATTCTTAGCAATTATATTTTTCACAAAAAACCTTGTGGGACGAGTTAAAATTTTATTATATATTTTAATGTGTTTAAGTTGCTCATGATTGCTTTGAAAAATTTAGGGCTCAAAATGTATTCATGATGTTATATCATAGTTGATGGTTATGATTACTTTGCAAACCTATTATGTTGATAATTTATTGTTCAAATTACTCATGATATTTTAAGGAATTTAATACTTATTTTACTTGCAATTTTTCGAAAGTATGGTGATATCTAAAGTATGTGTTTTGCAAAGATAATACTGAATTACTTCAATTAGATTAATTTGAAACATGCTCATTATGAAAACCATGAGAAATTTAAAGTCTTAAGGCAAATCGTGATTAGTGGCTCAGTACTATAGCTTAATCCCAAAGAAGGGACGGTCCGAAAGAGAAGGCAAGGTGCACCTATTGTAACTCCAAAGAAGGATCATTTTGAATGATAGTTCCAAAGAGAGCTATTATCGGTCATAAGTCTGAATCAAAGAGGGACTCTCTCTTTGTCAAAACCGAACTGGTCGGTACAATCGTTATTTCGTCATGAAATGTATCGTCCTAAATACCGGTCAATAACGGACTTACCGGTACCAAACCACCATCTTCTTCTTCAATTTTTCACCGCCATCATCTTCTTCTTGGTTTTTTCTCTGGAATCTTGGGCGGACGGTCGCCCACGTGAACTACTGAAGTCTAATGACTTCTTTTTTTTTGAGAAATCAGTACTTTTATTAAAACCAAAGACCAAAGAATACAAAACAAAGATCACCAATTAGGTGAACACCACACAGCTAGCCTATCAAAGCTAGACCAAAGCAAAACACAAACTAGAATGTACTAAGGAGAATATTCCAGTTATTACAAAGAGTTTGATGTAGGATTGATGCAGGAGCTTTGGCAGCCTCCATTTTGGCCCTGACATCTCTTCTAATGGCTTTAATAATATTCTCCTCTGATTTCATCTCACCAGCATGTAATCTAGCATTTCTTTGCTGCCATAGGTGATACACTGTAGCCCACCAAGCAATTTTGCAAAGAGTGACTCTAAAGCTTCTACCTTTTAGGTTCTTTATACCCCACTCAAGTAGAAGGTCCCAATTATTTGGAGCAGAGGAGGCTAGACATAACCCCATAATGTATTTCCAGATTCTACTCGAAAAGGAACACTTGAAGAATAGATGGTTTCTATCTTCCATGTATTGTCTACAAAATTGACATACAGGATCAACATTAATACCCCAAAGCAATAATCTATCCTTGGTAGTGAGTCTATCTTTCATAGCCAACCATCCTATAAAGCAGTGCTTAGGGATAGCTCCTTGGAACCAAATCAGCTTCCACCAAGGGACTTCTATTTGCTTACTCCTGAGGTGCTGCCATGTTGCTGCACAATTGAAATTTCCTGCTGCAGTAAGAGACCAGACAGCCTTGTCACTTTCCTTGATCTGAATAAGGCTTAATTTGCTCTGAATCTCAACCATATCTTCTGATCTTGCAGGACACCAACACCATTCCTTGTTTTGAATGACACTACTAACTTTAGCTTGCAAATTACTTGCAGCATCATACACGATTCTGTGCCCATAAGTTTGATACAACACCCCATTGGGATGCCATCTATCATGCCACAAGGAAATTGTGCTACCATCCCCTACCTCATGAGATAACAAATCTCTAGCTTCAAGTCTTAATTTCAGAAGTTTCCTCCATCCCCATGAACAAGATTGAGGAACTTTTACACAAGATTGACTTCATTTCAAGATTATCATTGTTCCAGTGCTGCAATGTACTAAAAGCAACCATTTTCTTTTATTTCAAGGATTTTATTAATTAGTGTTTTTAAGATAATGGTTAAGAAACATTAAATATTTATATTTTACACAAGAAATAATAAATTTTTAATATTAAAATAATAAATAGAAAGACTAAAATATCCTTAAAAGTTATTTTTGTATTATTTTAATATTAAAATTTTACTACTTTCCATTAAATGGAAACATTAAATATTTCCTTAACCATTATCTTAAAGTAACTTAATTAAGAGTACCCTTATTTCAAATATAACTACTGCCCACCTTAACTGACTAAGGCTTTGGCTTTATTCAAATGTCTCCTACATAGGCCACGTGGCCAATTTTTGTCTTTATTTCTCAATA
The DNA here is from genome assembly GCA_907173295.1 of Fagus sylvatica. NCBI lineage: Eukaryota > Viridiplantae > Streptophyta > Magnoliopsida > Fagales > Fagaceae > Fagus > Fagus sylvatica. The sequence goes on along the minus strand of OU015769.1, from coordinate 19,245,744 downwards.
TTAATTTTTAAATAATGGTTTGGTTTAACCCCATTATTCTTATTAGGCTAATATGTTAGATTAGGGATTAAAATATTAAGTTGTAATACCAGCTTATAACTTATCAAAACTCTTAACAAATTATAGGCTTTGACCAATCTATAATATAAACGAATAGTTAGTTGAGGCCTCTAGGTTTTTTTTGCCTTTTCCTAATCGTGCCACATTAAAATATCTGCTCTCACACAATTACACCTCATCATAACTTCTATTTCATTTTTTCTATTTCGAGTGATTATTCAGTAGTTCAGGATTATAAATAAATGCGTAGTCCTCCTCTCACATAAATGGTGGGTCTCACTAATTAAATTCATGGTAGGACCTACCATTCATGTGAGAGAGAAAATTATTCACTAATCCAAGATTACACATAAATACGTAATCTCTCTCTCATATGAATGGTGGGTCCTACCATAAATTTAATTAGTGGAACTCATATTTATGTGGTGGGACCATAGTTGTATATTCCGTTCCGTTCCGTTCCGGCCGAAACGGGAACGGACGGAAAATCTCGTACCAGTATGCAAACCGGTACAAGATAACCCCCCATTCCACCTCGGCTAAAATTTCGGGGTGTTTTGGTGTGTTTCGACCGTTTTGGTGAATTTCAGAGTGTTTCGACCGGTATGTGTATTTCAATCGGTTTGCTTTTTTGGGTTTTTATTTTTATTTTTTTTTTTCTCTACTCTCCTTCTTCTCCGCCCTTTCTTCTTTCTTCTTCTTCTTCTTCTATCCTTTTTCCGCCCAGCTCTCTCTTTGTCTCTATACCTTTTTTTTTTTTTTTTTTTGTCTTTTTGGTTCAAGTGCAGTGACCTGCCACTCTTTCTTCTTCCTTCTTCTTCTTTCTTCTTTCTTCTTCTTCTTCTTCTTCCTTCCTTCTTCTTTCTTTTTTCCACCTAGCTCTCTCTCTGTACCTTTGGTGGACTGCCCAAAGAATTGCTGTAACTTTACAGCTTGCAATGAAAAACCAAAACAGCTTTCAATCAACTTTTATTTGTATAGTCATTTAATGCTTCCTCTTTTTAAGTGGGCGGTGAAATTTTAAAATTAAAATAATAAAAATACGTTATCTAAGCTTTTATTTTTTATTTTTTTAATATTAAAAATTCACAATTCTCTGTAAAATAACAGCAATTAATACCCCTTTAACAAAATCCTATTTTTATAATATTTCTATTATATCATTCAAATACAAGTGCATAATATTATTATTATTAAGATTGATATGAGGTTATAATTTGAAAGATTCTTAACAAATTATAAATTTTGATGAATAAATATATAAATAAGTAAATATATATATATAGCGGTAAACCCGAAACGAAACGCTGGTATTGACCGGTACCGAAATATACCATTCCAATGGCTAAACCGAAACAAACACCGAAACGAAATATACAACTATGGGTGGGACCCACCATTCATGTGAGAGAGATTATGCATTTATGTGTAGTCCTAAACTACTGAATAATCACTCATTTGAGAAGAGGACTACGCATTTATTTGTAGTCCTGGACTTCTGAATAATTTTCTCTCTATCTCACTTGCATATTTATTTTTGGTCTCATTATCTGTATTAAATAAGAGTAATACTAGAGCCATAACCAATTTTACAACATTTTGTTTACAAACTGATGTGGTATTGATGAGTCATAATAACACATCAGTAAATAAAAAACAAGATTAACAGGTCATCATTCTTTTAAAAAAAAAAACTTAATTTAATAATAATTAAAAAAAAAAAACCACCAACTCTTCCTCTTCAGTTCTCACGGAGCACAGGCCACAGGTGCCTCCACGCAACCGCTTGATATGTCCTCCGGCGCCGGCAAGGAATAGAGAGAACTGATATTTTCCGATGATGACACTCACACCAACCCATATGTGAGAAAATCAGAAACCATTATAAGAAGAAAAATCAGATTGGCTTAGATCGGTTCAGTTATGGAACTCATCCTCAAATCCACCACTCTAAATGTTCAAAAAAACATTCATGAGAATGTAAGAAAGTAATAAAGCCTTTTGGTTTTGAAAAGTAGCATGGCTGATTAGAGATATAGAAAAGGGTGACCATAGAATCTTACACCTCTCCTACCGATAACATATGCATTATCAATATTAAACATATGCGGAAAGGGAAAACAAAATGGTTGTACTCAAAATATGCGATGAAATCTGAGGGTGTGACTGGGGCGACGGGGACGTGGGTGGGCGCCGGTGGTCGGCTGTGAGCTGGTGGGGGATGGGTTTTTTTTTTTTTTTTTTTTTCAGATTTAGATGATTTTTAAAATTTTAATGATTTTGTTAAATTAATGCTTAACTGTTAATTTTTGTATTTTAATTGTTGATATGACATATTGACACATAAGTGTTATATCATTTGTAAATAAATTGTAATAAAATTATTTGTGCTTTTAGCATTATTCAAAAAAGAAAAAGTAGAAAATTTGAAACCAATAAAGGGTCTGACTAAAATGAAATAATAAATAGTAATTAAAGGAAATCGTAATGCTAGAAACACAATCAATTTTACAATCAGATACTTACAAACTAACGTGACATCCTTGGTGGAAGGTAGCACCACATTAGCTATTAAAATACAACTCAGCAGTAACATTTAACACTAATATTTTCTTAAAAAAAATAATTTATAACTAATAAAATTACCTAAATCTAAAATCCATCCCAAATTAAAAGCTCACCGCCGGCGCCTACCCACCACCCATATCCCCGATACTACAAGATCAAAACAAAAGCCATTTACCCGTTTTGGGATTCTGGCTACACGAAGTCTAAGAAAAAGAACAGAAAAACTCATTTAGACTGACCATGTGATGCTTTATCCTTTTTCTTTTTGTCCTCTTGCGAAGTCTGGGTATATTGTATTGAATTCAAATTCGGGTATTAATGTGGGTCCTATTCCTAGATTGGATCACAGGTGATGAAAATCAATTCAAAATGCACCATATGGTGGCTCCATCTCCACCTGATGTGCCTTAATCAGAATTCTTGAAAATAGCCTCTTTCTTTTATAAGCTTTAATTTACCTCAACAGCGTTCTTGAGCAAAAGGTCATCTTTAGGATTTCAAGTAGTCACCGAAGCAAGAGCTCCAATGTTTCAACTTTTCTCTCTCTCTATCGACGCTGAAGTAGACGGTGGGAAAAAGGATTATTCTAAATGGGTTTTTTTTATTCTTTTTCTTAGATTTCGCATAGCCAGAATCCCAAATCACCATATGGCTTTTGTTATGATCTTGCAGTACCAAGGACATGGGTGGTGGGTGGGCGGGGACAGTGAGCTTTTCATTTGGGAAGGTTTCAGATTAGGGATTTCTAATTTTTAATAATTTTATTAGTGTTAAATGTTTTTTTTTTTAAGAAAATATTAGTGTTAAATGTTAATGCTGAGTTGTGTTTTAATTTGATGTGGTTACCTTTCACATAGGATGCCATGTCAGTTTGTAAGCATCTTGTTGTAAAATTGGTTGTGTCTCTAGCATTATTATTATTATATTATTATTATTATTATTATTATTTTGTATGCCTTATCAGTGAAAGGTACTCTGTAACACAACATGCAAGAACGGCCCCAGTTCACAGATTAAAAAATAAATGAATATATAAAAGGAACAAGAACATCGAATTGAAACTCAAGACTGGGTATCCACAAAATGGCACATTTGGTTAAAGTGCTTACCTTGTCAACTATGTTGGTTGTGACATTTGGTACAACTAAAATCCCAGATTTCTCGATACCCAGTTCGATGCAACAGATAAATAAGCATAATTAGCATAAGAGGAAGACGAAGCCCAAATAAATTTACAATAACACCAGACCCCATGCCAAACTGCATCAACCACCGTAATAACCGGACTTCTCTAGCTCCAAGAACCTTGCCACCACCTAGAATGGGAGTGGAGCGGCTAACCTAATTAGGTGAAGTAATAAGAAGAGTGATAGCTAAGGAATAAATTAAAAAAAAAAAATAGTTATGGTACTAGGTAACATCAATTATAATGTAGTTAACCCTTATATAATGTTAGTACTATCTAATTTCTTAATATAATAAATTTAAATAATAAAAAAATTAAGATACTATCCAAATGTGATGATATGTATTATAATGTTGGTATCAAGTACCATCATGTGATGACGATATAATCAATTGTGATGTAAAATTAAGATACTAAGCAATGTGACGATCCATATCCATTTAGGTATTGTAGAATTATTGGTTATGCAAAACTATGTTCATATAAATATATAATTTGTTTAAGAGAGATGTTGAGCTCACGTAAAGAAATGTTGGATCTTATTATATAAATTTGTAATGTACTTGTAGGGGTGTCAAAAAAAACCCAAACCCATTAGCCCACCCAAACCCACCCACTAATTGCCCACCCAAACCCACTTATTTAATAAATGGGCAAATGGGTGCTAGCCCAATTAGACCCAATTAAGTTGAGTTTAATTGGGCTTTAATTGGGTTGCTTATTGGGCATCAACAAAAGCCCAAACCCAAAAAAAAAAAAAAAAAAGCCCAAACAACAAAAATAAATAAATAAATAAACAAAAAAAAAAGCAAGGAAAAATAAATAAAAAACCCAAACCCGAAAAAAAAAAAAATAAATAAATAAATTCTAAGAGGTTTTGGTCATTTTGGAGGTTCCAAGGGTATTTCAGTAATTTTTCTAAGTTTTAATTGTTTTTTCATCATTTTATAGGTTTTAAGGGTATTTTGGTAAATATCTACTTTATTAAATGGGTTTAAATGGGTGGGTTGGGTTTTAGCTTAAATAATTGGGTTGGGTTGGGTTTGGGTAATATCTACTTTATTAAATGGGTTTAAATGGGCTATTGGGTTTTAAAGGCCCAGCCCATTTAATGCCCACCCAAACCCACCCATTTTGACACCCCTAGTACTTGTACATAATTGTTCAACCAAATAAGATTCTCCTCCATACAATTTACATTCAATTCTTTATATGGCCTGAAAGATCCGTGTCGTGGTAATCTTGAGTTGGAGTCTCTGTTTTGTGCATTTTCCTTGTTCGTTGAATCATCCAAGATCCATTCCTTCTTTGAACCTAAACACTGAATCAAAGATGCCAGTTGTGAGATTTAAGAAGCCTAGAAAACCAGTGCAAGACATGGATCCAGAGGTAGATGCAGCCAATGAGGAGGAGTTTCCAGAAAAGAGTGCTTGGGAAATTGAGATGGAAGCAATGAGAAGATAGCTTGATGTCTTGACCGATCAGTTTCAAAAGTATAAACCCCTTCCCCCCCCTCCCCCTCCCCCAACAAGAACCAAAACCTGTTGTTTAACAACCAAGAAGAGAACCCGTGAGGCAGCAACCACAAGCTCCTCCATTTATGGGTTATCATCGAGATTTTGATCAGCAGTGGGAAGAACAGAATCAAAATCAAAGATATGAACCAAGGCATGAGCAGAAATGGGAAGGTAGTGTCAAGATTGACGTGCCAGAATTTTCTGGTGGGTTAGATCCTAATGACTTCACGGATTGGCTCAATCATGTGGAACGTGTGTTTGAATACCATGACATTCCAAATCACATGAAGGTGAAGATTGTGAGCATCAAGCTCACAGGGAGAGCATCAGTTTGGTGGAAGCAAATTCGAATCCAAAGGACTCAATTAGAGAAAACCAAGGTCAAGACGTGGACCAAGATGAAACAGAAACTACAAAGGCAGTTTCTGTCGTTTAACTACCTTCAAACACTGTCCAAGAACTCGCACAACCTAAGGCAAACAAGTTCAATTGCAAAGCCTATTGAGTCTTTTTACCAACTGACTGCAAAGGAAGATCTTTACGAAAGTGAAGAGTTTCAAATTAAGTGGGTTCAATCCAACCCCTTGCCCCCAAGAACAGCCCCTACCTTCACCAAATCTTGGAGCCAACCACCCAAGAAAGGGGATGCAAGGTCTAATGTGGCAAGCACAAGAACTGTAGCCAACAAAGCAACCAAGACACTATTCAAGAATCAAGGAGGAGTGGTGTTCAAATGCTTCAAGTACGGGGAAGCTGGACATAGAGCTGTTGGGTGCAAGAAAGGCTTTGATGTAGGGAATAATGATGAGCAAGAAAAGGAGCAACCTCTTGTTTTAAACACGGAGGTTGAAGAAGAAGAGCAACCACTTGTTTATGATGTAGAGGTTGAAGAAGAAATTGAAGGTGACCAAGAAGTAGAAGACATGGCATTTATCCTTGACAAGACCTTGCTAGCACCCAAGGAAGGTATGTTCACTAATAAACCCATGTCAAATTAGTTTTTGCTTGAAGATATAGATGCTAATATAGAGGAAGAAGCATGGTTTTAAAAACTGAACCAGGGAGAGAACTGGAAAGGGGAGTGGTTCCCGTACTAGTGGTCCGACCCTGGTCGGACCGGTGGTCGAACCGGTGACGTCATAAATAATTTAATTAATAATTTTAAAATTATATAAATAATTAAATAAATACAAAAAAAAATTTGTAACTAATAATATAGGGTTAATAAATATATAGCAAATTTTAAAATATTTTATATGAATTTCCACATTTTATATTTTGCAAAAAAAAAATCAAAACTAAGCAAAAAGTAACTATATAAATATGTAACTAAACATGTTTACATCACAAAATAATGATCCTTAAACTAAATAAGTTATGAATTTCATTACATCCAAACAACAAAAATAGATAAATATTCATTTGATAATCAAAACTAAGCAAACTAACATACCCTTTTCAACATCAATGTATAGTGGTGTGACTTTCTAAGCCATTAAACAACATAGTTTCGTGAATCTCAAACTAAGATAACCTTTTCCTTTCAAACTCTCTCTCCACCTCTCATGTCCCAATCAATGCTCCAATTGATAACACATAGCCTTTCAATACTTGCCAAACTACAGCAGATGGTGCAGTTCATGTATCAAAAGAAGGGTCAAAGGATGGTCTAAATGTATCTGAGGAAAATAAAGGCAGCAGTGAAGATGAAGAACACGCACCAAAGGCTGGCTTTCGAAATGATGATTAAGATACCTCACTCACAACACGAACACGTCGTGTCAAACAAAGAGCTCAAAAGAAGGCTCACCCTCTCAATGTTGATACCTCAACGAAATTATCCTCTCAAACAGAGGAAAATTCTACCTCCAAGTCAAGACAACCCAAAGAGTCGTTGAAGCAGTAATGAGTTATTCATGTTTTTTTTCCTGGGTTTGACTTTTTTTTTTTTCTTCCTTGTAGCTTCCTTTTAATAAACCCTCAAATCTTGCTCTTCTTCAATCTTTTTATACTTATTACTATCAAAAGTTAAAATTTTTATCTGGGTTTTGTTTACTTTTGTTTCTATTTCATTCTAACTGTTGTTATGGCTTTGATTGATGCTTGGTATGAGAGTGAGAGTAAGAGTGAGAGTGAGAGACCGAGACAGAGAAGGAGAGATCGAGACAGTGAGTGAGATGGAGAGAGCGTGACCGGGAGGGAGAGAGCGGCGTGAGGGAAGGGGGAAGCGGCGTGAGTCACCGGCGTGAGTGAGAGTGAAAGTGAGTCACCGGCGTCGGGCATAGGGGGCAAGCGGCGTGAGGCAGAGAGGCCCAAAACCGGTTCAACCGCTCCGGTTCACGGTTCTTATGGTCGAACTGCCGGTTTTCGGTTTTTGGTCTATTTTTCTAAATTTTCGATTTTTTTAGAAAACCGGACCAAACATAGTACCGGTCTCCGGTTGAACCAGTTGAACTGGCCGATCCGGTCCGGTTTTTAAAACCATGGGAAGAAGCCTTAACATTAGCCACAAAGGTATTGGAAGTTCCAAAAGAAGAAATGGAGGAAGAAACAACGGTATTGGATGTTCCAAAAAAAGAAATGGAGGAAGAAGAGTATCTTGCAAACAAAGTCCTTCACACTACTTGCAGCCATACAAAAGAAGCTTGTGATTTGTTGATTGAAGGAGACAACTGTAGCTTGTACAAGAAAGTGCATCATTACACATTACGACCAAAGAAAGATAAAACAAAGTCCAAACCCACAATCAAGATGAAGAACTGATGAGGAGCATTTAAGCTAGTAGTATTTTGTAGTTTTTGTAATAGATTGCTTAGTGGTCTTTGGTTAGTTACCTAGTTGATTCTATTTGATGCACTTGAGGCCAAGTGCCTCTTAAGAGGGAGAGTCTAATGTAGGAGCATTTTTCCTAGTCTTTTAATTGCTTTGTAGCCTTGTAATTAGTTTTGAGACAACCTTGTATTTGCTGTCTCGAAAGCCTAACAACCTAGTACTTGGTATATCTTGTAACCAATTAGATTTAGGCCATGTGCAAGCAATAGGAAGGCTTGGTTGAGTTGATTAATTTGTTAGAGGTTGTTAATAATTCAGCCAATGGGCTTTTAGCATAGGATAGCCAATCATAGGGCTGCATCTAGCAACCAATCAGATTGTACCTGAGGCATGCTATATAATGCATGGCCTTGCTTTTATAAATTCAATTTTAGATTTGATATTTTGTGAATGAGAATTACTTAGCCTAGTGTGCTATTTCTTTTAGAGATGGACTTCTCTATGCAGAGGTTTTATTGTGCCTAGTTATTACTCAAAGAGTAATGCTAGAGACACAACTTATTTTACAACCAAACATTTACAAATTGACATGGCATCCTAAGTGGAGAATACCAAATCAGCAATTAAAATACACATCAACATTAGCATTTAGCATTGAACATTAATGAAATCATTAAAATTTTAAAATTAACTAAATCTAGAAAAAAAAAAAAAAAAATCCCCCAGCAGCTCAGCCCCGGCGTCTACCCACCACCAAATCTTCATCAACTCTAACCCGCAGGCGAGAAATTTGGGCCACCGGTTGATGGCGCGTTTGAGATCAGACTCTAACCCGCAGGTGACCAATTTCGGCCATCGGTTGTGGAATCCCCAGCTCTTGCACGTACGACGTCAGTAGAGACAGCTGTAAAGCCCACCCGAATTGAATCCCACACGCCACCAATGCTACTCGTAGTAATTGCCGTAACGGAACCCTTGGTCGAACCAGTGGTCGAGCCTTGGCTCCATGGCGCTTAGCTTCTAGAATCGCCATTCGGTTTTCTTATCGAATTCAATCACCCTGAATGTCCAGAAATCCAAAACTTGCAGCTTTTTGGGATGTTGGGTTTGAAAAGCTCAAATCTAGAAATGGGGTTTGTAGAATTGGGCAATAGAAGCAAAAAATTTTGTACCTTTGTGGGGAATGACTGTTGGTGGGTGGGTCTGTGGAAGAGAGAGAGTGTGTTAAAGAGTTACGTGAAGATGAGGGAGTATTTTAATTTACTAGTACATCGACTCGTTGACGGCGGTTGGGGTTTGGATTAGAACAAAATTGAAGAGATAGGGGTTTTCGGTGTGGTTGGGTCTGAAATTCAATAATGGTGGTGGGTGCCGGAGAGGTACTGTGATCAGTGGTTGTCGGCGGTGAGCTGGTGGGGGTGTGTTTGAAATTTAAGAATTTAAATTTTTTTAATAACTTTTATTAGGGTTAAATGTGAGTTGTGTTTTTAATTGATGATGTGTACCTCCACTTAGGATGACACGTCACTTTGTAAAGATGTGGTTGTAAAATAAGTTGTGTCTCTAACATTACTCTTACTCAAATTAACTTACACTCCAACTCTATTCTTAAACACAAACCCTTCTACCAGAGAGCCTACATCATTTTTTTTTTACTAAAGTCAACTTTTGGCCCCCTAACTTAGGGGGTATTTTCATTTTAGCCCCTTAACTTCAAAATTTTTCATTTTGGCCCCCTAACTCTTTTTAGTTATCAAATTGCACCTTCCGTTCATCTATGTTAAAATCTCCCGTTAAGTGCTTAGTTGGACAGTTGACGTGTCATATGATGTGGTCAAATTTGACAAGTCATAAAAAAAAAATAAAAAAAAAATTAAATGCACATTAAATGACAACATATCAATTGCAATTAATAAATATATAATTTCTATACATGTGGTCCAATAGATATAAAACATATCATTTAAAAATGCCAACTAATCATTTAAAGCAAACTCAACAGCCATCATAGCATATTGCACTTGACCAAATACATCTTCCCTCCGGAACCAAACAGACCCAATTATCTCACATCGGTCAGATCTAGTCCTCAACGACATCCATGGCTTTTCCTGCACGTTGAATTATGCAGCAACATTTGAATTCTTTTCTTTTACTTTTTCTCAGCAACCTCATATATATCTCTTTGATATTGCTTTTGAAGAACATTTCTGGCCTTTCTTTTGGTTGTATTATTGTATATGATTCCAAGATCTGATTTTCAAAAAATAGCTAATTTGTTAAGAGTTGTTGAAGAACTCTCTTCCTAATCAGACAAATAGAAAAGAAAGGAAAGGATACATACACAAACAAACCAAAGGGACATATTTATGTATTTTAAGCTTCTTTGAAAGCTTGAAACAAACATTTTAATCTGACAAAATTCCCACTCTCTCTAACTTCTTTTAAAAAGCACTTCGAATCTTTTCCTTTCCAATTCCTTCACAAGCTCTTTCCCTTCTCTCTCTCCCTCTCTCACATACCTCAAACCCTTAGATCAACCTGTTGTTTTGTCAGTCCTGTTCATACCTACCCATCCGTACGATCGCCACCGACCACGAGATCAAATCTCATTTCAGATCAACGACGTCGATTCGCAGTGAATTTAACGCGGTCATGGTTGTACCGTCGATTTGTGCACCGGCCATGGCCAGGAGCCGAGGACGACGTGAAGTTGAAGAGGTTATCACCTATTGAATGTGTATTTATTTTTTTATTTTTTTTATGATGTGTCAGATTTGACCACATCATATGACATGTCAATTGTCCAACTAAGCACTTAACGGAATGCTTCTAACAGAGACAAACGGAAGGTGTAATTTGATAACTAAAAAAAGTTAGAAGGCCAAAATGAAAATTTTTGAAGTTAGAGGGCCAAAATGAAAACACCCCCTAAGTTAGGGGGTTAAAAATTGACTTTAGTCTTTTATTTTTTTTTTTTTTTTGTTATATGATACCCACTCAAATATGAACCCTTAATTTTAATAAGCTTAATCGTAACCGTATATTTAATTAACTAGGTTTACCTCGTACCGTTTTTAGGTTTTTTCTAAACTGCTTCTTCTCTCTCTGCTTCCCGTAAAGCTCTGTCCATTCCAAACAAACTAATTCTTCTGAGTCCTCTCTCGCACGTTCACATCGATACTAGCGCAGCCTCGACCACCTCCCTATCAGATCGTTCTAAGTTCTAACCTCATCTCTCTCCCGCTCTTCTAGCACTTGAAGAAAAGGCTCTCCTCCACCCATCCACAAAGGGTTTCAGTATCAAACTCGGCATCCCGCAGTATCCAATCTCCGCCTCTTGCAGTCGTTGCATGACTGTGTGCTCACAAGGTACCCGCCTCTCTCTCTCTCTCTCTCTAATTGGGTTTTTTTTTTTTTTTTTTTTTTAATTCGGATTTGTTGCCGTTTGGAATATTGTTTCACAATGAAATATTTGAAACATCTGAATGATCCAAATTGTGAAACGATGTTGATGTTTCAGAAGAGGGGATCTTTCCGCTGTTGGTTGTCTAGTTTGTTCTTGAATCACTAATGCATAGCATCTGTTTGATAATAGGTCTGGCTTGAACTTTCTATACACAGTTTTTACATAATGATCCAATTCCATTTATGCGATTCTTATAGGTCATGGCACTACTGAATTAGTTGCTTGACTGTATCCTAATTGCTTAACTTATTGCTGTTTTTGAGCTCTAATTGTATATCAGAACCTGTTAATGAGTGTTTAGTCATGGTATTATTGATGGGAATTATATGATATTTTGATAAGGTGGGGGCATAATTGTATGCCGAAGGATGATATTGGAGGCGACACAAATTTTTTTTAAAAAATGCAAATTTTATGTAGAATTATAAAACTTAGGGGATTTGGAGGGACATGTCTCCCTGGCTCCTTTAGTTCACATTGGTACTGGTAGAGATTTTTCATCTGGTATCATACACAAATGGAATCAAATCTTGTTCATATTAGTAGTTTAGTACCCAGTAGAGGATTACTCTTTTGTATGGTCCAACTATTGACCAAAAAAAAAAAAGATATGCACAAGCTGGATTCTACAAACTAAAGGATTCATTTGGGAATCGTCTGTTTGTGCAGTGTTGCCATGTGAGAGAACTGACTAGATTTTCACATTCCTTAACAATTGCCAATCCTTTTATACTAGAGGGCTTGCATTAAGTATATGGTGTGTGTTGTCTGGTCATTTCTTTTGGCAGATATAGGGGACATTATTGGTGGAAGAATTAGATCGTGATTCCTAGAGATGTGAGAGTTTGAATAATTGTGAAAATTCACCGTAAAGTACTTTGTCAATTCAATTAGAAAATAGTGTAGCCAACACATCATGAAATCCCTAGGCAATTGTCCCTTATAAGTGGTGGTGTGGCCTAGGTAAAAATCCGTGCATTTTCTCCTTAGTGAATCTTCACATGTTAAAATTATTTTCTTAATTATTTTGATGTAAAATGCTTATTTATATATTTTCATATGAATTTCTGTTGCAAAGTGCAATAGACGGTAAGAAGAGCAAAATAAGAGGCAAAAGAAATAAAGAACTATGATTTAATTTGATGTGGGGCCACCTTAAACCCATCTAGTTGATATTATCATATTGCGTCTTATATGAAGGTTTTTTTCCTAATATGTTGTTGCTTTACTTTTATTCATGTAAAAGTTTTACAATGCAAAAGAAATTATTTTTAAGCACTGTTACGATGCATCCAATCTATTTTTTTTCCTCCTTTACCGTTTTTTCCGGGCTTTGTCAGCATGGCACTAGGTAATAATTATATAGGTATTTGCCTGAATATGTTTTCTAATATAATAGTTGGGTGGTACTGTATACCTTCATGCGGCCATTTATTCCTTGCATTCCAATATAATTGATTACATTGTTGTTCTTTCATTATAATGTTATATAGGAGGATGGGATCCATACCAAATAGTGTAGATGAGGATACAGATGCTAGCAATCTGAAACGCCCAACTGGATCATATATTCTTTTTGTGTAAGATACCTCCAATTTATTATGTCTACCCTAATATTAATTAACAATTTGTTATAATCGTATTCATGTTATTTATTAAAATTATATTTGCAGTAATAAAGAAATTGAGTTGATGAAATCTGGAGGGCATGTCCAAAAAATTAGCAAAGATGTAAGCAAATATTGTTCTTTTCATTGCTATGTCTCCACTTATACTTGGTTAACTTAATTTTTTAAACATATTGTTTAGTTGACATACAATATGACATCTTATTTGAGTATGAACATTTGAGATTACAGGTAAGAACTGCGATTACAGAAAACTGGAAAAATCTTCCTAAAGATGCAAAATTAGTGTTTAAGAGAGAAGCAAAGAAGAATTCTGAAATATATAAAATAAAATAAAAATATTAAGAAAGAACCACATAAAGTAGGTAGTGACTCCATAATTTTATTACATGCATCTATATGTATTGGAATTCATGTCACTCATTATGAAATTGTTTTCTACTTTTATAAAGCAGGTTCCATTAAGTACTTGGTGTGCACCTCAACGTGTTATGAAGATGGTTGGAAAATTAAATGAATGTAAAAAACGTGTCATTCAAGAGTTAGGGTTTGGAGGTATTATGGATTTAAAATGTTCTCCATTAGATAGGGAGTTATGCAAATTTTTGGTTGATAGATTTGACCCAAACCAGTGTGCACTGCATATAGGTAGTAGGAAGTTATTGATATCACCTAGGGATATTGAAAACATGATGAGATTAAAATCAAATGGGATAAATATACATATCACTTGGAATTTGAAAGAGACAAAGTCTATATGTCAATTATATGGATTAAAAGCAATAGGAAATATTACAATAACGGAGGTGGAAGAACAATTGATGGAGATTAAGACTTCAAGAAATACATTTATTTTCCATTTTTTATTGTTTGTCTTGAGTACATTTTTATGTCTCACACCAAAGTTTTCTGTGAAGCGATCTTTAATTTTGACTCTCCATAAGATTGAAAATGTTAAAAACTTGAACTGAGCGAAATTTGTATTAGAGTTTCTTGTTGAAGGTGTGCAAAAATTCAGAAAGGATAAATCAGCTGGCACTAATGGTTGCGTGATGTTGTCTAGTAATTTGTTACATTCAATTATATGGTTTTGATGTTGAAATGTTATGACCATTTTATACATGTTATAGTTATATTATCACGAGCATGTAAACGTGGAAAGGATTGTTGAACAATTGCCTAAACGACCTCAGTTGTTACATGCCATTGGTAGTTTAGATAGTCCTAAAGTAATGTTCTAATACTTATAGTTGTCTTGTAATGATTTTTTCTTTTTCTTTTTTTTTTTTGCAATGTAGTCATAATCTCTTTTAATTTCATTATAGTTAATTTTGACACATTCAACCTACCTTATTCCATCTAAAGACAAAGATAATAATCATCAAAATGGTAGGCTATGTCAGAGTGATCACATGAAATATCTGGTATTATTTCACCTTGAAATCTATTGCAATTGATAATGATTTGTTAACGCACAATTGTGCCTGCAATTATTCTGTAGGGGTTTGTAGAAAGCAATTCTAGACTTTAAAATCAGTTGTCAAGCTTTAAGAGGGTCATTTTAGATGAGTTGGCTACATGTAAGAGTGATTTATTTAATGATATGCAAAGTCTAGCAAATAAAAGCATTAGAGACATGAATAAAAATGAAGCTCAAGTAGAAAGAAATTCTGGACTTAAAAATCAGTTGTCAAGCTTTAAGAGGGTCATTTTTTATGAGTTGGCCACATGTAAGAGTGATTACTTAATGAGATGCGGAGTCTAGCAAATAAAAGCGTTGGAGACATGAATGAAATTTAAGCTCAAGTAGAAAGAAATTCTGGACTTGAAAATCAATTGTCAAGCTTTAAGAGGGTCATTTTTTATGAGTTGGCCTCATGTAAGAGTGATATCCTTAATGAGATGTGGAGTCTGCAAATAAAATCATTAGAGACATGAATGAAAATAAAGCTTAAGTAGAAAGAAATTCTAGACTTGAAAATCAGTTGTCAATCTTTAAGAGGGTTGTTTTAGCTTCATTTTCATTCATGTCTCCAATGATTTTATTTGTTAGACTCCGCATCTCATTAAGAATATGACTCTTACATGTGGCAAACTCATCAAAAATGACTCTTTTAAAGATTGACAACTGATTTTCAAGTCCAGAATTTCTTTCAACTTGAGCTTCATTTTTATTCATGTCTCCAATGATTTTATTTGCTAGACTCTGCATCTCATTAAAGATAGCACTCTTGCATGTGGCCAACTCATCAAAAATGATTCTCTTAAAGCTTGACAACTGATTTTCAAGTCCATAATTTCTTTCAACTTGAGCTTCATTTTCATTCATGTCTCCAATGCTTTTATTTGCTAGACTCCGCCTCTCATTAAGTAAATCACTCGTACATGTGGCCAACTCATCAAAAATGACCCTCTTAAAACTTGACAACTGATTTTCAAGTTCAGAATTTCTTTCTACTTGAGCTTCATTTTCATTCATGTCTCCAATGCTTTTATTTACTAGACTTCGCATATCATTAAGGAAATCACTCTTACATGTGACCAACTCATCTAAAATGACCCTCTTAAAGCTTGACAACTGATTTTCAAGTGCAGAATTTCTTTCTACTTGAGCTTCATTTTCATTCATGTCTCAACTGCTTTTATTTGTTAGACTCCGCATATCATTAAGTAAATCACTCTTACATGTGGCCAACTCATCTAAAATGACACTCTTAAAGCTTGACAACTGATTATCAAGTCCAAAATTGCTTTCTAGAAACCCATGCAGAATAATTGTAGGCACAATTGTGCGTCAACAAATCATTATCAATTGCAATAGATTTTAAGGTGAAATAATACCAGATATTTCATGTGATCACTCTGATATGGCCTACCATTTTGATGATTATTATCTTCGTCTTTTGATACCATTTTGATGATTATTATCTTCGTCTTTTGATGGAATAAGGTCCGTTGAATATGTCAAAATTAACTATAATGAAATTAAAAGAGATTATGACTACATTGCAAAAAAGTAAAGGAAAATATCATAACAATACAACTATAAGTATTATAACATTACTTTCGGACTATCCAAACTACCAATGTCATGTAACAACTGAGGTCGTTTAGGCAATTGTTGAACAATCTTTTCCGCGTTTACATGCTCGTGATAATATAACTGTAACATCTATAAAATAGTTACAACATTTCAACATCAAAACCATATAATTGAATGAAACAAATTACTAGACATTACCATTAGAAACATCACGCAACCATTAACGCCACCTCCCTGAATTTTTGCACACCTTCAACAGGAAACTCTAATACGAAATTCGACCAGTTCAAGTTTTTAACATTTTCAATCTTATGGAGAATCAAAATTAAAGATCGCTTTATAGAAAGCTTTGGTGTGGGACATAAAAATGTACTTAACACAAACAACAAAAAATAGAAAATAAATGTATTTCCTGAAGTCTTAATCTCCATCAATTGTTCTTCTACCTCCGTTATTGTAATATTTCCTATTTCTTTTAATCCATATAATTGACATATATAGACTTTGTCTCTTTCAAATTCCAAGTGATACATATATATATCCCATTTGATTTTAATCCCATCATGTTTTCAATATCCCTAGGTGATGTCATTAACTTCCTACTACCTATATATAGTGCACACTGGTTTGGGTCAAATCTATTAACCAAAAATTTGCATAACTCCCTATCTAGTTGAGAACATTTAAAATCCATAATACCCCCAAACCCCAACTCTTGAATGACACGTTTTTGAAATTCATTTAATTTTCCAACCATCTTCATAACATGTTGAGGTGCACACCGAGTACTTAATGCAACCTGCTTTATAAAAGTAGAAAACAATTTCATAATGAGTGACATGAATTCTAATACATATAGATGCATGTAATAAAATTATAAAGTCACTACTTACTTTATGTGGTTCTTTCTTAATATTTGCTTTTTTTATTCTATATATTTCAGAATTCTTCTTTGCTTCTCTCTTAAACACTAATTTTGCATCTCCAGGAAGACTTTTCCAGTTTTCTGTAATCGCAATTCTTACCTGTAATCTCAAATGTTCATACTCAAATAAGATATCATATTGTATGGCAACTAAACAATATGTTTAAAAAATTAAGTTAACCAAGTATAAGTGGAGGAATAGCAATGAAAAATTGCTGCAACGGTGACTCCGATGAAGAAACAGATAATATCGCGTAACCAATGTGAGTATGTGACTCTAACGTCCTCTATAACAGGAAAAGAATTACAAACTCTAGATTTCTTTGTGAGTGGGATTTCTTATGGTTGTATAGGGATATTTTATACGTTGGATTTGAAAAGAATTCCTTGTCAATTTGTATACCTAAAACTAGTTGGATTTAGAAAAGAATTCCTTGTAAATTAATATACCTAATACTAGTTGGATTAGAAAAGAATTCATAGTTGAAGTAAGTTAATGGTAAGCATCACATCCTTTTTCTTTTTTCTTTTAGGCTTTTAAGCTATGGTTTTGTCTTTCAAATTCTGCTAGTTGATTCCTGAGAAAAAACAAGGAAAAAAAAACTCTATAATTGTTGTTGATATATTTGTTTTCATATTGTTTCATAGTTCTTTTATTTTTATTTTTTTTAGAAAA
This sequence comes from Fagus sylvatica, assembly GCA_907173295.1. NCBI lineage: Eukaryota > Viridiplantae > Streptophyta > Magnoliopsida > Fagales > Fagaceae > Fagus > Fagus sylvatica. Next base: position 19,227,900 of record OU015769.1, on the reverse strand, counting down.
GATAGAAAGACTTTATTGATGATGATAGTAACATACAAAGTATACCGTGTGTACAAATAGAGAACTTGGATAGTTCCAGGAAACATAGAAATATCATGTAGATATGACAGTTCCATTCCCATATAAATGGTGAGCAGTATAAGTTTGATAGTCTTGTATTAAAACTAAAGCAGAATTCAAAACTTGGCTTGGGTGTTGCTGGGTTAGCTCAAAGATAAACTTGTTTCTCGCAGTCCACAATGCCCAGCAGATCATAGTCCAGTGTTCAAGAAGTAGGCGAGAGTCATAGGATGCGATATCCATGGTAAGTTCCATAAGCTCTAAACAAGAGCTATTACTCATTTTCTGCAATTTCCTTGGACCAAAGCCCACACATTGCGAGCAAGAGGGCAGGACCACAAAATATGACTCACAGACTCATCCTCCTGTTGGCAAATTGGACGGTGAAATTCAATAGTTTTATTTATGTTGTAGCCATTGCTGTGTACCCAATGAAATTCATGTCAAATTGCTTCTTGGGCATGATAACAAATTTTTTATTTATTTTTTGTAATGCCAATTTGGACATTTATATTATGTTATAACTTTTTGAACTAGCCAAATTTTTTATCTTTAATTTTATATTTTATTCCATTCTCTGTGCAGCAATAAAGTGGGTTTGGAAGGTGATCTCAAGCTATCCAAGAATCTGAAGTACGGGTGATATTAAGTCTTTTTGAAGGTGCTCTCAACCAAGTTCAGTAGTTCCAGGCATCCAGCTTTGGTCATCTATAAGACATAAGTCTTTTTGCAGTGTTGAGTTTAAAGTTGTACACACAATATGCGATACAAGTGCTTATGTTGTAGCAAAGAAAACTCATTGTAGAAATCTAAGTGGAGGATTCTCCAGAATTCATTGTAAAGCATATATTTTATGATATTTCTTATTTAATCTCATTTAAATCAATAAATTCATTGGAATCACTTTCTTATGTTCCAACCTTTTTTCTGCTTCTTCAGAAGACTTGATAAAGTATGTTGTGACTTTGTCTCCTATCATAAAATTCGGATCTTCAAACTACATCCTTATTCCTTACATCAGTAGTTGTGCAGGACCACCAAAAAAATAAAAATTTTATGTGCTTTGGCAACATTCCCGTCCCTGGCTTTAAGAAACCGCCCCAATGTTTCTTTTGGATAACCCTGGTGCATATTTTGGAGATCAAGGTACACATTTTGAGTTTTAAAAAATTAAATGCACATATCATCAACAAAATAATGAGATCCAAGCAAAACTATCCACTTCAATTAAGTAAGGCATCACAAAACAGGCACAACCAAATAGATGGGGCAACAAAAAAGCACAAGATTTCAACTTAATATATATATATATTATATATATATATATATATATATATATATATATATATATATATATATATATATATATATATATTTATATATGTATACACAACCCAAGCACACGGGAAGAATACGAGAGATACAACAACAATTATTAGAGACGAAGATCAAGCAACTCAAGTGGATACTACAAACTAAAACTAAGGGTGGGTTCGCGCGTTTTCAATTAAAATGCACAAACTGATATGTTTGGCCCCGCGTTAAATAAAATTGCAATTTTCAACACGCGCGTTTTGAAACTGAAGGTGGGGTGCTGTGATTTCCAAAAGACGCGTATTTAAAAGTTTTTAACATTTTAGAGGAGGTTCCACATTTTTTAAAGGATGATTTACCACATATACCCTCAGCAATGTTAAAAATTCCCAAGTATCAACGTGAAGCCCCCTCTTATTTCTCTCATTTTTCTTTTCTGTGTGCCCCAATGCCTTCGCCAGAGAGATAATTCTAATCAAGATGTAGATGAAGGAAAATAGTACACACAAAAATTTGGAAAAAAAAATCATAAGGATGTTGAACCATTTCAACACCGCATTCTGCAAGCTTGATCTTGATGTGATGAGATGGGGTTAGGGTTTAGGGGGAATAAGGTAAGAAGCTGAACTTTGTGGGAACAGCAGCCACTGGGCTTTAACCAAATCAAGAAAAATAAAAGATGAAGTAAGAGGGAAATGAGTAAAATAAAGAGAAGATGAGAAAACTTACCGTGGAATGTAGAGAGCTTCAAGTCTTTAACGAAAGACCCAAAAAAAAAAAAAAGAAAAGAAGATAGGGGAGGGGAGTTGGAAGACTCTGGAGGCTTTATGAATGGTGGGATGGGACTTAACAAAAAAAATTAAAATTAAAATAAAAAGTAAAAAGATGAAGACAAAATATTAATGAGGTAGAGGGAGTCGGAAGACTCTGCAGGCTTTATGAATGGTGGGATGGGACTTAACAAAAAAATTAAAATTAAAATAAAAAGTAAAAAGAAGAAGACAAAACATTAATGAGGTAGAGGGAGTTGGACGACTCTGCAAGCTTTATGAATGGTGGGATGGGACTTAACAAAAAAAATTAAAATTAAAATAAAAAGTAAAAAGAAGAAGACAAAACATTAATGAGGTAGAGATGTATTTGGTGGGATGGGACTTAACAAAAATAAATAAAAAATTTTAAAGAAGAAGAAAGAACATTAAGTAAGGCAGTGATGTATGAGTGTCCATGTATATGTACGTGTGATTTAGGAAAATGATACTATAACTTAACAATATAGTAAAGTCCTTTTTGGTCAATTGTACTCGAAACAACAGTTTTATATTAAAATTATCCAAAAGTTCAATTGACAGAAACAACACTTTTTCATTAGTTTTGTTAAATGCTTAATTGTGATTTCAAAATTGTGTTTTCAAAATACACATTTTAAAAACGCACTTTTTAAAAAACACACTTTTTCAAACAGCTAACCCAAACCCACCCTAAACTACAAAACTACATCTTTTTCCATTCCTTAACTAATTCTCTCTTGTTCCTCTAGTAGTAGAGGACGAGGAGGCTCCTCCACCCATCCACGGAGGGTTTCAAAATCAAACTCCACCGATATTCGCAGCAATAATCATATAAGATCATTATCTAATTCTCTCTCGTTCCCACGGGACTTCCTTTGTCATTCTACTCAAGAGTGCTTACATTTCTGAGTGCTTCTTCCCTTGATCTAATGGTACTGATTTCCCATATCGGTGCTGATGACAAAAATAACAATTTCATATTAAGAGTATTTCCTGCAAAGAATGAAACACATTTAAACATCGGAACAAAATTCCCACAGCAACTATATACGAATAGTGTGTGATGCAGGACAACAATGGGAAATATGATAAATGGGAAAAAGGAAATAAAAACAAAACAAATCCTAGGAATCACCACCTAGAATTTGCTGCAAAACCCTTAGGCATCACCACCAAACAAAGAAGAGAGTCGCATCTTAAATCATCAAAATTTTCTTTATTCATCAAGTTCCTTGAATATGAGTACAAACTTTACTTTATATAGGCTACTAAGCCTTAACATAAGAAACCCAAATTCTAAGGAGCTCGGCCCAATTATTGGAATATAAAATACTAATAAACTTGATTAGATACTAAGACTTAAAATAAACATACAATCAACTCCAAAATTAAATAAGATAAAGATAAAATAAATATTCTGCTCTCTCCAAAATTAAATAAGATAAAGATAAAATAAATATTATGCTCCTGCATCAGTGTGAAGAGTAGTAAAAAAGAAGAGGAGCTCATTAGCTGATTGACCATTCACCAATAGAATACCAAGATTCCAATAACTGCCTATGATCAGGCATCAATGTCAGATAGTTCTCCCAGAACATTTTACATTTTTCGTCTAATGCTATATACTCGTAGAAATAACATAGGAAAAAAGGGACCGCCTAAGTTACACTCATCTATTTATTCTACTTTCAAATACATATGATGCTTTGAAATTCTCTCTTAGCCGACTTTCAAATTCATATAAAAAGAGCATTTTTTTAAGCAGTTTTCAGAGACATCCAAAAGATTCTAGTATGATCTAGTGACCACAACGAAGTACATGTCGTCTTCTAGATTTGATGTAGTATGATGACCTTTGAATCTATTAGTCGTCTTGAAAATTATAATCATAGCTATGAGATTTAGAAATGCAAAAATTGAGGCTGAGAGACAAAATATTCTAGAACAACATGCTGAGAAGGGGATTGTTCTCCTCCTTGAGTGGAGCATTTGTCCCTGAAAGAGTTCATAGTGAGAATCTAAGACAATGCAGGCAAGAAATGAAATAGAATTTGATTTTGATAGGTTACTAATATAAGTGTCACACTCATCTATTTATATAGCTTGTAAATAAAATGGTCCCCAATGGGCCTTGTTTTAAGCCGCTACTTTTTTGGGGCTTTTATCCCTTGAAGAAGAAAAAGGGTCAAGTGTGCAATATATGTGGGTTTATTAAAGATTGATGTCAAAATTTATAAAGTGACAACATTTTGGAATTAACCCACTTTCCACATCAAAAAATTGTAATATGCAATATCTCTGTTTTTGATATTGAACCAGATCGGTTCAACCGACTTTTTTTTTAAAATAATAATTATTATATTTATTATTCTTTCAAAGGATTACTAGTTAAATATATCTCAATATATTAATAGTATTGAATTTTTATTTTACCGTTCTTTCTAAATTAATTATTTTAGTTTATATTGTATAAAGATCTCACATAATTTATTGTGAAAATTATATTAGTTTATATTAAAATGTTTTCTACTTGAAGATTGAATATATGGATGAGCCAATGAGACAGACCATAGATATTGAGGCTTCAAGGTCCAAGAAAAATAGGGAAGTGGTGAGGACTGATGAGACTGCGAAATACCAATGGTGCTGTTGTGAATGTAAAACAAAAGGCCTAACACAATTACCATAAAAGTGAGAAGTCATAAAATACAAAATCTGTCAATCTTTAATGGGATTATAATGATTTTATTTTAGTTCAAATTTGGGGAGGTTTAATGCAGCAATTGAATGTGTATAAACCAAATTGTTATAGTGCCAAATCACAAGAGGTAAAACATAATTTTCCTTCGAAATTATGAATAAATTTTGATGGGTTTAGACTAGAGAGTGAAGCAAATATCAATGTTTTGTAAGTTCGAGGAGTCAACTATGATCTATGCTACTTGTACCTAGATTCAATTCCCATCACAATATCTTTAGAAAAATCTCATTTATTCTCCAAGTGCCTTTTTGTATGTGATAATTCACTCCATGTTATGGACCATGGCAGTGCATTCTTGTATGTGAGACAAACTCTCATTCACTCCATATAATAATTAACATCTTTACCACATGCTATAGAAATTGCAGAGGAAAAAACTAAGAGATAAATTCCCACAATATATAACAAATTAGATGTGCTTTATTTAGCTACAAGTCATAATAGCGGATAGATTTTGTTTTACATAATAAAGCTAGAAGATTTTCGGCATTGTCAGCCACACCCTATTTCTGTTGTGACTTAAGTTCCTTCACCCTCTCTTCAGTAGCCTTCAATGCTTTCCCGTAAATGCTTATTAACTGAAAATGATAGCAATTTAAAACTTCAGTGTTTAATTAACAAGAGTTTGCAAACCTCCAATCATAGTAGATAATTTGCAATACATTTCACATAATCTAAAGAGACTTGATTCCTTTTCTTTTCATTTTTTCATCTATGGCAATTTTTATTAATAGCCTATTTCTACAAGTCTTATGTAGAAAAACGAGCAATATGTGTCCACAATACTCAGCAACTGCAATATACATATAGAAAGTGGGAAAATATAGTTGTTTGGGAACATTTGAGCAATAAATGATTCCAAGTAATATTATTGGAATTCCCAGATGCATTAATAGCATGGCTCAAAACTTAGCTCAAATTGGGCTTCCTCCCTTCTTTTGTTCTATCAGCTGATGATAGTCAGGGAGGGGCCACATTTTGTCTCTCATCTTAATTTGCAATAACAATATTTATTCAGAAAAAAATAAATAAATAAATAAAAAGAGAGAGAGAGAGAGAGGCAGATCCTTTTAAAATTATGAATCAGTATGCTGGTGGTATTAGTTTGTTGCATGAAAAACATATAAACCAAGTGGGACCACTAAAAAATTTTAAAAATTCTCAAACCACAAGAAACAAATCTTCCAAACTTCTTAAATAAACACTTGTTTATAAGATTTATCAATTTTTTGTATCATTGGTCTATTACCATTTAGAAGAAGATACCATTTAATTGTATTCTTAATCAAATTATCTATGGTGTTCATTTTGTAGTCATTAGCTTATTGTTTAAAGAAAGTTACTCATACGCTACTTCTTTACCTAATCATTGACAATATTACCATTTTTTTTTTATATATTTTTGATTGATACCTTTTCTTAATTTGTTATAAAGTTAAAATTCGAAAGCCTTACAAGGGACAAAATGCCTTGCCTAACATTTTCACTTTTAAAACCTATGCAAATATCCTTGCAAAATGTTAAGTAAATTCATCTCACTACTATCATCAGGCAGACTCCAATGGTCACATGTAGCTAATTTTACTCCCAGTCATGCCCTAAATAATCCATTAGCAAACTTTCTTCTCTCAAAATCAGTTTTAAATTAGCATAAATAAAACTATTCTTATTTCTTATAATTAGTCTAATAAGATCAATGATAGTTCGTGAGCCTACCTCATCGACTTCTTTGGGGGAGATAATAAATGGAGGGGACATCATTATATTATCTCCTGCCACACGTACTAACATTCCATTCTTCTCGCACTGTGCTCCAAAATAAGCACCTACCCCTGTGATATGCATCATCAAAGAGTATATCAGAGAGATTAAAAATAAAATAAAAATTCTACCTTATTCAAAAAAAAATTAAATTAAAATAAAAAAGAGAGAGAGATTAGGCAACACAAAACAGATGCATGCTTGACTATCTCAACCATATATGCAAAACTCCAATCAGGCCCTGAGGACCATCACACACAAGAAAGATTTCATGTTCAGATCTACATGATGGTTCTGATCTAGTTGACTTTAGGAGCAATATAGAATCATGCGGCTAAAGTTTAAACAATTTATACCCTCAAAAACCAAATATATCCATATAGTCAACTTTAAGAAACAAACGAAATATGGAACTTGCCCCATTCAGGAGGGAACGGATCATTAGGTGATTTGTTATCGGTAAACTCTGTACCAAGTATTAAGCCAGTTCCCCGTATCTGCAGAATCAGATGAGTTATACAAAGTTAGTGTCTCATAAATTCTCACATTGACCAAAAAATTAAAATACTCTAGAAACATTATGTACCTCGCCAATTATGGGACTGTCTGAGAATGCTTTTACCCCATCTTGAAACTTGGGGGAAATGCTCTTTACTTGCTCAACAATATTTCTTTCCCTACAAAGAAGTTACATAACTTTCACTCACTACCAAATATAATCTACAATCCATCTGGTTGGGCATATTGACCACTATGGACCATTGAGGTATAAATATGTAGATATATGTCACTAGCATATCTGCATATACAAGCCATGACCCACCACTTGGGGGACCATTAAGGATAATTGTATGACCTACTTATCAAAAAAAAAGGATAATTGTATGACCAAGATGCAACTCCATCAGATGTAACTCAGTCCATCTTCAAGGACTTCCATTGCAGTATGCTTAAATTGAGTTAACAACTGAACCTTTAAACAGGGTAAATTAGATGATACGTAATCATCTAACACCTTAGTTTTTTGCTTTTTTATATCTCACAGGATTACTCACATGTTTGGTCATTAAACACAGCATAAAATCAAATTTTCTGAGAAAAAATTATCTTTTATGTATGAATAATTAGAGTCTAGGCGTGCAATTCTATTCATAGATTTTCCAGAGATGAGAAGAAAGGAACATACTTGTAGATCTTAAGAGCTTCAATTGCAACCGCACAGGATACGGGGTGTCCAGAATAAGTAAATCCATGAGAAAAAACACCTGAGAGTAAGGAAATCTGGTTAGAATACTAAAAAAAAATGATTAATTCAAGACACTTATTCAGGAGTGTTATCCAACATACCAAGTTTGCTGCTTTGAGAATCTATGACTTCAGATACTTCAGGGCTCACAAGTACAGCTCCAATGGGCAAATATGCAGAAGAAAGGGCCTAGGAAGTTCAACACATACCATGGAAGAATATACTTTGTATCAAGATATAAAGAAGCTTGTAATCAAAAGACATGAAGAAGCTATCTATGAGTAATTATAGTCCAAGTGTCCAACTCTACCTTTGCTACAGATACAAGGTCTGGTTTTATGTTGTACTTGTCACAACCATACATTGTGCCCAGCCTTCCAAATGCACAAATTACCTAAGATAAACAGATGCAAAGAAAGCCTCATATATTTTAATACAAATAATGAAGACCACGGTCATCACATAAATGGAAATATGAACAACAGAAAGTACCTCATCTGCTATAAAAAGAATGTCATATTTCTTCACAACAGCTTGAATCTGCATCAAATAGGAAATGCTCTATTATTGAATGTGTCAATGAAATCCTTTTCTCTTTGCTGACAATAACTGACACCACACAGAAACACTCATGTTTTTAATGGACCTGCATTATACTTGAATCTATTCATGTGGTCATGTCACTAGTCACTAGTTCAACTAACGGGAGTAATTTTATTGAGTTCATCTAGAAACAGAAGAGGATTATAGCATAAGATAAAGTTTCCACTAAAGCACCCTTCCTGTCTTGTTGTAAAGAAAGCTAACAGAATGACTTATCAACATTCGAGATTATACAAGTTTCCAAAACAAAATGCATACAACTTGACAGACTTGAAGAAAACTCAGTGAATCAATTTGAGTTGAATTCATAGACAGTTTAACTGGCTAAGGTCCAATAACCAACATTGCATGGACTAAGTATGTCAGTCCGAAACCACTTGTACTGGCCATTATATATACTGGAAGAATTCTCTTGCAAATGCATTAATATTATTAGGTGCAAGCCATTCAAGCCTTTATTTGAGAGCATTTAACTTATATTTGGATAGCATGTCAGAAGATCTCATTGCAATCCAATTTGAGGTAAAGACTCTGACATCTGTCAATCATCTCATGATACAAACAACTTACCTTATCAAAGTAACCAGCAGGGGGAGGTATCACACCTCCAGCCCCCATGACAGGCTCAGCAATGAATGCAGCAATCTGAAATCAGCAACAACATAAGGTCAGCAAAAAAAAGTCCTTTATGGCAGAAGAATCATTTCCCAAACAAGCTGGATGATGTTAGAATAAATTACCGTCTCTGGTCCTTCTTTAAGGATAAGGTTCTCCAAATTATTGGCTAATCTGGTTGAGAACTCCTCCTCCGTTTCACCTGGCATATGTAAGTTTAATAATAACCAAAAAAGCTAACAAAAGATCTCAGGCATCAGACCAGTAAGATGACAACCTGGAAGATGAAAGCGCCAGTAATGAGGGCAGTCAGTATGAAATACAAATGGAGCTGGCAGATCAAATTTTTGATGCAAAGCTGGAAGGCTGCAATAAAAATACTCCAGTTAATGGACTATAGGATTTACATGAGTGCTAAAATGTCTCAAACTGGAGGGGGAAAAACTCCTTATAGATTAGGCCTACCCAGAAAGACTAGCTGCTATTAAAGTTGAACCATGGTACCTGTCAGAATGAATGAAAGAATAAGAACTTGGGGCACAATGTCAAGAAATATAAAGAAAAAACAAGATTAATTGAGTGTTGAATATACGATTTTGCTCGAGCAATAAATTTCTTTTTATTTGGTCTTCCAAGAGCGTTATTATAATACCAAACCAGCTTCACCTACAAGAAAATAATTCAAGAAGTTACAAAAACAATATGCCTGGAATTTTAACACCGCTTGAACATGATATATTGCCATAAGATCCAAAATGAGGACTTATTGTTTATAAAGTCTCATAAACAATCACCAAATAGAGGTTCTCAATTTGCTTAGGGTCCTTCAAATTTATTGTCTGGTTTCTATCCATTCACCATGAAGTTTTTAAATTGTTTAATAAATCTCATGGGTGTCTGGGACACTTTGTAATCTTTTTGGTTTAGGTGTCTATATTTTTTTTCTTTTGCTTATTGGTTCGATATCCACTTATTGACATCTAACTGAGAACTACAATTTCTAGTTCTTGCAACCTGCTAGTACCTAATATGAACTACTCTCTCTGTCCCAAATTGTTGTTCCTATTTAGAAAATCCAACTTTTTAAGGAAACATCATTTAATGCATTGTCTTTTACATAAAAAGGTACAGTTTTCCAAAACTATCCTCCTTAATTTAAAATCTAGTGAAGGATGGGTATTAACTTTTTAAATAAAGTAAGGGGTAAGTTGGGAAATGTATTTATTGAGTTTTCAAAGAGGACTACATTTTGGGACTTCCTAAAATGGAATAGAGAAGTAAGAATTTGTGACACAGGGAGTATTACTTTTTTCCTTCTTGTAATTTATAATTAATGATTATCTTATTTCTCTCAAGAACTATAGTTCATATGCATCAACAAAATGTCTAACATCTGTATCTATACTAATAGAGAATTTGACAGATTGAGTTGGTTTTCCCAACTTGATTATGGAATAACAATTTTTTTTTTTATTGAAAACGAAGGACAAAATAGACTCAATAAGAAAGATTTTTTTTTTATTGAAAACGAAGGACAAATAAACTCTTTTAGAATTTGAGATGCGGGCCATTTATCTGATTCCTCTCCCACAACTCCATGTCTCAAGGGCTAGTATGTTGAAAATGGACCATGTCATAAAACTAATATGAACTTAAAAAAGATCAAGAATATTGTCAAAATGCTTCCATAACAAAGGAAACCTGAGTATCATTGGCTTCTGACCCACTATTTACAAAGAAGGCTTTAGCCATTTTCCTTGCTGTAAAAGTTTCTAGAAGTTCCCTTGCTAGATCCTGTAAGATGAAATGAATAATGAATACCATTAGTAAGAAAATTAAAAAAAGTACACCTCTCATTTGCATTATAACGCATGCAGTCGCAGTGGTTAATTCGTAAGTTGAAAGTGAAGCAAGATGTTCTAGATAATTAAATATGATGTTACAGAAATTTAACAATGGCTAGAAACTTAAGACAATATGCAAATACCAGAGAAGGTTTTGTAGTACGATTCCAAAAGGAGTGATAAAACGGCAACTTATTCAACTGTTTAGTTGCTGCAGCAACAAGTCGCGGTTCATTTCCCCCTGCAAAATTTCAAAATTAAATAACAGTAACCAAAAATTTGAATCAAAGTACTTTCTTGTATAAGCACTTAGATGGAATTAGGTACAAAAGAGGGATGACTGAATGTCTTCGTGTAAGAATCAACATGGTTATGGCCTCATGGGCATGGGATATGTGTCACATATATCCAACTTCCAGTGAGAGACCTGGGCTATTTTCTTTTTCAGGAGGGCGTTAGGGAGGGACATCATGAAGTAGCAGCAAAATGGGCAAAAACCCTATTACTATTTCTCCAACTTATACAAATAATATTGTGCAGCCCTAAACAAGTTAAGCAATTTTAGAATTAGTATTTATTGAATGAACTTTATGCTTTCTGCATTGTATACTAAAGTAAATACTTAAAATTTAGTTTTAGGAAAAATCTTTTCTTTCCATTTTTTCTCCCTTTTTTTTTAACTCAACATTTGAAGAAGTGAAATAATTCGGAGGCCATGATATAGACAGAAATGTCTTTTTAATCTCTTTATCTACCAAAGCAATCTTAGAGTGAGGTCAGCAAAGTAATTAGCAACACAGGGATTCTGATGGAAATAACAGGAGGGTGATGATGAAGGTGTCTAAGTGGTATGAAACTAGCATAAGTTCATTCTAACTGTAGGCAGAGTGAGCCCGTCAACTAATAAATGGGTCGAAACATGGAGGAAGGGCACTCAACTACTATGCAAACTTGAATTAAATCACTTTTTCTCACTGACGCACTAATCGGTCTTTGTTGCATATATCCAAACCATCTTCTTTTTTTTTTAATCATTGATAAGTTAAACACGCACCTATTAAGCAACTCTCCCTCACCTTTTCTTCAACAGAAGCCATTCCCACTCATCCATCTAAATACTCATTTCGGCTAAATTCATTTTTTTAAATATGTTGCCTCTTAACAGCCCAAAATTCCATCCCTTCAACTTAATTGGTATTTTATGGTCACATAATACTCCCGATGCACTGCACCACTTCATGCACCCCTGCAATTTTGTTATCTTATTGCAATGAACACCCTTGTTGAACATGCTTTGTCACACAAAAACTTCACTTCTACTTATGGAGAGCTAAACATTTCAGCAATTTGCTTATGTTTCCTTAACATCGTCATGAAATGATAATATAAAAATGAACCGTCAAAGCAGCAGTGTTAAACAGAATTTTGGTTCTTATTATGACCCATTCTCACTTTCAAGTGGATTCAGAATATTAAAATCATAGCAACATCTTAAAAATAATATGAAAATGCAAGCAACACATTCAAGCAGAGGGAAGGTGGTGGAGGGAAATATTGACATGAAACATATTGTGTTTACCTAATGCAGTGCACCACAGACCAGCAAGAGAATCAAGATATTTTTTTCCATTGATGTCATAAACATAGCAACCCTGAAACCACCGATCAAGTTAATCATATAGATGAGGAATAACAAATATGTGTGTGTGTATATATATATTTCCAGTAACCTAGAATTAGGTGTCTCAACTCTCGTGACAAGAAGTACACATCAGACTTTTCTTCATTGTTAAACAACAAAAATAATATTAGAAAGCGCCAAAAAAGCGGGTCACAACCCATGCACACAGGAAGAATACAAAAGGGAACAACCTAAACAAGAAAGAAAGAAAAATAAAGTGGAATACAAACCATGTCCTGAAGTTTTAAACATCAATATAATTTGGAAAAGAGCCCAAGATACCGGAAGGATGAACAAAAACCCATTTATACAAATTTTTGAGAAATTCAATTTGATCTTGCCAATTGACTCTCTTTCCCTTCTGAAGCCCAAATTGTTCTCTACAACCAAAATCCCCATTTAAGACGAGACAAGAATGCTTTTCACGCCTCAAGGCTCCCCCCACCCCTTTTTTCTTCTCTCTTACCCAATTTCCATTCTCTCTTTCACAATTTTTGACATAGAAATGGACATGACCAACGCACTTGAAAAGACTAACCACCAAATTTTTTTTTTATATAAGTACTAATTACCAAAATTCAGGAGCAACAGATTAACTGAGAAACAAATGATTTACTGATTGCTGGTCCTTTTCCCATACAAATGTAGCACAAACTAAGCCACAATACATATTAATAGCTTAGGCAAGTATATAACAATACCTCAGACCTTTCTATAACCAAAGGATTCAAATCAGTAGACTGGCACCCAGCTGTGAAAGGTGCAAGCATATCATGCCCCTTAAACCTGAGATAATTAAGATGTCTTAGTGCCTAAATACGTATTAGAATGAATTCTTATGCATGCACATGTGACCAATGACTAATCTACGAACACAATGAACAAGTAAATGCAGAGTTCATGTACAAAATTGTGCATGTTAGAGAGAGAGAGAGAGAGACAGAGATAGTTTTATGAAATACAAGTTATTAACATATAAACACCATGTTCGAGAAATGGTCCAAATATTTATCAAAAAAAAAACATAGAAACACCATGTACCCTTGATTAGTTTTCAAATCAGTAGTTGAATCTTCCTTTTGCAAAGATGCCCCTGTACTACTTAATCTGGCCAGTATGGGAAGCCGAAGTAGAGGCTCCTGTAAACTTGTTGAAGCAGCAACATGTTTTACATATGAACCAAGCTGTAAATAAAGGAGTAAATATCAATAGAGAAGAGAAAACATGGATGGTGTTAGCAATTAAGCATAACTACACAAAACATTCAGGTGATATCCCATGGATGAAGCTTTGGTCCTTAACTAGAGATGGTAGGAAACATCACATACAATAGTGCAACAGAACTCAGAATAAAATTTCCATAGTACTATTATTGGTAATGCACCTCAAGGTGAGATAATGGTACACAGTATTCTAAATGACCTTTTCAAACCAATAGTATTTACCTTTGAATTTTATCTAATAACTAAAGAAAGCAGACAACATCACATAGGATAATGCAAGAAAACTCAGTACCATATTTCGTAGTGATGAAATTGTTACTACACCACCAAGTGAGATAATGGTACATTCACCTTCAATTTTTGTCTAATAAAGGCCTTAAATCTCCACAAAATTGTCCAAATGCACCCTAGGAGTATATAATGGATGAAATTAACCATCACATATTTTGCAGAAGCATTTATGCACATGTTATGTATATTTCAAAATAATAGATTTTTTTAAAGTTAACCGATACAATGGAAAGGCCAATCTCTGCATTAAAACCAACCTTACATGACTTTATTTACATTTCTATCCTTAATGTTCATGAACATCCAAGCTGAACAGTGATTTTCTCAGACTCGGCTCATATAATTTATAAGCAAACTTGAACAAATTGAAAAACAGCAAAGCTCAACACAGTGCAACCAATTGGTGCTTTAGAGGTCCAAGTCGTACCAGTTATGATGGGTAATGGCACCATGTTGACATTCCAAAATTGAAGACCTTATATTAAGTTTGAATAAATGTAAGAAATTCCTATATTCTTTTGCTTCTGTATTGACTCAAATCATCAAGCTTTTAATATTTGACTATATGATTTCACGTGGTAAGCATTCCCATTTTTCCCATGGCATGAAAGAGTTGTCTGGCTGGGTATTGTTTAGTTAAAATAAAAATGAATGGATGGATTTTACAGTTGCATTTTCTACAAACATAGCTGTTCCTTCGAGTTTCTCCTTGTTTCTCATGCAACCATATATACGTTCTCTTGCCTGGTTAACTCAAATTCTGACAACGAGGAGTAATTAGTTCATTGAAAGTTAGAAACTTTTCGGCTCTCTGAAGTGCAAGGTGATGCGGACAGTAAAAAGGAATTCGAGGAAAAACAAGATTAAAGACAAAAATATTCAAGAATTGTGGTCTAGTTTTGATGTAGGGCCTTCTAGGCACCTTTCATAGGTTCTATTAGTTAGTCTAGCTGCTGGATCAGTTTTAATTTAGTTTATTATAATAAGGGCAGTTTGGTAATTTCCAGATTTTCTGGAATGGGCTGTAATGAATTGTTCTAGAAGCCCATGAGTCCTATTCTATGTCTTGAGTCCTTTTCCTATTTGTTTTAGAAGTTCTTAATTGCTTTTCATTATTATTAGGAGTCCTGGTCTTTCTAGGGATAGGTTATTTAGTAGTCCTAGTCCTTCTAGGAAAGGATTTAGCAATAGCCTATATAAAGGCCTTATTGTAGTCAGTTATATTCAGAGTGCATGATTCTAATAAAATTCCAGTGTGATTGCTTAAGGAGGGCCTAGGTGCGATTGCCTAGTGTTTTATCTTTCTTTCTTTAAGTTTTGTTCTTTAGTTTAATATCAACAGCCATTGATACCTCAAGATCTCATCAAGAATCTTATTAGTGCTGAATTCCTAAAAATCCTACATCAAAATTGGTATCATGGCCCATTAGAGCTTCCGTCCTGCGTCAAATTGGTATCAGAGCAAGTTCCGCCATGATGTTTCCACATCATGGGAGATCCTATACAAGTGGGTTGACTTGGCAAAACGGTAAGATGCTTCTCGGAGAAGATACTCTTCAACAACGATTTCAAGATTCTGTTCTTGATCGGTTTTATACTCTTGAGCAAGGTGACGTGTGTGGTTGACTATGCAAGGGAATATAAGGAAATATTTAAATTATTTATTATGTTTGAATTTGTAGAAAGCGAACGTATGACTATTGCTCGATTCAAGAGTGGGCTAAGGTATGAAATTAAAAAGGAGATGTCTCATAGGTACTTAGAAGATGTTGAAGAGGCAATAGAAACGGCTAAAATTTATGAAGAAATCTATGGTTTCTAAGCCTAAACATCATGCTGAATTGCCAAGACTGCATGCAGAGAGGATTAAGCAACAGGGGCAGCCAGTAGAAACTCCAAAACAAAGGACTAAAGTGCCACAAACGGAAGTTAGAAAGCTGGAACAAGATGCTGATAGGTCAGAACAGTTTGCTAAGAAGGTAGAACAACTAAAGGAGCATGTAGTAAATCCTAAACAGCAAGTGCACGAGTTAGAACAGCATGCAACGAAGTGAGCCAGGAGAACAAGCAAAAGAGCCTACCCAGCAAACTGAAACATCCAGACAACTTGGAGATGATTCAAAACAGCAACTTGAAAGCTTAATGGAGGAAAAATTGGTTGATGAGAATAGTTTTGAACAAATACATGAGAGTCAAGGAAAGGATGTCAAGTTCGCTATTGTAGGAAAAGAAATTGACAAACCAGCAACTATTCATCCTACTGGTGAGCCAAACACATCTCAACCAGTTACACATATTATTCTACAACAAGACAAAATTGAAACAAAAGAATATATCATGATGAAGGAAGAGATAGAAGAGATGGAGAAGTCTGTTCCAATGCTTCAACATGTGCCTCAAGATAAGGATATGTCACTTGCAATGATGGTTCCTATTATTGAGTTTGTAATTCCTGAAAAGTTTAATGTTCCCATTGGAGAGAAGGATGTTCCACTGTCATCATGGATTCAAGCAACAAAGAAAATAAAGAACACTCCCAGTCAAGCTTTTTATCCTGTGTCAAGGATGCTATTCAAAAGGCCAGGAATTCTACTACTTAGACATTTCAAAACTCGAGGTCGAGTTTTCTCTAACCAGGGGAGAATGATGCGGACAGTAAAAAGGAGTTCGAGGAAAAACAAGATTAAAGACAAAAATATTCAAGAATTGTGGTCTAGCTTTGATGTAGGGCCTTCTAGGCACCTTTCATAGGTTACATTAGTTAGTCTAGCTGCTGGATCAGTTTTAATTAAGTTTATTATAATAAGGGCTTTCCAGATTTTCTGGAATGGGCTGTAATGAATTGTTCTAGAAGCTCATGAGTCCTATTCCAGTTTTGAGTCCTTTTCCTATTTGTTTTAGAAGCTCTTAATTGCTTTTCATTATTATTAGGAGTCCTAGTCTTTCTAGGAATAGGTTATATAGTAGTCCTAGTCCTTCTAGGAAAGGATTTAGCAATAGCCTATATAAAGGCCTTATTGTAGTCAGTTATATTCAAAGTGAGTTGATTCTAATAAAAATCCAGCAGCTTATTTTAAGCTTCGAAGGTTTGATTGCCTTCTTCTACCTAAGTGTGGTTGCTTAGGGAGGGCCTAGGTGTGATTGCCTAGTGTTTTATCTTTCTTTCTTTAAGTTTTGTTCTTTAGTTTAATATCATCTGCCATTGATACCTCAAGATCTCATCAAGAACCTAATTAGTGCTGAATTCCTAAAAATCCTACATCAAAATTGGTATCATGGCCCATTAGAGCTTCCGTCCTGCGTCACAAGGCCAATGAGCTATAGCTCAATTGGCACTTCCTTCTCCCATAATAATGGGATGGAGGGTGAGGCCTTGGGTTCAAGACCTATGGGACGTGTGTAACTTACCAATAAAAAAGAGTGCAAGTGAGATGCAATTCCTCAGCATCTGTATTTATACACTGTTTGTAAAGATAGAATAAAAGCTAATGCATTAATATTCTACCTCTTTCTCTAAGGGAAGCACATAAACTTAGTATATGTGTTACTAATTGAAACTTATAAGGCGTTACCATTGAAGCTATTTTTTTTTTGGGCAGCTTATATTGCTATTTGAAGCTTGTTGTTTTGATCTCTGAATATAAATAAAGTGCAACAGAAAGAACAATGCTTCAATTTCTCTACCCACTATTAAGATATACTATTCAGATCACAATCAAATCATGAAGAGGTAACTAGAAAACATATTATTAATATGAATGTCAAGATATAATCCCCTTAAGCCATAAGAAAAGAATGTGATGCATTAATACTGATCCTATCCAGTTGATTGGTGAACAATAATACTATAATATTATCATAAAGCACAATAAAATT
This sequence comes from Fagus sylvatica, assembly GCA_907173295.1. Classification (NCBI taxonomy): domain Eukaryota; kingdom Viridiplantae; phylum Streptophyta; class Magnoliopsida; order Fagales; family Fagaceae; genus Fagus; species Fagus sylvatica. Next base: position 19,209,834 of record OU015769.1, on the reverse strand, counting down.
GAAACCCATAGGTTTTCATAAACAATCTTAAGTTAAATTGCCACCTAGAAGAAAAATAAGATAAATATTTCAACCATTGAAACAGAATTAAAAATCAAAATTGAAATCAAAGGACTGAGACAATTCACAAAGGGACAGGGTTGCATTGTTTTTAGAGGTGTGCCCATTAAGATACATTACACTAACATCATTCATTTTCAAAGAACTGAGTTTGACAATATTCACCAATCCATGTAGTATTCTTCACCTCTTGATTTCTAAGTGCTAAAAACACATCAGACCGACTGGAGAGAATGGAAATGTCTCCAAAATCATTGCGTAAGACCACCAACCAAAGAGGGTGGTCTGTTAGCCTCCAAAATTAAACATAATATTCATAAAAGTGGGTAATTTGTTTGCCCCCATTTTGTATCTGAGAAAACGAATATCTGATGATAACACACACACACACACACACACAATTCTGGACCATGTCTTTCAGAGATTTACATTTATCATAAACAATGAAAATTGAAGAGTCAAAATATTGATCTCTTCTCCTTCTGGCATGTAGTTAGCAACTAATAGGTGCCTTGAGGACTGTACATACAGATGAAATTGAAAGCAAACAAGTAAATTTAAGTAAATTCAGAAGAACAAGAAATAAATATTAATAGTAATCAACTTCATAAATGTTCCAAAATGCCAGGACTAGGATAAAAAACTGGAGATTTTATAAAAATTGTATGCCAGTGGTCTTTGGACCAAATGGCATCTCCTTCTCCCATAAACAAGGGGTGAAGATAGATGAAAATAAACACAATTCTCAGAAACCAAACAGAGTCTATATTTATTACACAGACACAGACATACAGCAAGTGAAGTGGAATTTATGAAATAATAGTAGATTCAAGAGAATTAAAAAGAAAAAATCGTACAAGGCATGAAAATGACATAAACATGAGGCTAATTGAAAACATTATCTCTTCCAACATTCTCTCTGCCTTAAACAAACAAAAAAAATGAAATTTTTTTAACAGAATCATAAAAAGCAAACATGATTAAACAAAAATATCAAACAGCAATAACTGATCCACAAAGCAATGAAAGAAGATATAATTTGATGGAAAACGAAATGGGTATTGAAGAATTGATACGTGAGTTCTGAGGGTGGATCGAAGGAGGTGATTGATGCCCATATTTTATTTGTTCCTTGGTATCAGAAACACAACATGCGAAGAAGAGAAGGAGCTTTCTTTTGTTTGTTTATTACATAGAAAGAGTGAGAAAGTTTAGGAGACAGCCAAGTTTGGTTTATTAATATAATAATTAAATACGACAACGTCATATGAGTAGACCAATCTGTCCCCCTTGACTCTTTTACAAAATTAACCATCTCATCTCCTCTAATCTCATTAACCATCTCATCTCCTCTAATCTCCAAAATCACCACTGCTCAATGCTGTATTTAATATTTATACGTCATTTTTTCTTCATCAACTATTTATTGTAACTCCAAAAATAACCTTAAAAAGTTATTAATAATAACAGACCCTTTTTTTAGAATGATTTCAAAAGAAGAAGAAAATACCTGCAATTATATAATTTAAAGTGATTAAAAATACAAAGGTGAATTGAGAAATTTACAACTACTCCAACAATCCCACGTACACACTTAAAATGAAATTCACATTATCAAAATAAATAAATAATTATATCTAACACATATCATACATAGGATTTTGAATCTATGATATTCGCTTTATGATAATGGCTCACATCATAATGCTTTTGATTGTGCGTTGACAAAATATCTTAAATCAAGTTGATTTTACCTAATCAAGGATTTTTACTTGATTTTGATTAGATAAAAATAATGCAAAAAGATTTTAGAAATTTTCTCTATAAGTGAAAAAGCATTTTATTGAAGTTGTAAGTGGTAGAAAATATCGTCCATGTGAAAAAGTGATCGTCTACCACTCACAAGAACTTGAAACCTCAACAAGTCGTGGAATAAATTGTGTCCTTTTTAGAATTGTACTTTTATAAATAATTCATTTTACTTTTAATTTTGGGAAAATATATTTATTAAAGGAAAATTACAATAACCTCCCTTGCGGTTTTGTGAAATGACAATACTCCCTTTCTATTTTAAAAATTGACACTTTGTCTAAATAGATATAATTAAAAAGTTAGCTTTTGTTTGGAGGACCGAGATGAAAATTTGAAAAGCAAAATTTAATCTCAATCCAAAACTATGGCTTGGGATCTCAATACGACATTAACACTCTCCTCCACTTAAAATGTCTACTAAAAAAAAAACTAAGAATAGAAATAATTCGTATTTTTTTTTATAATTCAATAGTTGGGGGAGGGGGATTTAAACCCTTTGAATGTTTGATACTTGAATACATATGTACTATGTGTTTATTCAGCAATTGAATTTGAAAAACAATTAACTAAAAACATTCCTTTTTAATAGATTGAGTTTTGAAGTCTTAAAAAGTTGAAATCATTAATTTTTTAAAAAAATAAATAAATAAATAAACAAATGAAAATCAAAATGTTGCCAGTTGGTTTAGTGACATGGAAAAATCCTTCAAATGTCATTGTTGCCAGTTGGACAACTAGTGAATTCGAAATGTTTTATATTAGAGTGGCGTTCATAAATGCATAGATTATATATTACAATTTAAACTAGTCGGTAACTCTTGCAATACACGAGAAATTTTAACATAATATGAATTTTTTTCTTTTTCTTTTTATTTTTATTTTTGTCTAAATATAAAATTTAATGATTATAATAATTATTAATAAGCACTTATTATTTGTGTTTATATATGAAACTACTTATTCTAGTATTAGGCATTTATTATGATTATGTTTGTATATGTAATGATATATTCTACATTTTAAAAAAAATATGATGTGTCAATAAATGATGATGTGTAGAATTGTTTAATAAAAAATAAATGATGATGTGTAAAATTGTGGATAATTCAACAAAAAGTCAAAAGTCTTTGGTTTTATATATTACTAGCATATAACCCGGGCAAAGCACGGAAAAAACTCTATATAAACACATAATATGTATATGATCAAAATATATATTCATAATTATTTTATGGAAAATATGTTCCATAAAAAAAATAAAACTGATAATAACAAATAGATAGAATTGCACCAACAACAGAAAAATAAAAGGAATTAGATAGTGTATAATAATTGAAAAAAAATAGTTATCTTTAATTAATAAAATAGAAAATAAGTTAGAATCAAGCAAAAATAAAAGATTACCTTAGTTCAATTGCCTCTTAGATTCCCTTGCAGTCATATAAACATACAAAAACACAAAAATAAAAATAAATCATGATAGAAAAATAAATAAATAAATAAGAAAAAGAAGTAGAAGAACAAAACTTGTACCTGATTACCATTGTTTAGATGTTACGTAAGCAGATTATGGAAGAATGAGGAACCTTCAATTTAACGTGCTCTATTTATCTTCCTTCTATCAAGGAGTATGTCTGTTCACCAATTGATATCTTAAGTGATAATGCCAAAAATCAGTGGGCACGGACACGTCTTAATTTAACATGCTCTATTTATCTTATTTCTGTATCTGAGTAGCAATGAAATATATGACTATTGAGGTGAGAAAAAGAGAGTGTACCTTGATTCAAGAAGTTCTCTAAATAGGATATCTTTTGTTTGCAAGTGATTTGTAACTTGTTCACCAATCAATACATTTTCACTAAAAGAGTACTCCTAACACAGAGTACTCCTAACATAGAGAATTTGTTTATTATCTATTTTTATTTAAAAGTGTTTGACAGTTATTAAATCAAACCACTTAGAAAATTTAAACAACATATGAATTTTTTTTTATAATCTTTAAGAAGTCTTCTAGTATTAGGAGATTGTCATAATTGTAAGATTTTTAATATGATATTTTATTAAGATGTCTTTTAGTAGTAGGAGACTTATTTTAAAGAATTTGTTATTATCTGTTTTTATTTTAAAGATTTTTATTATGATATTTTATTAAGATATCTTTTTAGTAGTAGGAGACTTATTATCAAGAATTTGTTATTATCTATTTTTATTTAAAAGTGTTTGACAGTTATTAAATCAAACTACTTAGGAAATTTAAACAACGTATCACTTCAGAAATTTAAACGATAGATAGACATGCAAACCACTTAGGAAATCTAAACAACGTATTACTTCAGAAATTTAAATCATAGATAGACATGCCACTTGTCATGATGTGAGACATTCTAGGTTTTAACGCTCATGACTTCTACTTTTATATATTATATAGATAACTAGTCAGTAACCTGTGCAACACACGAGAAAGTTTAACATAATATGACTTTTTTTCTCTTTAGTTATTTTGTTTAAATATGAAAATTGATAATTTGATAATTATTAAAAGATATTTATTATTATTGTGATTATATATAGAATATATTCTAGTATTAGAAATTTATGATAATTGTGTTTGTATAAATGGAACAATATATTTTTCTATTAAAGAAAATATATGTGTCAAGATTCTAATGAATGTTTAATTATAGAATAAAATTTAAATTCAATTAAAAAATATATATTAAAATAATGAGATGTAAAATTGTGAGACTCAGCTTATGTGGCGCAATATTATAAGTCAAAAAAGTAAAAAAAGTTGGTTTTACATTATGATATAGATATAGATAATAGACTCAACCGTATGAAACGCTCAAGCAAATAAAGAATAATTACTAGGAAAGTAAATAAATAAATGTTTTAACTTTAAGTGGAAATGAAATTAAATATTGACCTATAAAAAATCATATACAATCTAGGGTTGGTCTATTGGTTCCTAAGGGCCTAAGGCCTTATGACTTATGAGGTCCATGAGGTCCTAGGTTTGAAACCTATAACCAACATCTTGAGACCACCTTCAAGGAATTCCTCCCTATAATATATGGTATATGTGAAATTAGAGGACTACATACACTCGAGAGAATAGTCAAGGATTTAAGTAAATTTACACAATCGAACCAGACCACGAACACTTGCAAAAATGAAAAAGAGAACCGAAGAAACCGTCGGGATGGGTTATGGCCAGGGGCGGATTCAATTCATGAACATGTGCCCACCCTCAATTTTCTAAAAAAAAAAAATTATTTAATAGGTATATTTATATGTAAAAAAAAAAATTGATAAAATGCAATCCTAAAAAAAAAAAAAAAAATCCCAAATGACACAAAAAAGAAGAAGGCCAAATAACATAAAAAAAAAAAAATAATATCAACAAAATTTAGCCCAAAAATAAAATCACAACAACAACAACATCAGTGTATTTGTGTTACTGTGACTGATTTTTTTTTTTATTTTTAAATATGATTGATTGTGTTTTATATTTAGTAAGTCAGTAGGTTTTTGTTTTATTTTTTTTGTTGCTAAACTAGGTTTTTGTTTTATTACTATTTGAGTGTTTGTTAGTTTTATTAGTGTAAAAAAACAGAAGGAAAAACTTAAAAAATGTTAATTTTATCTTTTATGATGTGTTAGTTTATTTTATGAACATTGTTTTTCTTTTAATATTTTTGAAAGAAAGTCGGATGAATGACAACTTGATTAAATACATAGAGAAATACATTTTTCATAGCATTGATAATGAAATAATCATGCAACAGTTTCAAAATATGAAAACACGTCGAAATCAATTGTAGAAGGCTATAATGAGCTTATTGTTTGTTACCTTTTGTTTATATGGGATTCTGACATTTTTTTTTTTTTGGTATTATGTTTATAAAAGTTTGAAATCTAAAGGTGTCCATCTTAGATTGAATTCATGACTCATCCCCTAGTTATGGTAGGGAGTCTACAATGCCAAATGATTTGACTATATTTTGTATATATAAAAGAGATTTCTCGATTAATATTTTCTACACATACCTTTTTCTGTGATCTAGAGCTTCCTTTCCATATGATTTTAATGAGACCCCTAACTAAAGTGTCTTAAGGAGTCTTCCTCTTACTTGGCACCAATCAAGCACCTCCCCCCATTTTACCCTTTTTTCAATAAGAAATATTTAAATTTTAACTTCCTAAAAAATTAATTAGTTCAAAGAGGTTTAAAAAAAGGTCAATTAGCCTATAACATGCGCCCTTCCTTTAAATGACTTTTTCTTTTTCTTTTTTCTTAAATAAAACACATTTTTAAAAATAAAAAATAAATGTTGTCTACATTTTTGGTATTTTATGCAGTTAAAATCCTTTAGTAAAATCTTCAAGCAAGATTATTCTTTTATTTGTATTCTAAGTTAGTTTCTTGCGTGTGTGTGCGTGTGCATGTTTCCTTTTTTATCAATATATTGGCATGTGGTTAGCTAAGCACTATTTTAATTGTCTCATTCAAGATGGATTACTGTCATCTTTTACTTCTGGAGGATAAGTTTCCGACTCTTAATGAAATTTATTATGATTAAATGTTTGTGTAACAGAAACATAAAAGGAATTCCACCTATATTAGCATAGAAGTGGTGTCACTTCTAGACAAGAGTAAATATTTTCTCTTGTAAAATGTTCATTAATCCAAGGAGTAGACAAGGCCATTTATTTTATTTTATTTTATGAGTCGCAGACAAGGCCATAATGATGCTAACAATGTGAATTTCTGCATAATCTTCTTAACGTTTCTGACATGGATTCTTGTGCCCAATAATCAAAAACGTCTATAACTTCTTCTTTTTTTTATGGAAAAAACGCCTATAACTATTTTTTTGCTAATGAAAAAAAAAAAAAAAAACGCCTATAACTAATTATTGAAAGGTTATAACTCTTAATGAGTGTCCTCTCATATCTTTTCGCAATTTAAACCCAATGTCTATAAATAGTGAGTCATTTTCAGTTCAAATACACAATATCTATTGTCTAAGAAAATATTGTCCAAAATTTAAGTAGGGGCAAATATTGTCTCTACCCCTTATAGTAAGTGGGGGAAAATATTGTCCAAGAAAAACGATTCTCTAAGCCTTTTGTTTCCCTCATTTGTTTTTTCTTTCCATTGTTCTTTCCTTCTTATACACAAAATTCGGAGGGGGGTTATATTTGACTTTTCCACTAATAAAATAAAGGAAAATATCCTCTTTTTTATCTTTTGGTGTTTGCATTTTGCTCCTTATGCTTTTTTTCAAAAAATTAAGAAAAAAAAGTAAGACCTAAAATGAACCTATGTCTAAAAAATTAAGGACTAAAATGAAACATTATAAAAAATAAAAATGTATAAGGACCAAAATATAAGAATTAAAAATGAATTTTTGTCTAAAACGAAAAGACTATATATACATACATCCAAATAGAAAAAAAGGATTAGGGAGAGAGAGAGAGAGAAAGAGGCATTTGCAACTATCCATTTTCTTCATATATCCTCTCGAGTCTCTCCCCTCTATCTCTACCTCTCCATAAGAACACTCAAAAGCAAATGTTCAAGGGTGATAAGACAATTTCACCTTGTTATATTTTTGTCCAAGAGCTTTTTTATAAAGTTGTATATATATATATATATATATAATATATATATATTTTTTATAATTACGATAGAATTTAAACTTATGGCACTCGTTTTATAATGATGGTGTAGACAAGATTTAAACCTAGATCTTTTACTTGAGGACAAGAGACTTACTAATTGAACTAATTAGAACTCACTATAAAGTTGTATCTTTTGTACCTGGTTATAAAAAAAAATAATAATAATAATAAATAAATTGTATTTTTTGTACCTTATCTAAGAAGAAACCCATGTCACATTCATCTCTTTGAAAAGCCGCCCAGATGTAGGCCCAAGTGATGCAAAACATTTGAAAAAGAGAATACTACATTTTATTATTAAATCCTAAAGTAGATGCATTATCAAAAAGTTAGACATTAAGATAAACCGAAAAGGGCTCTAATAAAGTCTAAGATAAGAATGTCCATTTAAACTGATGACTGGATATTGCAAAATTCAACGGATAAAATAATTTGAGAAATAAATAAAGTTGTAGGCCCACTGACGTGTTGAGAAATCCTGCAATGATTATACATGATTACTAAGTTTTATAAAAGAATGATTCTTAAAAAATTGTATACTACTGTCGCTATGTGACCTTTTTTTATACCTAAGTTTTAGAAAAAAATAAAAAAAATAAAAAGTTATTCTTACAAAATTATTTACTACTATTGCTATGTGACTGTGATGTAATATAAAAAATGATGAAGTGCTTCATTACGCCATGTAAATTCAATTATACATTGGATAATAGAGTATATTCAATCTCTTGTATATTAGTAGTGTTCTCCTCTCTTTACTCGATCTTATATTCTCATCCCTTTTTGAAGGTGTGAATTCGAACTTTCACACATACACTAAAATTAGATTAGTTATGAATCTTTATCTCTACTCATTTAGAGTGGTTAAAAAAAAAGAAAAAAAAAAAAAAAGATCTCTTGTAGTAGTAAAAAGATTAAAGAACCACTTTTACTCGTATTAATCTATAGGACATTAATAACAAAATTGTTCAAGAATCATTTACCTAATTATACATATTATATATATATTAACTGTATTCATTTTCAAAATCCTCACTCCATTAATTATTGAATTATCCAAATATATAATAATAATAATAATAATATATGCCAATGATACGTGATAAATTAGTAGAATTTATTGAATGCTATGTGGAGATATATATATATATTTTTTCTTTTAACAAGTGGGATTTGAGCCTAGGCTATCCACATGAGAAAAATTAGATAATGTCATTAAGTTATAAAACTCTTGACATGGAGAAGGTATCTCATGCATCCAATATATGTATCATCGCCAAAAATATTGTTGCTCAGTGGTCTTGTATGTTCTCCTTTTATGAGGAAAATCAAAGTTCAATATCCCCTCCTAATTCTTGTAACGATATATATATATATATAAGGGGTAAAACTTAGGTACAGTTCCTTAGGTTAGGTACATTAGGTTCCCCAATTGAATTCAAACATATGGTTGCATTAACCAATGAAACACAAATAATGTTAACTTTTCTAAGAATATTTAAATTCAATGTATTTGAATTCAAATAGGAACCTAATGTACTTGACTTAAGGAACTGTACCTAAGTTTTACCTCATATATAATTGTAGGTCTTATATAATTGTGAGAAGAATAATGCATATATCGAAGGAAAATTATCAAACGCTCCAAAAGCAATACCCCTTACTCTTTTATGAATGGTGGGTCCTATCACGCAAGTAATTAGTGAACCCTACTATTATATAAGAGAAGGAAACATTGCTCATGGAGTATCGAATAATTACTCTATATAATGTGCATAAAATAATTATTACTTATGATGATGGGTCAATCTTGTTTTTATACTAATTCACGTGATTATACTAGTTACTGTGCTAAATTTGTTGACTTGGAAATTATTTCAAAAAAATATATATTTTTTATTGTTTCTTTTAAAGAAAATTTCCCATTTCGTGATTGTAAAATAAAATCATAAAAGATCATGATATAACAAGTCATTCTTTATAAAGTGGCAATATCCTTATTAATCACAAAAAATTATTAAGAGATAATTAACCTATTTTATTACTTTACAACATGAATTAGGAAAAAAAAAATTGTATTATCTTGAGAAAAATTATTCATACTATTAGAGCAATGTCCCTCCTTCTACATGAATAGTGAATTTCATTATAAATTTAATTAACAAGACCCACTATCATGTGAGAAGAGAGAATAATACTCTCAGAGTAATAATTACTCCGTCATTGAGAAAGCGATTCCCACCATTTTGTGAAATCTTTAAAGTTGAATATTATCACCGCCATATTTGAAATATTTAAGGTTGAATGGTTGTTAGAATCTTTGTATTCTAAATGTGGTGTCGGATCCCACTTACCTTATTCCTAATTAATGATAAGAACCACATGTGTGGAATTGGAATGCTACAACTTTACGCAACAATGAATCCTACTAAACTGTCCTACATAAGGTTAACCTTAAGGCGCAACTTTTACTTTTTTAGAATCTTTGTATTTTGGAGATGGTATATTGTTAGGACAAAGTTTGGTTACAAACCGGTTTGTAACCAGTTTACTACAACCCAGTACGTGGCAGTTTATAAGACCATCCACATGTAGTATTTAAAGAAGTCACAAGACTCAATAAATAGTACATGTGACTAAAGTACACGTGAATGATCTTATTAGTTGTTATGTAGTGGATTGTAGCATGCTGACTACAAACTGATTTGTAGTCAAACTCTATCCATATTGTTATTAGTGCGACATCATTTTTACATGACATTACTACCAATATTACTTTTATTGTTAACCAATCATAATCTCTTACCTCAACAGTTATGAAATTCATTATGAATTTTGTTGTAGTTTTAGACTTACTCCGACTTTTACCAATAGGGAAGTGTTCTCGCATCAAGGATGGTGATATGACCTTAGTGTTCTTTAAAATTTTCAATTATTTTATCATTATGGTAAGAGTTTCGTGGGTTCATTGTATTGTGCGTGTTTTAGGAAGAGAATTTGGATTTGGCGTGTTTTAGGAAGAGAATTTGGATTTGACTTCCCAATCCACTATTTGTTAAATAAATAAAAAATTAATAGTAAGACTAAGATTGGAGTAATTAAAGTAAAGAATTTTAAGTTAATTGGAGTGTTAGAGTAGTCTACTTGAACATGGAAAAAAGGTTCTCTCTATTCACTTTGAAATGAAGATAGTTTATTTCATTAAAAAGATTGGTATCCGAATCATGAAATGAATCATCTCTGTTAATTTGACATTTGTAATTGTCAATATTATATCCAAAACATGTCGATTAGATTAAGTTGTAAGTCTTTTGAGTTTAGGAATTTAGTTGGAAATCAATTATGAAGACACTAAGACTACAAACTCCAAAATGCTCAAGACAATTTGAGTTTTTATGAAGCTCGATAGTAGCTTGATAGCATCTCGACCGATTGAACTATGGGAACCTGACTTCAAATTAAGTGATTTGAATCGGCTATTCAAAGAAGCTTTGTAAGCTTAATTGGGTCCTATATAAGGACACATAAACCACGACTTTGTGGGGTCAGTTAAGCTTATTTTTCATACCAAGAGTGCCTCTAAACTTTGAGAGCCTTGGTGAGCCGTCAAGAATGAAATGAGAGATTTCTATGTGGTTTTGTACGCTATTGGATCTTTTGATCAAGCAAAGAACCTTTGCATCAACCAAGTTCCCTATCCATGTTGATGATAAGAAGTTGATGCCAAAACCTGCTCAATATCCATTGAAGTAGAAGAAGTCACGGTGAAGTATTAGTGCATTCAAGGAGGTTAACTAGGAAGGAGGACACCATGGGGTCACAAATAATAAGTTTTTACTTTGGGATCCGTATATTCTTTGTATTGTAAACCTTCAAATCCTTTCATAGTGGAATCCTTGCATTTGGTGGTTAATATCAAACACCTGTAGATTTTTGGCTAAAATGCATAATCACCCCCTGGGGTTTGGCTCAGTTGCAAACAGACCCTTTGGGGTTTTAATTTTGCAATATAACCACCTAGGGTTTTTAAATTGTTGAAATTGACCCCTCTAAGTATATTTTTTGTCAATTTTGCTAACAAAATTTGTCATATGTATTGCACTTGGGTTTATAATAATGAATTTTTTATTATAAAGTGATCACATGTAATGCACGTGACAAATTTCTACTAGCAAAATCAACAAAAAAAAGTATTTAGAAGGGTCAATTTCACCAATTTAAAAACCCCAGGTGGTTATATTGCAAAATCAAAATCCCAGGAGGTCTGTTTGCAATTGAGCCAAACCCCAGGGGATGATTATGCAATTTGGCCTAGATTTTTTACACCGTTTTGGGTTTTCTCTTCGTAACCATATATCGCTTGTATTATTTACATTTCCGCTGCCTTTTTATTGGGATATTTGTTTAGCTGATTGTTTTATTAACATGTATTATTGTAGCTAAATTGTATTTTCCGCTGTGTATATGCTTGTGATAGTCAAATATTTGAGTTTAATGCTTTAAATTGATTGTTTAATCAACTTGGGTAAATATTCAATTTAATTTGTTCTTAATTGGGAGTCTAAATACTTTAGTGTAAATTGTTTGTTTTTGTGTTTGTGTGTTTGCATAGAACTTTTTTAATAGGTGAATGTGATCAATCGCTTTCACATTCTCTCTGCTACAGAAAACAAAAGCAAAAAGGGCATTCTCCAGGATCACCTTTATTTTAGGTGGAGCAGTTGATATAATCAGCATTACAAACACACAAAATAATTCTATTTTATCTTCCAAAACAATAATAAAACAAATTAATATCTACTACTCTTTCAATTTTTAAGCAAATGAACGAAGGAAACAAGTGAACGAGGACCCTCAAGATGGAGGTTCCTAATCCTTTGAGATGAGGATGAATCATGATACTAACATCTAAAGCTGGTCCACTAATTCCTTCATTCCTTTACTTTAAAAAAAAAAAAAAAAAAAAAAAGAAGAAGAGTGGATCCTAGAAATGGAGAGGATGTTCAGATTTGGGGAATTTGAAATGGAGGATCCTAATCCTTTGAAATGAGCTTGATATATACAAACACTAAGCTTCCTCCACTTATTTTCTCAATTGCATTTTTTTAATATAAAAAAAGGATTCTCAAAAAGGAGATTAATAAGAGAACATATTATAATTGTTAGTTTGTTGGATTGTTTTATCAATGGTGTTGAGTCAGGAATTTCAAAAAATCAAAATGGAGGATCTTAATCCTTCGAGATGAACTTGATATATACAGACATCAAATCTCATCCACTTCACCTCCTTATAGTTCTTTCACTTAAAAAAAAAAAAAAAAAAGGATGGATCCTTTAGATGGATACTCTCCATTTAGTTCATATTTAGAGAATAGTAGAATGGAGGATTCAATCCATCTTTGAGATTAGCTTTGATATTTGATACTAATACAAGTATCTTCAATTTATCTCGTTCATTTATTTACTTAAAAAAAAAAAGTACTAATCCTATCACCATTATTGATATTGAAGATAAAAAAAAGGAAAATAAATGTTTACTGTGTCCAAAATATTGATTATATTGATTCAAGAAGATAGTCTAGTGGTAAAACGAACCGTGATATACATTTAAAAAAGTGTAAGTTACAAGTTCGCCAATTCATAACAGCAAATCTCATTGCGACCACCCTAGGACTATTAGACTTGCTAATTACTCTATGCATATAGGACAAAGGATATGCATAGGATTAATCAAGATGAAACTCATGTCAGTAAAAAATAAAATATGCTGATCATATCAGATGCTCCACCTAAATTAAAATCAACAAGGGAAAAAGAAAGGCTTCTTTGGTCATTGAAAGTCCCTTTTTGCTTTCGTTATTTGTGGTAGAGAGATTGTGAAAGTGATTGATCCCATTTGTCAGTCTCTTTCTCCACCACATTTATGGCAAGATATTGATTGATCTATGCGTTATATAGAATAATAGAAGGTGCCTGTCCCAGCTTCACGAAGATATTTCTTAAAGTTGGAGGTTGATGTTATATATGGACTTATGGATCCAATTCACCTTGTACCCTCTGAGAAACTGTGATTCACGTGTGACTGGAACTCTGGAATACCGTACACCTTACCATAAGAATGAATAGTGCTAAAGCTGGGTGTGAGTGCAGTCTAGCAAAGAGATTATAAATTATTCAACAGACCATGCATATGTACTCCATTATGAGATTTTTTTTTTTTTTTTTTTTTTGGTAAAAAACAAAAATAGAAGTCTTGAGGAAGAAATGATAGAAACTTGTATATATTAGGGCCTGTTTGGTCCTTTTTTTTCTTTTTTTTTTTAAATTGTGTTTTTTATTGTTTTCCACGCGCTCGCACATACACACACGTACAAAAAAAAAACCATTTTTGTAACACCCAAAGCTTTTATTTCATTTATCTAATAGTATATATACACATACGTACAAAAAAAAAAAATATTTTGTAATCACCCAAAGCATGCTAATTTTATTTCATTTATCTAATAGTATATATGATATCATATCATTTAAAATTTTAATAATATAAAACTAGATATTTAATTAATAAATAAATTCATTTGAAATTGGGAGGATCAATTAATAAGGAGTGAGGAAATGGAGGATCATGATTCATGGGATCGCAGCGAAAGGGGTTTGCTGGTCTGGTCATGGCAATGGGTGGATTGTGGGGGTGGGTTTGATACATTTAAAATTTTTATTTGTTCTAATTTTCTTTAAATTAACACTTTCCATGCAAATATGTTTTTCTAAAAACTGACATAATTTTTTTTCTTATCCCTAAACAATTTTTAGAAAATATTGCTAGATAGGCCCTTACTTTCCATCTCATATATTATATTAATATATATATATATATATATATATATATTGTTAGAATAGAAAGCTTAAGGTGATGATTTACCTACAATGGAAGTATCAAACGTTGGCAGTCTTTTAGAAGTGCTTCAAAGTTTATACCTTCTCGAAACACTTCCTCTAAAAATAAAAAAAAAAAACAAAAATCATGTATGATCAAATTAGGAATTGCATGCAACTTGTTTAGATCTCGCCTACCCGGGGTCCAATTTGTTTCAATCTCTGTGGTAATAATTTTTACAGAACTAGAATATGCAGCCCAGAGCAAGTTCCAGCCCGTGAGCAAAGTCCATATTTGTTTTCTTTGGGCCATAAAGTCCATATATGTTTGGGTGCTTAAACAAGCATCTATTGGCTAACCCAAAAAGAAAAAAGAAAAAGCATCTTTGGTAATCTAGAAAATACTTTCAAACAGACAACGACGTATGCTGAAACGGCCCATAACTAATGTTAAAATCTACTTTGGAATGAGAGAAATGGATAACACCCATTACCCTCCTATCCTAGCTATATATGCATTTATAATGTTACAAGCTGGTAATGCAATTGGCAATACATCATCAACCTTGAACCTACATCTTTGTTATAGACTATAGACACTCGGGAAGAATTTAAGACACAGAAAGATGTCAGGGTCATTTGTGAGAGGAGCACAGACCATGAACTCCATGTTTTTCAAGTAAGGACTTTTATTTTCCAACTATTTTTTATTATATTAACTGCTAATATATATAAAGCTAGATTTGGCTATATTGCTTTCATCCTAAAGTCAGTATGTATTTGGGTTTTTTCTTTTTCTTTTTTCTCTTTTGTCTCTAAAACTTTAAAAATTATATTTTCATCCTTAAATTGTTGATAACTCTTTAAAAAGAAAGTATAACATTTTCAATAATTTACTTAGAGACCAAAAAATAACTTTTTAAAGTCTAAAAACAGAAAACAAATTTCATGTTAATTTTAAAGACGAAAACAATATTGTTGCCAATTACTTTCCCTTTGTATCTTTTAAGCTGTCACATTATATTAGGTAACAATAATTTTTGTTTTAATAAACAGGCCAGTGGCACGCAAAACGTACCATAAGAAAAGCACTTCTCCAGATATGATACGTGAGACCAAGAAAATGGAGGCTGAGGAAGTGAAGAACAAGAGCCATATGGGAGACACTGATGGTCATGTGTGGATTCCCCATGAAAGGACAGGAATTTATTGTCCCAAAGGGCAAAAGAAAGTAATTGATGATGTTCCTAATGTGGCTGGAAAGGATTTCCAAGTTAATTGGTTTTCATACAATGACAATATATAGTTGATTGTGTAAGATTAATTGAGGGCTGCTATATATATGTCACTTGCCACTTGAAGTCTTGAATAATTAATGCAGCAGGCTATAGCAGCCTTGTTGTTCAAGAACCTTTCAATCATTAAGATTATAATTTAGCAAAAAGTAATTAATGGTTAAAAATCAATGAAACCAGTGAAGAAAAAGTTCTACTAGAACAGTGTGGCACGTAGTATTTCCCATTAACATTTGAAAGCCTTTGCTTTTAAATATTGTTTTCAATTCGTTTTTGCCTCTCTGGCTCATAATCACATTCCAGTCTCTTTTCACTTCCTGCAAATTATGCCACTTAAAACTAGTATAGCATATTTGAAGTTAGAGATACATACACATTCTTGGAATCCTATATTATATTATTATTAGAAACATGTTACATGTATCCACTTTCAGCTGCTACTGACCCAAAAATAAAAAATATACATAATGTCAGATCAAATGGGTATTGTTTCTTATCCATTCACTCTAGTTGTTGGCTCTATGATGCAATATATACTCACAAGTTGCGCCAGTAGCCACACTATTAATTAAGTCATCAAAAAGTAAATTGAAGAAGAATGTGACAGGAGTTTCAACTTTCAATTATATGTGCTGCTCTTATCCCTACGAGATAATGGCAATTACAAAATAAAAATGTTGTACACAAAACTCCCACTTGGTTAAAAGAGGAGAAGCTAATTTCCTGACTCAAACCTACAACATGCCGCTTTGGGTGGTGGGCACGTTCAATTCCAAATTTCTTCAACTTCTTTTTGTCCTGCACTTGGAAGAATTCAATTATCCATTTTATTAAAGTAATTTAAATAAAAGTCACCTACTTTGTTATTTACCTTCATTTTTGGTGGTAAATCCCAAATTTAGCTTGTGGAATTCTCAACAACTGCTTTCATTTACATTTTTTTTTTTTTTTTCCAATTTTTATTAGACAAAACTCAATACAGAACACAAACTAGCCAGAGCTCAACCTGAAATCGTCCCAATTCTAGGTGAATCCAGAATTTGATACAATTAAAGATGAATTAGAATCAATACATGCAAGTTGATTTAATTTAGAAATGATATGTTGTACAACCTCCCAACTTTGCTAATTTTGAAAGAGAATAATGTTATTTGAGCCCACTGTTCAAAATAACCACAATGACCACCATGATGTAAATCTTGAGAAATTGTTAATTGTGAACTACTCAAAACTACCCAAAAACAGATGTTACCTAGCAAATGCAGGCCGGTTCACTCATGCATTTTTAAGAAGTGGAGAGTAGAAAGGAAAGTAGATATGCAGGAAGCAATTTGAATTTGATATGAAATTATGGTTATAGACTTATAGTGTGATTCAACATGGGTGACCCAGCAATGCATAGGGTGAATAAACAAGAACTCAAGAAGGTTATGTACTGTAAAATAGTCATCCGGTGTGCAATAGAGTAGAAAATACTACGATCCGGGTTTCTTTCCTTCTTGCAAGCCTAACAATAAAAGTAGTACATCTTCAACAACAGATTTGGTTATGGAATATGCTTGACATTTATGTTTAATGGTACTTTTTTGATAATTTGACAGTTACAATAACAAAGGAGAGGCATGTAGCTCTTGGCATGTTTAATATTACTTGACAATAGAAATACAGCTGAGAGTAAACATTGAAAGTGCAGTCCTTACATACATAGCAATTGGCATTGCAAATGTAACTCTGATATAGAGGTACATGAAAATCTATATGACATTTATGTTTAATGGTACTTGGCCAAGAATTAAATCTCATGTCCGCGATTCAGCAATTGATTTGGAGAGATGCGACTAATCAGCACATAAAAATCTATATGACATTTATGTTTAATGGTACTTGGCCAGATTGCATCTAATGTCGGCGATTCAGCAATTGATTTAGAGAGATGCGGCTAATCAGCACAGGATTTGTGGAGAAGAAGCTGCATCTTTATGGAAACATACGCCTTGTGGGAGATGCACAAAAAGCACCTATTGCAGCGAAATGAATCGCCAACCATAACCATCTTTGACGGTTAATAGATGCTGGTGGCTGAAATGTTCCTGCTATTTTGGATGTGACTTAAATGTTTAGCAAAGAACATAGTAAAAATGTTTACAACTGTAGGTCGGACCTGAGACGTTTTCTCAGCATCCTTTGAAATAGCTAAGAAGAAAACATTGTTGCTTCTTATGATCAATGAATAAAAGGGATGGTTTTGGGTGAGAGTGAGATCTTGGATCTCCATCACTCTATTTCTCTCTCTCTCTCTCTCTCACTCCAACATACATCTTCCATTACCAAAGTCTTGTATTTATAACAAAATGTCAAAAAGTGGGTGAATAATTTGATTTTGTCAGATCTTCCAGGATACTTCTTGTAAGCTTCCTTAGCCCCTACTCAAACTTTGTCCTGACTTTATTAATTAAAAGTAGATGCTTCACATGAATTCCATCCTTTAATTGGATCTTGTCAGGGAAGACTAAACAAATCAACCCGGTTTATGCGGAGAAATTGATATGTTGAAACTTTGGGAAGCATCAAGGTGTCCACATTATCTTTCCACAATTGTGTATTTGATATTCTAATCTATTAAAAAGCGATTCAATTGGATTAGTATTCTTTAATCATAGAAATTTTTCACAGACCCTCCTGAATTGTAAGATAAAAGATTTCAATCACTAATTGCGTGCTTTGTGAAGATGTTTTAAAAATTAAGGGGAATGAAAATAAATATTAGATATCCCTTTGTTTTGAATATTTTAAATATTAAAGAGAGGATGAAAGTAATCATATAAATGGACAATTATGATCTACATTTACTAATTTTAAATCAATAATATAAATTGATATTATAAGGGTAAAATTAATTAATTAATTAATTAATTTTTTTTTAAATATAAGTAAAACCACTCCCCTCCTCTTCTTCTCCAAATTTTCTCAATTTGGAGAAATTAAAAATTAAAGGTTTCGAGGGGTTATTCATCTTCAAATCCCCCCAAACCCTTTCCCATTCTCCTTTAAAAAACATAAACAAGGTTCAATAAGGAAAATTCATATATAGTTGGGCACTAAAATTCGAAGTCTCATTAATGATGGATTAGTGCTAATTGTTACGTTTGGTGAATGAGTTTTATACTCTTACTGAAGTTCATATATAGTAAATGTCTATGAAATGTGTTAAATTGCACTCTCAATGTTCAGAATTGGCTATTAGCATCGACAAGCCTGGGTTGTTTGTTTCCAAGGGTGTTCACTCACAATTCACTAGGCAGATTAAGAGGATATTTCAAGCAGCTATCCAATAATGTAAAGTACATGGGAATGCCTCTTTTCTTATCTTCAAACAAATCAAAAGACTTATCCTTTGTTAACAAGAAGTTCGAAGCACGGGTTCAAGGTTGGAAAGGCAAGACCTTATCTTAGGCTATCCGGGCCACTCTCATCAAAGCAGTTGCCCTTGCTACCCCCATTTATGGCATGGCATCATTCAAATTTCCAAGAGGTCTATGTGAAGAGTTGGATGCAATAGTACGAAAATTCTGGTGGAGTCTGAAATCTAATAGCAACAGGTTCTACACGCCTTTGGCATGGTCTAAATTATGCAAACCCCATTCTTTGGGGGTTTTGGGTTTCCGAGAATTTGAACGCTTCAATGAAGCCATGCTAGCCAAGCTCACTTGGTGGGTTCTGTCCAACTGGGATAGTTTATGTGTCAATGTGTTAAGAGCCAAATATCGTGTTGGGAATCAATGGCTGCAATCAAATGCTGCCAAGTCAGCATCATTTACTTGGCGAGGTCTTGAAGGGGTTTGCTCTCTCTTGTCTCAAGGTTCCTGCATGCTAGTTGGTTCAGGGGAGCAAATCTTGGTTTGGAATGATCCTTGGATTCCAAATTTGCCTCATTGTAAACCTCAGTCTTGTATTCCTATGGACATCCCCCATCTAATTGCAGTTAATTCTCTCATGACACAAGACAAAAGTGGCTGGGATCTTAGTAAGCTTCAGAGCCTCTTTGATGATGCCACTATTCAAGCCATTTTGAATATCCCCAAGTGGAATACAACTCAAAGTGACCAATGGATTTAGAGGAAGAATTTTTTTGGGTCTCTAACTGTCAAGTCAACATACAAGGAAGCTATCAATCTAGATCTCCAGGGGCCATCTCCATTGACTTGGTGTAAGATTTGGAAATCCCACCTCCATGAAAGGCTAAAAATGCATCTTTGGCAGATTGCTTCTAATCTTATGCCAAACATAATTTCCTTTGGCAGCTCTGCTTTAATCAGGAAGATAAGGAAAATTTCCTATTAGTTGGAGCCATCACATTAGACCAGATCTGCTAAATTCGCAACCGGAGAGTGCATGAGGTGAAGGTGGTTGATGTGGATAGGGCTCTTCATGATATTCATATGTGAAGTAGGGAATTCTGGAATGTACAGAAAATTCCTTCATTTGATATGTGTACTGCCAATGAAGGTGTTTGGAAACAAGGCAAGACATGGATGCTTAAAGTTTAACTATGACACTGTTGTGGGGCCAATCTATTCTAGCATTGATGTAACAACCCAAGGAAAACGCTAGCCATATCTGCGCTTATACCCTAAAAGGACTAGTCAAGTTACAATTGGGGCTCCTTGCAATTGTTAATAAAGTCCAATTTGATCCAATATATACCCGATGTGGGACTCACTTTATCAGATTTTGGGGCATCACAATCTCTCCCACTTAAATCCCTAACGTCCTCGTTAGGGTCCATATGTCCGAGCCCACACAGGATTACTTAGGTTGACTCTGATACCATTTGTAACAACCCAAGGAAAGCGCTAGCCACATCTGCGCTTATACCCCAAAAGGACTAGTCAAGTTACAATTGAGACTCCTTACAATTGTTAATAAAGCCCAGTTTGACCCAGTATATGCCTGATGTGGGACTCACTTTATCAGATTTTGGGCCATCACAATTGCAGTAGCGGCAAGAGATTGGAGAGGGACAGTGGTTTTAGCTATTTCTAAAAAAGTTAATACCA
Organism: Fagus sylvatica; assembly: GCA_907173295.1. NCBI lineage: Eukaryota > Viridiplantae > Streptophyta > Magnoliopsida > Fagales > Fagaceae > Fagus > Fagus sylvatica. The sequence continues at coordinate 19,189,043 of OU015769.1, read as the reverse complement.
CTATCTCTCTCCAAGCTAAGGCCGAAGCCATTCTTTGGGCTACCTAGCTTGCTTGAAGATTTGGAGGTGGCTAAAGTCTGGTTTGAAAGTGACTCTAAGCTTTTGTATGGATGCTATTCTTGAGACTACTTCTATTCCCTAGCGTGTTCATAGCATTATCAATAGTATCAAGCATTCTTTTGTGAATCATTTGTCATGGCTAGGCTCGTGAGTGTCTAGCAAAGCCAATAGTGGCCCCCATGCCTTGGCGGGCTAGTCCATTAAATCTTGTTTTTGGGGTCTTTTAAATTTTTGTGATGGACCTCCTTCTTTTGTAAATGTTTGTTTAGCTGACCAGTGAGTGCCCCCCACTAACTGATTATTTTGTATGTTGTATGTTGTTTGGGTTGTTTCCCTCTTAACGAAGCTTTATTTATAACAACAACAACAACAACAAAAAGAGGAACCTTACCTATGTGAGCATAGAAGTGTTGTCACTTCTAAATAGTAAATAAGAGCTAGATTTTTCTCTTGTAAATGCTCATTAAACCAAGAAGTAGCACAAGGTCATGATGGTGCTAACGAAGTATGAATTTCGGGTGTAAAGGATGCTTTGATGTGTGTGTATTCTCCAATTTATGAGGTAAAGAATTCTGGTTCAAATTTCAACCACCAAAATTTCTTGGAACTTTGAATTTATAACCCTAAGGAAAATTTTCAGTTGGAAAACACTTTCTTTTATATATGATAAATTGCCACCTAGGGATGAATATAGATATTACAACCCAATGAAGGATTGTTGTATATAAAAGTATATACATATGTAGGTTGTAATATAAGTGAAGTGAATTGACTTAGAAACTAAAAATGAATTCTATCGAAACAATTCTGCAAAATCTCAATTCTGTAGAACTCGATCAATCAAGATTCGATCGAGTAGGCTCAATCAATCGACAATCGATTGAGTCAGCGATACTTGATTACACATTGTCTAATGGTAAAACCTAGAATGGTAGAAGATCATGAGAGTCAGGGAGGTCAGATAAAATCCTCAAACTCTTTCTTATAAGCTGACAAAACAGGGGGTGCATAGCTTCGATCAGAGACTTTTTTTCTTCTTGATAAATCTTCGATCAATTAAGGAGCAATGAAGCAAGCAGTTGAATGTCTGGTTGTGCGAAGGTTTCTTGTGCCTAAATAGTTAGAAACATTTTTAACCAATTATTGATAAGTTATAACTCTTAGTGAGAGTCATTTATGGTGTCTGGGTGTGCGAAGGTTTCATTCATTCAATGTTGTTGAAAAGTTTCTTAAAACTTTTACAGATTTTACACCATTAAATAGCAATTCATGGGATTCTCCAAGATTACTACTTGTAGAATCTAGATTTAATTGTATCCAGAAGATGATTTGCTTGGAACCCATTAACAAACTCAACTGAGTAGGGGCAAATATCATCTTAAGGATAATGGTTCATTTGTGCCTCTAGGCCTTCTTCATATCCTGTTTTCCATTGTTTTCCCTCAAACCTCCCAACAGTTGTCTCCAATATCTGTGGTCTTAACCCCTTTCACTAGCCTCCATAGCTTTTACATAGTGGGCCTAAAAGCGTCTGAGTTGAAAGTTTTGCTTGTTAATAACTTTGCCAAAAGAAAATATTTCCCTTAAACCATCAACTCCTTTACCATATATACCTTCATCAATTCCCTCATCTTCCCCTTCTGTAAGCGGTAAATTCTTCCATTGCTCTTCTAGATTGCCTCCCATTTTATAGCAATAAAATCCAAACTTAAACTCCCACCCAGACTCTAGGCTTAGAGGGAGCCAAGGCTCATGGGAAGGCGTTTTTATTCTCTTTTTTGCTGCGACCGTTTGATTTGCGGTTTCTGCCATACCAAACACCAACAGATATCGACAAAACAAACAAAGCATTAGTAAAAGAGGGTATTAGGGTGATTATGCCTAACCATGCTAGACAACAGAAGTCTTACAAACCTATTCATTGTTTGTTTTTAAAGGAAGAGTCATTAGAACGTTTAATGTATTATTTGAACAATCTTCATAAGCCATGTACCTCCTATTTCTCAGTAGGGTTCAAACATGTTCATGTCATTAAAAACATCACATACTCAAAAATAAGTTAAAATAGAGCTGTAAACAGGGCAAATCGAAAAATGATCATATCAACAAGATCAATTCAACATTAAAAGTGGAATAGAATTTTCTAAAACCTATCAATGAAGCTCAGTTATAGAGAGTTAGAAAGGACTGGAGTCATATTGTTTGGAAACAATGTTTAGGGAGCGTGAGAGTGACATTTCTTTTGATTGCCTTCTCATTTACAAACTTCACCTAATGCCGATGTGGAAAATCAAACGAGCTTCACTAAAAGCCAGTGTACAAATCCAGAAATTCATCCAATTAGTCGCTTGAACATCTTGATACAATCGTGGTTGCAACAGTTTCGAAATGTAGGGGGTCTCAGAGCAGCTCCTGTCAGAGGTTTCCCAGCTTCAATAGGCCATTCACTAACCAAATTGGAGGAAAATTGTACATTCGTTTTGTTAGAAGTTCAATGATAAGCTTCAAGCTACTTTAAACCAGGACCAGATGGGGTTTTATACTCGAAACCCGTTGGGACAAACACAGGAAGCTGGTTTGATGTTGAATCTCTTTTGAATCTAGACTCCCGTGACAAATTAAGGGCCACTCTCTCTTGGCTCTCTCTAGAACCCATACCTCGTTCATTCTTCAAACTATCCCTTACTGGGACACTCAAAAGTGGACCACCAAAGAAAATAGAGTCTCCTGTGTACAGAAGCTTCTCTGCTTGCGGAACTGGAGCCTTTGCTGCAGAAGATGAAGACTCTTGCGGCAGAATAACTGGCCTTCTGCTATAAGTGCTTGTTTCTGCAGTAGAGCTTGGCAATCCAATTTGCATTTGCATGGAAGATCTGTTTCTAGCTTCTGAAGCTGATACAGGGACTGATACATATCTCCCAGCTTCTTGATCCCAAACAACAGATGTCCTTTTAACGTCTCTGAGAAGAGAAGTAGTTGGAGCTGAAAGCAGTAAAGGATCAGTACTTCCCTTCTGCGTGATTTTTTCATCAAATGCTATAGGATGGGATGTCGAGGCCTTGACATTTGGAAAAGTTGCCTTAGAAGTTAATGGACGATCATGAACAAAGCCAGGGATAGAGGAGGCTGCACTAAAACGGCCCAGACCATGACCTTGCGGTAGAGGGCTAAGTGTGACCGCTTCATGAACATGGCTTGGACTGCTGAAGCTGCTCACACTTTGAGTCCCAGTTTCATACTCATCCCGGCTGCCTTGGCTTGGAGCAAAAGAGGTTCTCAAGGGAGATAATCTCAAATCATTCCTTATCTCTTTATTTGGCCCAGTGTCAGTGCTCACGCTACTTCTGATGCTCATGTTGCCACTGGAGCTTAATTCAGGATCATGTAAACAGCGGTTATCAACTGGCCGCAAAACAGAGGATGATGCCCTGGCCTTGGCTGCCGCTCTCATAGCTTCATTAGAATCTAACTTTGCAAGCCTCCAAGCACTAATACGAACAGGCCTTTTGGGTACCTTTTGCCCTCTTTCTGCCATTTCAGTTGCGTCTGGATCGACAGTTGATGGAACCATGCCAGGCTCCAAGTGAGGTACAACTTCGTCCTATTGTAGCCATGTTTAAAACAAGCACCCATTAATCAGGTCAGAAGCACGTTTCAGGTATGAAACATGGATGATATTATTTCTTTTGCAAGATAAAAAAATAAAAATAAAAAAAGAACTAAAACCTGCCCCAACTGCAATCAGTTCTTGCACCCACTTTTACATGCATGGTTACTAAAAGATACAAAAAAGTTCCAAGAATTAATGGGAACAAAATGGACAAGATAAATTGGAGAATGGTGAGAATATTTCATAGAAAACTTTCTTCATATCCCGTAGAACGTTAGGACTTCAAGGTAGGATCAATATAACAGAAAAGAATCTCATAGCTTCAATTCAAGCTTCTCTTAACTACTTGGACATAAAAATATATCAGAAGCCATTATTGGATTATGGAATGAAAATAAATAGATCCTTGTTTACACTTTACACTGTTGTCAATATTGATAGGGAGAAAAGAAAATGGATTAAACAAAATAATAATAATAATGCACATAATTAAAAGTAAGTACATTGTGGCACAATATCGATTATGTAGATTGATACAGAAAATCATATTGGGAGAATTAATGAAGAAAAAAAAAAAGTTTGAGGTTTAAAAAATCGATCTAATTCCCTTGATGGTAATTGATAGGAGAATTTAAACAGAAATAAATAAATAGAGGGTAATGCCAAGATTGAGTATTTCTAGATCCTATATTCATCTAGCATTTCTATTCATTTGATTGTTAGTTTATCGTCTCTTTTTTTCAGGAACATGGCCAAGAATGCAGAAGAGAAGGGCAACAAGGGAAATGACGGAACTTCAGCCAAAACAGCCAACACCCTTCCAGCCTAGTTGCTGTTTATACAGCATAAGATGTATGAAAAAAGTGGTTTTTCCATGCTCTCTATGCAATGGTTATCTCAATCATAGTTTTAAAAACTGGACTGAACCGGCCTGTTCGACCAGGGATCAGTACCTAGTCCGGTCCAGTTCTCTTTAAAAACCTGAAATTAAGGAAAAAAAAAAAAAAAAAAAACGTGAACTGCCGCACCAGTTCAACCGGTCTGACCATTTTTAATTAATAACTAAAAAATGCCTACATATAAATGAGTCTGTCTTCCCTTATCTTTAATTCATGGTAAAGTTTGGTTAAATTCTTGGTTTTAATTTTTTTATTTTAAATTTTTTTATTTTTTTCACTTAGACATTCATAGATAGCCTCAACGTTTTTTTAAGGTAAATGACAGAAACAAGGTTACATTAAGAACTCATACATTAACACTTAGACTTTATTTATTTATTTATGCTTAAGAAAGCATATATGTTTTAAATCTTTAACACTTAAGACTTTTTATAATACATTTAGAAAGCAGATATGTCTTCTTTTGCGGTTCAAAATCAAGTAGTATATTTGAAAAATATTTTGGAACAACCCAAAATAAAATAATATTTTATTTATTTATTTATATTATTAAATATTTATTTATGACGTCATCAGTCCGACCACCGGTCCAACCAAAGAACCGAGAACCTCTCCCCTTTCCAATTCTTTATCTGGTGTTGGTCCAGTTTTTAGAACCATGATCTCAATAGACAGAAGAATAATTGGGAAACAAAAAGCTTACGAAGATGTAAAAAGCCAAAAAGTATTAGAATTTAATCAAAATATGGAAAATCTAAAATAAAGAAATCAAAAAAAGAATATGGAAGAACAACTATTAGCATGGCATAAGAAGAAATAAACATATGAGAATTTCAAATTATTTAAATCATGAAAAATTCCATTTTTATTCATGGTAATTACAACTTTTGTTAGAGAAATAATAAATTGGGTTGCCTGCACTTGGAAAGTATATGTCTATGTTCGGAAGTGGTCCCAACTAGAACAAGATATTAGGTAATCATGCAGATAACCCTAATATAATTAAGATATTGGCTGAGTACTTTCTTGACTTTTTCTTTTTTTTGGGTTCTGTTTCCTTGCCCTTTAGCACTTGCATATAAATTATAAAATTAGGAACAAAAAATTATTCCTTTTCTTTTCTTTCACGTCTTTGTTTTACTTTCTTCCTTACATCAGATGATATCCAGCAGGGCAGAGCAAATAAACTCTTCCACCCATGACAAGTGTAATTTATCGTTTGTTCAGTAATCTAGGGATGAAATATTTTAAACTGTAGATCAAATGTATATTTTGGGAACCCAAATAATATATTTTGATGGATACTTTAACCTTTTCCCAAAATGAAAATAAAGTAAAAATAGAAAATACCTGGTAGTCCACAAATACCCTGGGAGGGGTACACCATGCCCCCTTGTATTGTAGACCCAGGGAACTACCGCCACTCAATCCAGTTGTAGCAGACCCTGATGGGGAGTACAATATATTTGGCAGCTCCTCATCGATAGATGCCCCTGCAGGTGCCTCACTCATGGCTCTCATTGCCACAACATACTCATAGGTTGTGATACCCTGATTCAATATAAAAACATAAAGGATAAGCTAAAGAATTTTCCTCTCCTGAGTCCTGACTCAATATTTTCCTATGCTTAGTTTTCTACACTTTATTAGTAGCCAAAATGGAATACAATTTACAACAAGCATTCTGAACCCAATTATAGTTATTTCCAAATATTAAATTTTCTCCCTCGAACTTCTCTATGACAAACCAGAGCACCATGGAAGACAAAAATAATACACAAAATTTCATGGCCACTGACCTTTCTAATCAGTATCATGTGGAAAAAGAATAGTTCACCCAAAGGTATACATGCCAGCATGGAAACTACAGTACAAACAACCTACATAAAATCAGATACAGCATTAGCACAAGTATTTGTATTAATTAATATTCAAACAAATAAATTAGATGTCGCATTGGTCTATAGCATCTTGGATAAGAGTGTACCACAACTGTTGCAAAGGGGGGACGAGTGAAACCATTTCCAAGCCTATCAATAATTTCAGTCTCCATGCTTTTCTTATTAACAAAGCAACGCACTAGAACAGCAATACCAACTCCAGCCTCAATAACAAGCTGAACCAAAGAAGAACAAGGAGGGGTGGGGGGAGGGATATTAGTGACCAAGAAATTATTTTCTTTAGAATTAGTTATCGGAGGGCAATACATACCCAAACAAGACTAATGGCCATGAGAGTAATAAAAGTCACATAATTTTTGTGCCCTACACAATTGTTAAGCCACTGCAGCCATACAATACATAGAGGTTAGTCTCAGAAGAAAAATGATTAGATTACAATTACACAAAACCTCAAGACGTGTTCATAAGGAACACTAGGAGCAATATGAAGATATACCCGGCAGTGGTGATCAAAACCATCCACACATTTATCACAACTTCTACAGTGTTTGCTGAATTTGCGAACCTGCAAGATGAAAAGCATCCAGGTTACTAAACAAAACTAGATTGTAATAACATTTTCCTATACAGCCAATTTTTGGCCATGTGCTTGCTTTGGACCAGAGTGTATCATGTGTCTACCATGGCCAGAAACCAAGAGAGAGGTCTAATTTAAGGAGACTCTATCAGCCCAAAAGACTTTCCCTAGATGTAGGGTCCTTGGTAGCTCACAAGAAGTGAAAGAAAGATTGGCAACATATCTCATTTGTGACATAATGAACCCAAGTTAGGAATCCAGGAAAAGTTAAAGAGATATAAGCACCATCTTTTATATCAAGGAGCATGGTTACCTAAAATACACAGAGTAATTAAATAACCACATCAAACTGCTGAGCAAAACTCAAGTACCGGCAATACCAACATTAGAATCATGGAGCATATTGTAAGTCTGTCCAAAAAAAATGAAAGAAACAGAATTTAAAGAGAATACCTAGTTTGAAAAAATAGGGATAGGGGGGACATAAGCAACCACTATTTTTCACGAGGCAAGATATTTGAAAACCATCTCCATGAATAAGTTTTAAATGTCTGAGGCCCCTTACTGGAAGTAAAAAGACTTAATTAAAGGAGCAATAAATACAACATAACCATTAATGACTCTAATTTCTAGGTACCCTACCAAAACTGGTATCAAAGTTTACTGAAGAAGACATACCCTACTCCAGTGAAACCATCAATTCCCAAAACCTTTACTTTTTTTTACACTAACACCCCCTTCTTTTGGAGAAACTAGACTCGCTACACCCTAGTTTGGGGAAATGACACTCCGCTCCCAAATTTGCAAAATAATTAACACTCCGCCCCCTTTTTTATTTTTTTTTAGTTTATTTTTTATTAATTTTTTTAACCAATGCCTAACTAACCAAAGTTAAATTGAACAATTATATTCCAATTATTTTAAGTTTAAGTGGAGAATATTCCTTTAAAAATTGGGGAAAAGGGAGCTGAGTGTTAATTATTTTGCAAATTTTGGAGCGGAGTGTCATTTTCCCAAACTAGGATGTAGCGAGTTTAGTTTCACCAAAAGAAGGGGGTGTCAGTGTAATTTACCCTGGGTAATAATAGAAAGTTTTTTAGAATGGTTTATTTTTTACATGAACACAAGAATTTTTTTTACAGACCAACCTAAAGGGGTGCAGTGTAATTATACTAACTAACCAAAGTTTTTAAATTGAACAATTATATTCCAATACAAACCAAATTAAGTTTAAGTGGAGAAGAGAATTTCCACTTTTTATTGTTTTTAATTGGTAAGTTAACGGGCGGGTAATGGGTCTTGAACCCACGACCTCACCCTCTAAAAAAAGATTTGGTTACCCAATTTTTCCTGAATTGAGAAATAATCAAAAAAATCCACAATCCTAAATCGGACATCAAAATACTCTTAACAAATGAATGCACCCTACTGAACTAAAGATAATAGAATCCATTTAGGCTAACAGAGCCTTCACCACTGCAATCAAAGAATTGAGCACTAGGAAACTTGCTCTCGATCAGATTGAATAGAACTTAGAAACTAGCAGATCCTCAACATATTCTATAGAACTTTAAAAAAAAAATCACATCATAATTATTGGATTTCAGAGTTTAGTTAGTTTAAGGTTGATAACATATATGATTTTATATATATATAAAGATAGCATATATGAATTGCCCAGCTAAAGTGATTGCTGAAGCTCTAATCACTATTATCTAGACTCAATGTCTGTGTCCGTGTAGGACAGTAATAATGCACTTAAATTAAGCGATTTGCACTGGAGCTGAAAGGAAATACTGTCAGTTTAAGAAATATTTCCAGGGTTTTCTTTCCTAATTTTTGGAAATATTTTCCAAAGTTTCCAGGTTAATCTGGCCCACAGAATGATGCAGATGTCTAACCCATATGAAGAGAATTTAGAATCTTGAACCCACGACCTCACCCTCTAAAAAAAGATTTGGTTCCACCCAAAAATGCTCCTGGAGATTGAGAAATAATCAAAAAAATCCACAATCCTAAATCGGACATCAAAATACTCTTAACAAATGAATGCACCCTACTGAACTAAAGATAATAGAATCCATTTAGGCTAACAGAGCCTTCAGCCACTGCAATCAAAGAATTGAGCACTATGTGAAACTTTCTGCTCTCGATCAGATTGAATAGAACTCTTCAGAAACTAGCAGAATCATCCTCAACATCATTCTATAGAACTTTAAAAAAAAAATCACATCAGAGAAGAAGAGTGAAGAGAGTTAACTCTAAGAAATGTGCCATGAGAGGATTAGAGGAAGCCCACGACCTACCTCACACTGTCTAAATAACTGAATAACTGCCTGCTGTTACCACTAGACCAAACACCCACTTTCCATAACATAATCTTTTTTTGATAAGTAAATTAATTGAGATAAAACTTTCCATAACATAATTTATTCATGTTTTTCAAAATGAATGCATGCCATATACCCATAATCATTAGCCCTTCCAAACCAATCTTAACTGGTAGTTACACCAAAAACAACCCGGTGGGTACTTAAACCGACAACTTCACCCTCCACTATTTCTTGTTTTTAATTGGTAAGTTACACGGGCGGGTAATGGGTCTTGAACCCACGACCTCACCCTCTAAAAAAAGATTTGGTTCCACCCAAAAATGCTCCTGGAGATTGAGAAATAATCAAAAAAATCCACAATCCTAAATCGGACATCAAAATACTCTTAACAAATGAATGCACCCTACTGAACTAAAGATAATAGAATCCATTTAGGCTAACAGAGCCTTCAGCCACTGCAATCAAAGAATTGAGCACTATGTGAAACTTTCTGCTCTCGATCAGATTGAATAGAACTCTTCAGAAACTAGCAGAATCATCCTCAACATCATTCTATAGAACTTTAAAAAAAAAATCACATCAGTAAATTATTGGATTTCAGGAGCTTTCTCCCTAAGTTTAAGGTTGATAACATATATGATTTTATATATATATAAAGGCATATATGACTTGCACAGCTAAAGTGATTGCTGAAGCAATCACTATTATCTACTCAATCTGTGTCCGTGTAGGACAGTAATAATGCACTTAAATTAAGCATCAAGCTGAAAGGAAATACTTCAGTTTAAGAAATATTTCCAGGGTTTTCTTTCCTAAATATTTTCAAAGTTTCCAGGTTAATCACAGAATACTGTCTAACCCATATGAAGAGAATTTATGATGGTTTTACCATCACCTGAAATCAGAACAACATGATTGATATAGTGTGATGGTGGGATTGGATTTTTATTAGAGGGATGATATTAAAATGCTCTACCTGAGGTAGTGCATTCAGGGGAAAGCTTGTGTTTCTCACAAGTGCAGTTATAGGAATTTATGATATCAGAAGGTTTGATTATATATAACAGTTAGACATAAGAAAGGTGTGGCCATGTTCTTCCAAGTCATAACTTTGACTGTGATGCACGTTTGAACTATTAGACCTTGTAATATATGAAATGATTTATGCAATAACATTACCACTCTGCTAAAGATATTTTTAGTTTATCTTTACTTAAAAATTTATCTAAAATTTCACCGATTTTTCATTTATTCATGTTTTTCAAAATGCTTCTATGCCATATACAATTTGAGTCCCATTTTTTTAATGGTAAGTTACACATGCACCCAGTGGGTCTTAAACCGACAACCTCACCCTCCACCTTACTCTTACAAGAGGAGGAGATACCATTTGAACTAAAGCTTATTGGCAATTTGAGTCCCAAGGTAGTAAAAGACTATGTTAAAAAGAATAATGCTTCTTAGAGCAAGTAATATCGGGATAGACAAGAGATGACCTGAGGGCAATAGACAAGAGATGACGCTTGAAAATATAACCTAAAATTACAAACTCCAGAAATCAAATAGAGAAGAGGCTGTAAAGACAATTTCAACTCGGGTAGAGTCAAAATTCCCAAAAGTTCTAGAATTTCTCGTCCCACAAACAGCACATGAGACATAGAGGCATTGCATTACACACATTGCTTCACTGGTGTTTAGTGAAATTCTCTTTCCAACAGGCCAACAATTCCACCACCTTTTAGGGCATCACACACCAAACATCAATTTTAAATCAAACATACTCCCATGAAATGACAACATTGATGATATAGTGTGATGGTGGGATTGGATTTCAGGTAGTGCAGGTTGTGTTAAGTGGATATGACATAAGTTACATGGGAAAGGCTCCATACAAAAATATAAATTTGGATTTTTCAAAATTCTACTCTGCCCAAGGTAATTGTGAAATGACAATGCTTCTTAGAGAAGTAATATCGGGATCTCCCCTTCCAATAGGGAAACACACCTTATGAAGTGGAGGTCTTGAATCTCCCCTTCCTCCTCCTCTTGGGCCAAAACTTACTTATTTAACCATCTTTTTATCTATCAAAAAAGAAAAACTAATAGGAATATAACTTTCAATAGCTTCAAGATTTCCCATACCATATGATTGTTAAAAAAAATATATCGCAAGTATATAATTATAAAGATAACAGATAAATTTGCAAAATTATCATAAAACAAGAATGCAAAGGATAATATGAGGAACTAAGATCGCTAGGTGTGAAAAATATTGACCTTAACAAAATACGTCATACTTGTCATGATGTTATACCTCAGCATTGCACAATGTGCAGAACAAAGCTTCTTCACCAGTGCCCTGCTCCTCAGCTGTCCCTTCCTGTTTGCGGCAATCTTCATGCACAAACAATGCACAGAAGATTCCTCCCATGCTAGAACAGGAATTTCTGCTTGTTGGTTCCAAAGGAATAATTACTCTCCCAACTTCACCTACTGAGCCTTTCCTACTAGAGTTAGCCCCTGCTATAGAACTTTTGGAAGCTGATGATGGAGAAGAATGCACCCCGCTCGCAATTTCATCAAATTTTCTAGGCAGGTCATTCACTGATAACCCATGATTTGTATTGAGTTTATTTGTTGCCCCACGATCAAATTTAGACATGATTCCAGGATCTGCTGGGTTAATTGCAGTACAGCGAACATAAAGAATGAAAACAAGGAGTGCCTGTGATGAAAATAATAGGGGAATAAAATTAGACATGAGTTCTATGTTCGATGGAAGAAAATGAATCTAGGAAAATTCTAACTCCATGATATTATAATTGAGACAATGCATAATATGAGGTGAATGAGATCTTTATGGTCAAGATATTACCAATTAATATTTTCCAATCAAATGGACACTAAAGTTATTACTAACAGGTATCATCATCCACACATCTCCTTCTTCACTTAATTAGCAAAACATGTATCAATAATTAATTTTGTTCTGCTTCAAAGCCGAGATTACTCAAAAGTACCTTCTCCTTCTTCACTCATCAATTTAGAAAATGCATCCTAAAACAATGAGATAATAAAGTTTTTCAAACCCCCCAGGGGAGGGGAGAAGAAAAAACCTTATTGCACAGAAATCAAATGAACTCACATACCACTGGAGAGTAAGTGGCAACCAGAATGTACTCCCAGGTACGGCCTCCAAGGAAAGGGGCAAAGAAAGCATAGAACGCGACCACCAACAAGCAGAATACAGTAATTGCAACAACCTATCCACATAAGAAGCAAATTTTGAAAATATTTTAGTATACATCAAACTATAAACACAGGTAGTTAAAACAAAACAAGAATAAAAATAAAAAACCACTGTCCACAAAATGGCTATAAAAAAATGCCACCTTGATTGACACTGTTACTGCATAACTGCACAGCATTAAGCAATTATTCAACATTCAACTGTAAACCATAAACCAAAAGGTCCACAAAAGATTATAACCAGTCATGCAATATTACAACTGATGATTCATTGATAGTAATAGCACATTTTTTATAAGTGATAGTAATAGCACATTTTTCAGCTTCTGTTGATACAAATATATGTCCCACAAAACACAGACCTTCTTTTTAGCATATTTAACAATATTGATTAAGATATATAAATAAATAAATAATTTTTTTAAATTAGTCTTTCATTTGTTTTCCTCAAGAACTAAAAAGAGCATAAGTTGAATTCAATCTTATCAAAAGAACTAAGGTGATAAAGAAACAAATTAACTGGGACCCTATAAGTATGTTTCTAAGAGTGACTTACCAGTCAAAGGGCAGAAAATAGAAATTGACTAATAACATATACTGAAAACACCAATGTTAGCACAATGGCACTTCCTCTTCTCTTAAAAACCGATTGGAGGGCAAGGTCAAAGATCCATTGGGTGTGTGCGTAATTACAAATGAAAATATATATATATATATATATATATATATATATATGAACACTACATAATCAAAAATTGAGAAACACATAGTAAAAGAAAATGAAGGACCAAGTCTACCCAGGTCTAACAGATGAATTTAAAATAAAAATAAAAATGCACTCAGGAACTCAAAATTATAGTTTGGTTCCTTCACTCCCGAAATTAATATAGCTCATAATTGATCTTAAAAGTTTCTCTTCACATGACTGAAATTACTCAGAAACAAGTACACACTTGAGAACATCATAGAACAATGCTGGGCAGAAGAAAGCACCACCATACACATGAATTGATCACTAAACAACACATAAAAAATAAAACCCACATACCAAAAATGGATCATATTCTAAACATTCAGCATTTCAGAGAGAGAGAAAAAAGAGTGCTTTAACAAAACCCTAATCAAGGAAACAAAGAGTGATAGAAAAATGAGCAGAGAAATTCATTTAAAGAGAGTTGATAAGTCCACATACCTGAAAGGTGTGAGCAGGTAGCTGCCATCCATGTTTTCTCACCATAACTGCTCCAATTCGGACCCCAAAACCCCACACCCTACAAAGAAACCAAAACCCTAATACACACCTAGAGAGACAGAAAAACAAACCAGAGACAAAGATAAAAGCTTTGAAGAGAGAAAAAGCACAAATAAAGTTCCTTTCTTTCTAACCCAACAAATATTGGAAAACAAAATTAATTCTTTTCCAAGAGAACCCAACAAAAAGAAAGTGCCATGCTCTCTCTCTCTCTCTCACTCCATTACTCTCAATTCGAACTTTTTTTTTCAGAAGAATTAAGAAGAAAAAGAATAACAAATTTTTAGTGGAAAATAAGCTTATAAGATAAAAATAAATGATAAAATAAAAAAGGAAATAAAACCAAGTTCTGCAAGAAACTGAACGAGTCCAAAGAGAGAGAGAGAGAGAAAAGAAGTTGAATTGGTGGAAGGATAGGAGAAATGACAAAAGCAAACTAACAGTGACCAAAATAAAAAGACAAACACAACAAACACAAAAAGCGTAAAGGCGTTGACACACATTGCCCTTTGACAGGCTAAATGTGACTATGCCATGTTTTTTTTTTTTTAATATATGGTTATGGTTGTTGCTGCTATGCCTATGATGTAATATTGTTACATGTGTCTGGGAGTATTAGGTATGCTTTGGTGCAAAACATATATAAGTGTATGTATTATTGTTCCTTTTTTTTTTTGGGTGGTCCCATAATGATGATTCTTTTTATTTTATTTTATTGTTGGGTTTTTAAGAATACGAGTCACCACCATCACAGAAAGAATAATTTTGTATACAAAAGAAAAAGACCAATGGGATTTCTTCATAGGAACATGGTCTTTTTCCCTTTTGGTTTTTGGTAATTTTGTTCACAATCATTTTTATTCTTTCATGATTTATGTTTCTTGGTCATTTCATTTTCTCTATGATGTTTCTGTGTTTTTTTTTGTTCAGAATAATCTTGGGTATGAAAATTCCACATTCCTTGTGGCTGCCTGTGACCAGTTGCATGGAAAATGATAGGGGGACCCCATGGACCTCCCAATCTAAAAAAAAAAATTGTTAGTCAGTACAAGAAGAAGCCTATGCTGTTTTTTATTAAAAAAAAAAAAAAAAAGCTTATGCTGTATTGCACTACAAGCAAAAATTAGTAATTAGTACCAACTACCAACTACCAAGTCAACACATGTGCTGATGCTATTCAGTATTCTCAAATGTGGAACCGGAGATCATTTCTCTCACCGTAGAGGATTCTGTCATTCATGACCATATATTTTTATTTTTTTTACTTTTTGGGCTGAATAACTGATTTTATAATTTTTTTTTTTTTTTTTTTTTTCAAATCTGGAACCAATTAGGAACTGAGGGTTGAGTTTCTTGTAAAGAAGTGTTATATTTTTCTTTTGTTCAGATTGTAACTTGTGAATTTGGCATGTATCTATGGTGGGACTTGTGTGCTCCTGAGAAAGGAAAGAAACAACAGAAGAAGAAAGAGTAAAATTAGCAAACGATAAACTAAGTAGTTAATGAGTGTTTTAGTCTGTGTTTGGATTCTCTATTTTGGGAATGAATTCTAGAGAATGCATTCATGCTATAATGCATTCTTGAGAATACATTCTCTATAATGCATTTTGCTGAAAATAGTGCATTTGGTAAAATATTGAAATTATTTATAAGAAGTGATTATACTGAAAGGAATTGTGTTTGGTTGGTATTTTAAATAATGCATTTTTCCTATTAAATAATATATTATTAGTATATATTATGTAATTAACATTTTTTTTTTTTTCTAAATATCTCAATACAAGGCTAAAAATACATTTATTATCAATACAAAATTAACAATGTAATAAAGAAATAAAGTATTACGTAGTGATTTAAATTAATGTCTACTAATCAAAAAAATAGGTCATCATTTGTGCACATCTTCTTGGACACATTTTTATAAAATTTGAACAATGTAATAAAAAAAATATAGAGAAATGAGTTGATCATGATTTGTGCACATCTCCCTGGTTTTTTGATACAAAATGAGAAAATGAAAATACTTATTCAAAGATAAAAGAAAGAAAGAGAAAAAATAAGGAACACTTCAAAAAAGAGAGGGAAGGAAAATAAAAGAAAGAAGGAGAAAAATTAAACGAGGGAAAAAAGAGTTGTTCGAGTAATAAACTGTTGTAAGTGGGTCCCATTTACTTTAACAAAAATTAAAAGTAGAAGCTATAATCAGAATCCAAAATATTTTGGATTTTGACTTCTGCTCTAGAAATGAGAATTTGCAAAATGCATTCTACCTAGAATGCATTTTGCATTTTCCAAAATCCCAACCAAACACCTTAGATTTTTTACAGAATGCATTTTATGCATAAAAATCCATGAAATCACTTTTAAGTAGAGGATCCAAACATACGCTTAATGCACTTGATATACAAATTTATATTTTTAGTTGCGGATTGATGATGTGGCAATAGCTTAACCTTTTATTTAAAATAAGAAGTGGAGATTTAAATAACTCTACCTTGTAGAGTACTCTAAGAATTTTAGAGAATCTAAATCCCTCCCAATATATGATTCTATCTTGGTTTAAATACCGTTTTAGTCCTCAACCTTTGACATTTGTGTCAAATTGGTTCTTAACCTTTCACCTCTATCAAATTAATTTTTTTTTTTTTAATATTAAAAATGTCTGATGTAACATGTTAACTACCATATATAAACTAGGTAGTCAAATTAGATATGGTCACATCAATTAAAAAAACACATCAGTTCTAAAAGTAAAGCATCTCTTTCCTTTCTCTCTCCAAAATCACATTAATTTTTCGGTCAACATCTCTTTCTTTTCTCTCTCCAAAATAGTCACAACTTCTAATCTCCATTACCGCCGCCAGTTCCTTCACTGGCCTCCACCACCACCAAAAATTTTCATCTCCTTCCCCACATCCCCATCCCGTGAAAAGCCATCTCAAACGAGGCCATCCTTCAAGGTCAGTTTTCAGACCAAATCTTTCACTGAAATCAAGCATTTCCCCCAGTAACTGTTGGTGATTTTTTGAATGTTAAATTTTGACTTTTCTCTTTCTCATCTAAGATAAGAAACACAAAGACCATATCTTTACCCCAAGGTTGCGTTTGGATACTTGGATTTGGATTTGGATTTGGATTTGGATTTTAAATCAATAAATTTGAAATGCCTTGATTTCAAATCCATTGATTTTAAAATTTCTTGTTTGGATCCATTTATACAAGGGGGGATTTGAAATTTAGAATTTTGAAACCCATAAATTGACCAAAATACATAAAATCACCAAAATGACCAAAATAACCCCAAAACCTCTAAAATAAATAAAAAAAATTCTCCAAAACCTCTAAAATGACCAAAATACCCCTAAAATCACTAAAATCCTCAAAACAACCCCGAAAAGTAGAAAATGACCAAAATACCCCCAAAAACACCAAGATGACCAAAATATCCCTAAAATCATCAAAATAATATTAAAACCTCTAAAACAACCAAAATACCCCCCTAAACTTATTTTTTTGATCAAAATGCCTCTAAAATCACCAAAATACCTATAAATTGACCAAATATATAAAATCACCAAAAATGGCCAAAATGCCCATCAAACACCAAAATAACCAAATTACCCCTAAAATCATTAAATAACCCCAAAACCTCTAAAACAACCAAAATACCCCCTAAACCACTAAAATGATCAAAATACCTCTAAAATTATGAAAATACCTAAAATTGACCCACAACATAAAATCATCAAAATGACCAAAATAACCCAAAAACCTCTAAAATGATCAAAATATTCTCGAAAGCTCTAAAATGACTAGAATACCCCAAAAATCTTCAAAATGGCCAAAACAACCCCAAAACCTAAAAAAAATGATCATAATATCTCAAAAAGACCAAAATACCCCTAAAATCACCAAAATAACCCCGCAAAACTCTAAAACAACCAAAATATCCCCTAAACCACTAAAATGATCAAAATACCTCTAAAATAACCAAAATACCTAAAATTGACCCAAAACATAAAATCATCAAAATGACCAAAATAACCTCAAAACCTCTAAAATGATCAAAATATCCTTGAAACCTCTAAAATGATCAGAATTCCCCTAAAATCTTCAAAATGGCCAAAATAACCCCAAAACCTAAAAAATAATCATAATACCGCGAAAAAAACAAAATACCCCTAAAATCACAAAAATAACCTTGAAAACTCTAAAACAACCAAAATACCTCTTAAACCTCTAAAATGATCAAAATACCTCTAAAATCACCAAAATGAAATAATAATAATAATAATAATAATAATAAAATACCAAAACCATATATTGGAGTTTTCGAGGTTATTTTGGTCACTTTAAGGGTTCCAAGTGTATTTGGTCATTATGGAGTTTTCGGGATTATTTTGGTCATATTGGAGCTTTTGGGGTTATCTTGGTTATTTTAGATATTCGTAGTGTATTTTGGTTATGATAGTGTTTCCAGGATTATTTTGGTCATTCTGGAATTTTTCGGGTTATTTAGGTTATTTTAGGGTTTTTTAGTGTATTTTGGTCATTAGAGTGTTTCAGGTTTATTTTTGTCATTATGGTATTTCTGGTGTTATTTTGGTCATCTTGGAGTTTTTGGGGTTATTTTTGTCATTTTAAGGGTTCAGTGTTATTTTGGTCATTATAGTGTTTCCGAGGTCATTTTGTAGTTTTCATGAGTTATTTGGTCATTTTAGGGGTTCCTAGTGTATTTTGGTAATTATGGTGTTTCTGGGGTTAATTTGGTTATATTGAAGTTTTTAGGGTTATCTTGTTCATTATAGGGTTTTGATATTATTTTGGTCATTTTGGAGTTTTCGGGATTATTTTGGTCATTATGGTGTTTACGGGGTTATTTTGGTCATATTTCAATTTTTGGGGTTATTTTGGTCATTTTATGGGTTCGGTGTTATTTTGGTCATATTTGTGTTTCGGGATTATTTTGGTCATTATTGTGTTTCGGGGTTATTTTGTTCATTTTGGAGTTTTCGAGGTTATTTTTGTCATTTTAGGAGTTTGTGTGCATGTTGGTCATTATGGTGTTTCTTGGGTAATTTTGGTCACATTGGAGTTTTCAGGGTTATTTTGGTGGTTTATTGATATTTTGGTCGTTTTAAGAGTTTTGAGTGTATTTTAGTCATTATGGTGTTTTCTGGGGTTAATTTGGTCATATTAGAGTTTTCAAGGTTATCTTGGTTATTTTAGGAGTTCGATGTTATTTTGGTTATTTTGGTCATTTTGGAGTTTTAAGGTTATTTTGGTCATTATTGTGTTTTCGGGGTTATATTGGTCATATTAGAGTTTTCAAGGTTATTTTGGTCATTTTAGGAGTTCAGTATTATCTTAGTCATTATGGTGTTTTCAAGGTTATTTTGGTCATTTTGGTCATTTTGGAGTTTTCGGGGTTATTTTTATCATTTTAGGGGTTCCGTATGTATTTTTGTTATTTTAGGTGTTTTGAGTGTATTTTGGGGATTATTTTAGCCATTTTTGAGTTTATTTCGGTCATTTTAGGGTATTGGCCATGAGTATTTTTTTTTTTATCATGTTGGTAGTTTTGTGGATATTTTGGTCATTTTAGAGATTTTTGGATTATTTCGGTTTTTTAGAAGGTTTTTTTTGGTCATTTGGTATTTTGTGGGCATTTTAATCATTTTAGAGCCTTTAGATGTATTTTAGAGGTTCTAATGATATTTTATTTATTTTGAGTGTTGGCATCTAATGGGAGGATTTGTGAAATTCCTACCCTAAGAAGTCATTTGAAATCCATGGATTTGGGCCTTTAAAATCCTGGATGGATTTGGCCCAAATCCAAATCCTAATGGTTTTAAGTCATCCAAACAAAAAATTTGGATTTAGACCCTCAAATCCAAATCCATAAGCCCAAATCCATCCCATCCAAACAGACCATTGAGGAAAGCCAGAATTTCAGCCATAAATGCTATTTATATTTGGTAGTTTGGTTGTACATCCTATCCTTGTACCTAAATTTGTTTTATTGATTCTATCAGACAAAAATTTTATCTTCACAAAAATATGTACGATATCAATACCAATACCAACACTAAGAATTGGTTGATAGAGGCACCCTGAAGATTTCACATAACCACATAATTGCCAAATGAAAAAGGAAGAACCCAGACATGAAATTTTAAAAAGAGAACAATTTTCGAAAATTGCAGTTTTTAGTTTACCGAAACAAAGTCTGACAAGTTCTCTACAGTGCAAAAAGTACAATAAAATTAAAAAGAAAAAAACAAAGGAAAAGAAAAGAAAGGCCATCAATTTCTTCTTCGAAAAACTCCTCTATACATCAAAGAAAAAAGGGGAGAATTTTGGTCTTTTAAGTTTGAGAATTGAAAGTTATTTTGTGTGTATTAGAATTGAGATATTGCTTTGACCAATGCCTTTAATTTGGTTTTTTTGGGAACTAAAGTGGTAAAGTTGTGGATGGTTTTGGCTGAATGGTGATCCTCAGCTTTTGTGTTTTGGGTTGATGAAAAATAGTAGGGATGGAAAAAGTTACAGTACAAATCTTGCATATACGCCTCCAGAGTATCTAAGAAATGTTAGCTGACCTTGGAGGGTGGGTTCGTTTGAGATGGCTTTTCACTGGATGGGGATATGGGGAAGGAGATGAAAATTTCTGGTGGTGGTGGAGGCCAGTGAAGGAATTGGCGGTGGTAATGGAGATTATAAGTTGTGACTATTTTGGAGAGAGGAAGGAAAGAGATGTTGACAGAAAATTAATGTGATTTTGGAGAGAGAAAGGAAAGAGATGCTTACTTGGATCTGATGTGATTTTTTAATTGATGTGGCAAACTCTAATTTGATCAGCTAGTTTATATTGCAGTTGACATGCCACATCATACATTTTTAATATTTAAAAAAAAAAAAAAAAAAAAAATGGTTAGCCACATCAACATTTTCCATCCAACACTAAACGACAAAGATCATTTTGACACATAAAGTTAAAAAATTGAGGATTAATTTGACACAGTTGAAAGGTTAGGGACCAATTTAACACAAAAGTCAAAAGTTGAAGACCAACACGCTATTTAAACCTCTGTCTTTAAGGATTGTGTATTTGGTAATCTAGAAAAAGATTTTAGTGGGAATTGAACATAAAATGTCTAAGTTCAGAGTTCATCTAAAGTCTTTTACCACTAGATTATACCGTACCAGTTAACATGGTGTTCCTTTTAATAAGATTGTTTTGTTACTTGCATTATTTGTCTAATGTTTCCTCTCTCTCTTTTTTTGTAATCTGGGATATTACCTTTATGTTTGTTTAATGAATTCTCCATTTCTAAAACAAGTAATAAAGAATATATACCATTGTTATAAAAACCATAACGATCAAATAAATAAGGACAAAATAATCAGAAAAAAAGGACGCATGTAAAAATGATGAATTATAGAACACCAATGTGATGTCAGGTGGATACTGATGGATAACATTTTCTTTGAATTTTATGGTCGTGGTAAAGGGCAAGTAATGGCTTGTAATTGTCGAGGTAATTCACGAGGTATGATTGACTCATTGACTCATTGTCCATTACCTTTTTGTATTTGTTGGATTATTGCTTGCCAAGCCAAACTATGAAATTATATATGTATTAATTTTGGATTCATATCCCACGTTATAAGTATTGCATGCAATACTTATTGAGTGGTTGAGATTGAAAAATTAAGAAGTTAACTTTCAATCTCAATTACTTAATAAAAAATTGTTAAAAAATTTAAAAAGAAAAAAGTGAAAAAATTGTGAGGGAGGAAAAGTAATTGCAGCCCATGCAATACTTTTAAATATTGAATAAGTTCTCAATCCTTTTTCCTTAATTTTCCCCCATTCCAATTGTGAAAGTACTTTTGTACTTTCCCTTCGTTTTTTATTTTAAAAGTTTGCGATTTTTGCTTCTTGGCCCGTGCTCAATAGTCGGGTAGATAACTAGATACTAAATGTAAATAAACGTTATAAAAATAAAAATAATGATGTGTGAAATTATTAGTGCTCAAAAACTAATGTGTCAAAATTTTAAAGAGTCAATAAAAAGTTAAAAAGCCTTGGTTTTACATTATACTAGTTGCAAACCCGTGCGATGCACGAAAAAATATCTAAAGAATATTTGTTTTTTTAGAGATTTATTAAATCTTAATATCATTATAGTTTAGCATGAATATATTTTATAAATGAATGAAATACATATATTTGCATTTAGATTCCAATGCCGCCCTCTCCTCAAATAAATTTGCCTCCTCATCATGTTGCCTTTGCAAATGTATGTATTGAAGTTTTTGTAAATGTAAATAGAAAATAATTTTAAGCTTTGAAGCTTTGAAGCATTGACTTTGCACTAACCAAAAAAAAAAAAACTCTATATTCACATTTGACCCATTCCAAACCCATAGTTGATGGTCAGCAAGCACTCTCATGGCAAAACTTCCACGGGAAAGTTGAAACACACCCGCCCTTACCTAATCAAAATCATGCTCTCAAACAATATTCAGATTTCATAATGCTCCTAATCTCATGTTGTCGATCTTTTTCGCAAGAGTTGGTGTGTTTCACTTTCGCAAGAGGCCCAAAACAAATGGAACAATACATAAACCAAAAAAATATAGAAAATAAACAAAGATTTTTACAAAGAATTGTTTTGGCTCCAAGCAACCAAAATAAAGAGAATAGAGAAGATGTTCTCGTCGTTCAAATTTGTTACTTTAGCAAAACATAAGGGCTAAATTTGTCCAATAAGCAAGACATAGCTCACCCATATAGTGAAATAATACTAATTTGAGAACAAAGAAGGGTATTAGAAGAATAAAATCAGTACAATAATTAGAACACAAACCTAGTGTCTCGAATCTACCATTCCACCTTGCTCAATCACCCGAAGTAGAACAAAAGCAACTTCCTCATCGACATCCTCTAGAATTGAGTGCTTCAATAAACTTGAGAAATATTTACAATTGTATTAAATTATATCTATGAAACAAACATCTAATGTCATCTACTTAAGAAAGAAAACATACTCTCCAGCTTGTGGGCCTGCTTTATGATCTGTAAAGATGTAAACATCTAGAATTAACTTAGCAAAAATACTACGTGCTGCATGTATCATGGTTTTTTCAAATCCCTTTTTCTTGAGTTTTGGTATTGGATGCATTTCATCAAACACTTTGGGTTCATTTTTATTTGCATGCACAATTTGATAATTCACATAATTCTAGAGGAAACAAACTAATTTTCCAGGAACTGATGGCTAAGAGAAGCCAGTTATCTTCATGTTAAATACTGAGAAGAACTTCAACCAAACCAAAACTCCTTAGAAAATATCTTTTATTTTTTATTTAAAAAAAAAAACCTCCTACTTGCACCTGTAATTATGTCCCGTTTGATTTATTCTTCCCTACCCAATCTTATCGCAATCCAGTGAGCCTTGAATTCTCTCATATGCCTTCATTAAAATAAATCCGATTTCACAGACCCCATCTAAGAAAAAACTCAGCAACAGAAGAAGGGAAAAACTGAGAGATCTGGAGGACCGAGAAAGAGTGAGATGGAGAGAAGGGGGGGCGAAAAAGAGAGATAGTGAGAGAGGTGGAGGTCCGAGAATGAGAAGGATTGAGAGAGGGGAGAATGCCCAGAATGAACAATCCCCCATAAGACAAGGAAGAAGGAGACCCTAAAACAATCGGGTAGAAAATAGAAGCAAAATCAACCTTAAAAAATTAATTAAAATAAGTAATGATGTGTAAAATTGTGAAGGCTCGAAAGTTGATGTGTTAAATTATTAAGGAGTCAACAAAAAGTCAAAAAAGCCTCGGTTTTACATTATAGTATAGACTAGTCGCAAACTTGTGCGATACACATGAAGCTACTAAAATTGATATTTAAATAGATAAAGATAGTTATTATGTAGATATATTTGTACATACTAATTGTATTTAGGCTAGTACCCTGATCATAAGAAAATATGAGGATGAAATATTAAAAATCAATAAGCTATATTAACATATTTATTACCTATATCATTACCTATATCAGAAGTTAACTTGTGTTTTTTTTTTTTTAATTAAAAGAGATGATCTGTTTGTTCTAAGTTTCTAACATATAGATGCGCAAAAAAAATGAAGGAAAAAGAAGGGAAAAAACAAAAACAAAACAAAAATTGAATGAAACAAATAAGAAACCTAAAAAATCGTTAAGAGTAAATTAGTACTTGACAAAATTAAACTATTAAAATAATATTAAGCAATGAAAGACTATTGATAATACAGATTCACAAAAAAAAAAAAAAAAAGGTGATTAGGCTTAACAGTATATTGGGTAGAGGAATAGTCTTGAATCTAAAAAATTCAGTACAAAAAGGCAATATAGCATCTGATTTACTAATAAACCATTAACAAAAAAGAGATGTCTTCGAAAATATTGATGCAGCTGCCAACGTCATCAAACCCATGTTTAGGTCACCTATCTTCTCTCTCACTTTTTCACTCTTTGAGTCTAATTCTCTACTACTACCACAAACAATAACTACCAATCAAAACCCATATTGCAAATGGCCACACCTCCATCAAGTCTATTCCCTTCTTCAGCCATTGTGGCTATGCGTCCCCCAAGGTCTCATCCTTTAAGGTTATAACAAAAACTTGTGTTTATATCGGCTAAAACGTCCGAAATTCACATAAACAACTAATACGCACCGAAATAAACAGATAAAGAAGAAAAAATTGGTGGAAAATTGCCCTGAAACAATCAAAGAAGAAAAAAGCAAGTAAAAGGCTAGAGATCAAATCGTCAATGACTGGGCTGCTTGTTACGACGGCGGCAGCCTTATGATTGCAATGGCAAATCTGAGGCGAAAGGGTGAGATCAGGAGAAAGACTGAGAGTGGGCGAGAGCCAAAAGGGGGTTCAAAAATGAAAGAGAGGAGTGGGAGGAGGAAGATCGTCGAGGATAGAATAAAGGAAAAATAGATGTTATAAAATTAAATAAAATATATTAATGATGTGTAAAATTGCAAGGCCTTAAAAGTTGATATGTCAATGTATCATGAGGTGAACAAAAAGTCAAAAAAGTTTCTGTTTTACATTTTAGTATAGACTAGTAGCAAACTCGCGCGATGCACGGAAAAATTACTTAAAATGAAATCTAAATAATTATTGGTTTAAATATGATTTTTTCAAAAAATAAAGTCTTTTATATTTAAATATGAAAATTGATAATTATTAAAACAACAAGTTATAAACTATAAAATATTGAGTTAAATACACTGTTAGTCCCTAACGTTTACAAAGTTGCACGTTTGGTCCCTAACGTTTGAAATGGGCAGAATTGGTTCTTAATGTGTCAAAATCGTACATCATTGGTCCTTCTGTTAGTCTCCGTTAATTTTATGTATACGTGGTTAATGGATTGATGACGTGACCAGTTTTTAATGAGGTGATTGTTTTTTTCATTTACAATTAGGATATGACATGATATACTCATTAAAATCAAATAAAACTCATCTAACCCGATTAAGATTAAAAAACGCAATTACCCAAATTAAATTAAACCCTAAAATCAAACCAATTCATCTCTCTTCTGATTTCACAATTGAAAGCAACCACATTTGACTGTTCTTCATGTTGTTGGGGATGACGACTTCTCGAAATATCACCGTGAATTTTTTTGGGTTATCTGTCAGTTTATACTAGATCTGTTGGATTTTTTTTCTTGGCTAAATATACCAAATCTTTTGTTCGTTCTCGTTTCTCTATCAATGATATACTAGATTCCTTGCTAAAGCTTTTAAATGGAACTTTTTTTTTTTTAGAAGATTAAATGGAACTTGTATTTCTACACTTTATGGTCCAAAAGATAATTATATCTGAAGGTACAGGTACTGATTCCACAAATGAGAATGTACAAGACAAAGTGCATAAAAAAATGGACAATTTCAAAAAGCAAATATTGCAGGTTGTGGTTGGGTTAAGCATAGACCTCAACCACGTCAAAAAAGCTATAGGAATGGACTCAGGTGTCTTGAGCAGCTATGTGTCAAAGCTTGAAATGTTACTTGACAAATATTGGTCTGGTTGGTGGTTGCCATTTTTGTTTGCTGCTTGGTCCATACCTCTACAAAGCTCTTTGTACAAGTTTCTATTTGGTGCGAGAGAGGGGAAGAGGGAGAAAAGAGATAAGGGTTTAATTTAATTAGGGTATTTGGGTTTTTTTAATCAAAATTAGGTTGGGTGAGTTTTATTTAAATTAGGTTGGGTGAGTTTTATTTAAATTGGTATGTTATGTCAAATCCTAATTGTAAATGACAAAAAAAAAAAAAAAAATGTCACCTTAATTAAAAATTGACCACGTTATCATTCTGTTAGTCACGTATACATAAAGTTAACAAAGACTAACAGAAAGACCAATGATGCACAATTTTGAAACGTTAGGAACCAATTCTGCCCGTTTAAAACGTTAAGGACCAAACATGCAACTTCAGTAAACGTTAGGGACCAATAGTGTATTTAATCCCTAAAAAATATTATAGTATTAGATATTTATTATGATTGTGATTATATATATGGAACAATATATTATTTCTATTAAAGAAAATACAATATGTCAAGATTTTAATGAGATGTTTAATTATAGAATAAAATTTAAATTCAATTAAAAAATATATATATATATATATAGAGAGAGAGAGAGAGAGATGGGTTCAAGTTACACCCAGTGTAACTCTTTTTGAATTACACCTTTTCTATACCATTGATTTCTAAAAGATCCTACGGTTCAAAAGATATCATTATCCATATCATCATTAAATATCTTTTGCTCTCCACCTCAACTTATCTAATTAATAACATATCTCTTTCTCTTTCTCTCCCCCCTTATCTCCTCCATGTTTATCTTGAAATCGCAAGGCCATGTACTAGGAGGAGTGCTATGATGAGTGTTAAGATGCTGATTTTCAAGATATTTTTAATAGTGCTTCTTCTTTGTTAAAAAGTGTTGGATTTTTTGTCTTTTACTTTCACACATTGCCAAATTAAAAATAAAAAATGGAATCTTGAGTTTGCCCAGTTGCTCATGTATGTCCTCCATTGTTGCTAAATTGGAAAAGCAGTGTTATGAGATATGAGGGAGAGAAAGTGAGAAACTAGGGGAGAGAAAGGAGGTGTGGAGGAGATAAAGGGAAGAGAGAGAAATGTTATAAAAAACAATAAAGCTATGATGCTAATGTTTCATATTTTCACAGTGGAAAATTAATTTGATATAATATGTTTCTCTATTTTTTTATTCTTCTCTCTTCTACGTTCAGACCTTTTGCAATTTTTTTTTCCCCTCAGTGAAAGGGTCTAAGGAACAAAAGGCTCTAGAATAGAGAAAAGATTTTCAAAAGAGTGACACCATTTTCAAAAGCTCTTGGAATCTTTATGTTGCTCTTGTGTGCACAAATGACCACTGCTCAGAAACAAGAGAGAGAAAGTGGAGAAATTATTCAGTCCACCGGGTGAACCACGTCACCCGTCCACCATTCCAATAATTAAATGACACGTGTGATAATTAATACAGTCAGCTTTTAACCATTGGTCATTTTAAAAGTATGGGTTTAATGCTGACTGTATTAATTACCAATGGTTAAAAGCTGACTGTATTAATTATCACACGTGTCATTTAATTATTGGAATGGTGGACGGATGACGTGGTTCACCCGGTGGACTGAATAATTTCTCGAGAAAGTGAGTAAAAAAATAAAGGGACATGGAGGAGATAAGGGGGGTGAGAAAGAGAGAGAGATATATGATATTAATTAGATAAGTTGAGGTGGAGAGCAATAAATATTTAATAATGATATCTTTTGAACCGTAGGATCTCTTAGAAGTCAATGGTTTAGAAAAAGGTGTAATTCAAAAAGAGTTACACCGGGTGTAACTTGAACCCATCTCATATATATATATTAAAATAATGAGGTGTAAAATTGTGAAACCAATTTATATGACGTAATATTATAAGGTCAACCAAAAGTTAAAAAGTTTCTGTTTTACATTATATATATATATATATATATATATATATATATAATACATTGTACACTCTCTAAATTTGGAAAGTTTTGATTTTGTTCCTAATGTTTGAAAATTTTGATCCACTCCTTTTATTTGAGTCCATTTGGATTTTAGACTTTTCATACATAAAACGTTAACCTCTGACCATTAAGTGTTAATTAAGTCTGATACATGTGTTAAGTGGTACAATTAAATCACACCACATGTCAAGTTTATTAAAAAAAATATATTTCAAATATAAAAATTACATAAAATAATTTTATTTTTTTTTTTTTTTCATTTTTGTCCATTTTTCTATTTTACTTCTCTCTCTATCCTCAGATCTGTTTTCTCTCTCCGTCAAATTTCTCTCTCTCTCTCTCTCCTCTTCTTCCTCCACCGCGAATCAATTGCTCGCTATGGAATTGACATTTTTCTCAAATACTATTCAAATTGCAGATTTGCTACAATTCAAAATGCGCAACATATAAAGATCAGATTTTGTGGGTCACCATTTTTTTAGGTAATATGCTATACGTTACGAGGAGTAAGTTTTTTGGTATGAAATCTTCTCCAAGTTACACATATGGGTCTTTTATGTGTATAAAAGAGAAAATCTTCGCTAGGTTGAGAAATTACACACTTTGTTTTACTTTGTTCATAATTCCAGTGGTGAAAAACTCAACATTCGAACCACAATATGTTCTTTGACTTTTTGTTGTTTCCCTATTGCATCGACTGATTTTAAAAACTATTGGATCCATATCCAAGAGGCCTAGATTGCTTGGGCAGGGTAGCATACAATCTCCAGCACCGAATTCAGCGGCACCAGTGGCTTCTCCAACATTTTTTTAATTTTATGGTATTTTTAAATTTTAAAGAAATTATTTTAATTAATTTTAAAGTTTTTTAATATTATTTAATTCATTTGACACGTGGCGTGAATTGATTGGGCCATCTAATACATGTGTTAGACTTAGTTGACACTTAACATCTCGGGGTTAACATTTTTTGGATGAAAAGACCAAAATCTAAACGAACTCAAACTTAGAGAGAGTGGATCAAAATTTCTAAATATCAGGGAATAAAATCAAAATTGGCCAAACTTAAAAAGGATACAGAGTGCATTTTAGTCTATATAATATAAACTTAGAATAACAATTAACAAGAAAGTCGTGTCCCTCCTAAAAGACTTCCAACATGTGACATTAAGAAACCGGATTAGAATATATCATAAAGTTAGTTGTAGGATATGGTGATATTGTTCCTGATTCCACAATGACAAAATTGTTTACAAGTTTTTTCGTTTTGGTTGGATGTGGGATCACAAAAACTCTGCTGAATCTTTTACTGACAGATATGTATGAGAGACTTGAGCAAATATTATGTATGTGAGACTTAAGCAACTATTATTGAATATTATGAAACATGAGATATTTAGTGGGCATAAAAGCGTTGACAATTTTATAGATGTAAAGTTGAAAGTTGTGTTGGCTATTAAGGCAATGATGTGATTAATAACTATAGATGTAAATTAATATAGAATTGAAAAACAACAACAAACTACTTGCTTAGTAAGTTCTAGAATCTTTTACCTGGTATTCTCTTTAATTGTCACTCTAAATTTAATTGTTATGATTATAATTTTCATGACGATTAAGGGATTCAAAGGTAATCACACTACATCAAAATTATAAACGTCATCTTCTTTGCTGTAGTTACTCTTTCCACCGTGGGATATGGTGATATTGTTCCCGATTACACGATGACAAAACTATTAACAAGTTTTTTCATTTTGGTTGGATGTGGGATCACAGAAACTCTGCTGAATCTTTTACTAACAGATATGTATGTGAGATTTTTTTTTTTTTTTTTTGAATAAAACGATAGAAATTTATTAATATTATAAAGCTAAGATTACAGATATAAAGATGACAACTTATATACAAGTCTAACTACAGACCAGAACAACTAATGAGAATTAACAAGCACCATTAAAGGATCCAGTGCATGTTCCAGTTGGGCCTATTACTAGAGCAAGATCCAAGAAGATCAAAGAAGCACTTAATTGGCTGATTCAAGAGATTTGGACTAATTCTAAAACGGGGCATTCCAAGCTTGGCCCAAAGGAAGATGAAGGCGTAATAAATTTAATCCAAGCTACTGATGGGGCTGATCTTGCTTAATTGGGCGTAATTTCCTCAGCAATGGCGAAGATTAATGGCTGATTATGGGCGTGAAATTAGAAGGAGAAAGTGGCTGATTACTTTCTAAAATCAAACCAATTAATTGGTTGATTGACTTGTCTATTTAATTGGCTGATTTACTTTCCAATTCCATACCAATTAAATTGGCTGATTGACTTGCCCATTTCAAACTTTCCTTATATGTGATTTCCTTGCCTATTTCAGTCTATTATTGGCTGCTAATTTCAGACACAATTAGTGCTAATTTTAGGCCCTTAATTTTAGTCCTTTTAGAACCAAGTTAGTTTCCTTTTATTGTATGGGTGTGTAGGGTTGAAAAAAATGTTATAAATAGCCTGCACTCATTGTAATAAAGCATTTTTTGGAATAAGAATAAAAAGAAAAACGTGAGGTTTGTTTATTCTATTGGTTCTTCAGTAAACTTGTGAACTTATCAAGGATTCTTCTTTATGGCGTTCAAATTTTATACCTTCGGTTCATGATTCATTTATAATCATTGAGTCGGGGCTTGTTATCTTATACCTTCGATTCGCGTTTCATTTATAAACGTTGGGTTGGGGTGTTCTATCAAATTCTGATTTTAGCTTTCTTGGGCAAGTATTCCAATATTGTTTGCTGGGTCTCAAAAGCGTGTTTGTTGAGGATCGCATCATTTGGTATCAGAGCTCTTAGGCTCTAAAATCAGGTTTACTATCCTTTTACCTTTTGTTTCTTGTTATCATTCTATCTTGTTCCGTTTGTGTGTTCTTTATTCCTTATTTTTTGTTTTGTGTCGTGCACAAAGTTGAAAAAAAAAAAAAAAAAAAGAAAAAAGAAAAAGAAAGGGGTGAAAGAAAAGAGGGTGATACTAAAGCAACAATACTATCATTCACCATACTTCTCAAAGTTAATTTGTTCTTGAATCGTGACTTGAATCTGTAGTTTCAGTTCTTTTTCAAAAAAAAAAAAAAAAAAAAAAAAAAATTTATAATATATATATATATATATATTTTTTTCCTCCTCATTTGATTCATTGTTTCTATCATATTTCCTTGCTTGCTTGTTGTATTGGTTTTAAATATACTACAAGTTGAATTTCTTGATCATGTTTATTAGTTTCATGAAGAACTGAAAAGGGAAGCTTTTAGTGGAAAAAGGCAAGAGAGTGTGAGACTAATATCAGGAAAAAAAGCCAATTTAAGAGTGAAACACGAGTGTGTGAGTGACATAATCTGAGTGCAAACACGTGAGGGAGTGTTGTGAGGAATTACTTCAAGCATTTCTCTATAGTTTCAAAAAAACTATAAAAGTTATGTCAAAAAAAAGGCGAACATCAAACAAAGAAGGACAGGCGGAGTCGCCTCTCGTGTTGCGGGCTATGCATCAAACAAAGACAATTTGACACGCATGGATGTGCCTCTCGTGTTGTTTTGGCTATGCAACATTCAGGATCGGATGGATACGGCAAGATGTGTTGTTTTATTGAGATTACTTGGCGGATCGGATGGGATAGTCCTTAATGGAGTCCCTTAATTGGTAGAACTTGCAAGCGAAGACGCGTGCGCCTGTGGAAGGATTCCCTGATGGCGACCACGAGAAGGCAAGCAAGGCGTGCGCCTGTGGATGATTCTGACTGGCGACCACGAGGATGAGTTCGAAGGTGAAAAGGATCAA
>OU015769.1:18899738-19152238 GCA_907173295.1 Fagus sylvatica | reverse complement strand
CTCTATTGGTTCTTCAGTGAACTTGTGAATTTATCAAGGATTCTTTCTTATGGCGTTCAAATTTTATACCTTCGGTTCATGATTCATTTATAATCATTGGGTCGAGACTTGTTATCTTATACCTTTGATTCGCGTTTCATTTATAAACGTTGGGTTGGGGTGTTCTATCAAATTCTGATTTTAGCTTTCTTGGGCAAGTATTCCAATATTGTTTGCTGGGTCTCAAAAGCGTGTCTGTTGAGGATCGCATCAACAACACAAGCAAGAATAGGAAAAAGACATTACATAACCAAACCACAGAGCTTAGAACAAATAAAGAAAACAGACTCGACACAGCAGCTGGAGTAGCAACTGGCGCTGGCAGGGGCCATGGGCCAATAAACAACAATCTAAACACAGCATCTGGATTGATATCATGCTTGAGTCAGGGAGACGACAACAATATTTGGTCAAGTTTGGAACAGTCTTAACATTGCTGGAGGAACCACCCCAGAGTAGCACAAGGTTCAAATCTAAGTAAAAAAAACAGCAGATCTAGAATCCAAAAAATAAAATGGCCAGATTTTGAACAGGACACACTGGATCTAACCGGGAAAAAACACCAAGAGTCCAGATCTGGGTTAACGGCTCCAGATCTAGAACATCAACAACCTGCAAAAGAAAAAAACCACACAAAGTGAACAAAAAACCCCCCACAAAGGGGGAAAACAACCCCTACAGGATGAGAGAGAAACCTCCACTTCTCTGAACTACCCAAAATGAAGCATTGAAAAGGGGGAGGAGAACCCTTTGAAAAGATAAAAGAAAGAGAAAAAAGGAAGAAAAAAAAAAGAGGGGGGTGGGGGCACGACAGCCATGGAGGCTACCACACCCCTGGTGGCAAGCTTTTTCTTTTTTTTCTTCTTGGAAAGGACAAGCAGTGAAAGAGAGAAGAAAGTTTATAATTGTTTTTTTGTATGTGAGACTTAAATAACTAGTTTTGAATATTATGAAACAAGAGTAGTTTAGTGGGTATAAAACATGGGTTGACAATTTTATAGATGTAATGGTGAAAGTTGTGTTGGCTATCACGACAATGATGGAATTAATTACTATAGATGTAAGCAAATGTAAAATTGAAAACTAGATTACACTAAATAGATACATCACATATCATCAAACGAGTCAAAATCATCATTACTAGGTGACTCCTCATCTTTGTCCATAGGGGAAGAGTGTGAGATGGAAACAATGACAGAAGTGATAGAGTTTGCAACTTGTAATGGTTATCGAAAAGTTTTGGTGGTTGCATACTGCATTCGCTAAATTGAAAGTTGTGATGCATTCACTAGCAGATCCAGTGTGTGACTAGGGTGGGCACGCGCCCACCCTCAAATTAAAAAAAAAAAAAAATTAGTAGGTATATATAAATTCAAAAAATATGGATTTGCTAAAGTGCCCACCCTCATTTTCGTTTTAAATCCTCATTTTCGTTTTAGAAAAAAAAAATTAAGGGAGATAAATCTATCAAAATTACAGTAAACAACCCAAACAATCTAAAATTACAACATTCATCACACATAACAAACAACCAAATAATACAAAGAAAATCCAAATAACACAAGAAAAATGCCCAATAATATCCTCAAAAGCCCAAAAATGAAATTACAACAACAAATCAGCCCAAATAAAAACAAATTAGCCCAACACAGAGTGATTTTAGTTCTATTATTATTATTATTATTTTTTTAAACCCTAACTTTAATTCCTCTCCTGCCGCTTGCCCCGTTACCCACTTAGGCATTTACCGATTACCATGAGAGAGAGAGAGAGAGAGAGAGAGAGAACGGAACGACAACTGGAAGTCTAGAACTGCAGCTCCGCCAGCTCGGCTACTCCGTGTTGAAGCAGATCGGCTCCCTCCCGTCTCCACGGCCACCGATCCACCGTCCACGCCACCGATCCCTCCCCTGTTGAAGCAGATCTCCCTCCCGTCTCCACGACCGATCTCCCTCCCCTCCTGGATCTCATTCCTAGAGTGACTGGCGCTAGGCGAGTGGCGGCCCGAGTGCTCGACGCCTGGACCTGAGCCCGAGAACTGGTATTTCGCTCTCTCTCTCTCTCCTTTGCTCTTTCTGACTCTCTCATTTAACTTTGAAGTTTTGGCTTTGTTTGAATATTTATTTTGTTTGATGTGTTGACAGTGCTGTTAAGAACTTTCTCAGTGGTGTCTTGGTGAGTGGTCCGAGTGGACCATGTGAAGTGGTCCCCGGACTGGTCAATGGTCACTTGCTTCAATTTGTGATTTGTGAATATTTTTTTGTTACTGTATGGTATAGTGGAGTGTGGACCAGTGTAGATTTTGTCGTTTGTGATTTGTGAATTGTATTTGTGACATATGAAAAATTTTAAAAATGTTGAATTTATAATTTATGATGGGTTAGTTTTATTTTATGAACATTGTTTTTCTTTTAATATTTTTGAAACAGTAATGGAGAAATATTTCAAAAGAAAGTCAAAACTAGAATTACCAACCTTCTACAAAAAGAGTTGATAACTCTTCTTCAAAACAAGATCGAGTGGAAATTAATTTGGCAGATCTTCCATCTGATCCGGGGTTACGACCTCGATTAAGGATTATCATCCTAATGATCGAGATCAAGTTCGTAGAACATATGTACAAAGGGGTGCTCGCCAACCTAAGGAACATATTTTTCCATACAAAACATATGGTGCTAAGAACCGACGGTTCAACAACGGTTGGTTTACTCAATTCAATTGGCTAGGGTATAGCATAGCAAAAGATACCGCATTTTGTCTATGTTGTTATCTTTTCAAAAGTGATTTTGGAGAACAAGCATGTGGTGATACATTTGTTAGTGAGGGCTTCTCAAATTGGAAGTGTCCAAAAAAGCTCAAAATTCATGAAGGAGAAATCAATAATTTTCACCGCCAAGCTAGTAGAATATGTGATGATCTATTAAAGCCAAATCAAAGTATTTAGTCATTTCATTTTAAGCAGACAAACCAAGCTCGAATTGAGTACCAGACTCCCTTAAATGCATCAATTGACTGCATTCGATTTCTTTTAAGACAAGGGCTTGCATTTCGTGGTCATGATGAATAAGAGGATTCAAGTAATCAAAGAAACTTTCTTGAGCTTTTGAGATTTCTTGCAGACCACAATGAAGATATCAAAGCCGTTACATTAAGAAATGCTCCTGAAAATAATATGTTGATTTCTCTTGCAATTCAGAAGGACATTGTAAGTGCAGCAGCAGTTGAAACTTCTAATGCTATTCTTATGGAGCTTGGAGATGCATTTTTTCTGTTCTTATTGATGAATCTCGTGACATATCAACAAAGGAATAGATGGCGGTTGCATTGCAGTATGTTGATAAGAAAGGCCATGTCGTTGAGCGCCTTTTAGGCATTGAACAAGTTACTGATACTAGTGCTCTCTCACTCAAGGCAGCAGTTGAAGATTTATTTTGTAAGCATGGATTAAGCTTGTCTAGATTGCGTGGACAAGGTTATGATGGAGCTAGTAATATGCAAGGTTAGTTCAATGGTCTTAAAACTCTTATAATGAAGGAGAATGAAAATGCATATTATGTGCATTATTTTGCTCATCAATTGCAATTGGCTCTTGTAGCTGTGGCAAAAAATCATAATAAAATTGCCACATTTTTTAACTTTGTTGCAATTGTGGTGAATGGTTTTGGAGGTTCATGCAAACGTCAAGATCTTCTTAGAGAGAAGCAAGCGATTAGAGTAGTTGAATCAGTCCATAATGAGGAGCTTTCGAGTGGGCAAGGCCTAAATCAAGAAACAAGTCTTAAACGTTCATGTGATACTCGTTGGAGTTCACATTATAATACTCTGATTAGCTTGATTGATATGTTCCCATCCATAATTGATGTGCTTGATACTATTGCAGAAGATGGTGCAACCTTAGAGCAGAAAGGAGAAGCAGAACATCTTTCACACTTTATACAATCTTTTGGATTTGTGTTTAATCTTCATTTGATGAGATATATTTTGGAAGTTTCAAACGAATTATCACAAGCATTACAAAGAAAAGATCAAGATATTGTGAATGCTATGAAGTTAGTTCAAATGTCTAAGGAACGACTCCAAATAATGAGAGAAAATGTGTGGAGTTCTTTGCTTGATGAAGTTTCTACTTTTTGTGGAATAAACGAGATAGTAGTTCCAAATATGGATGATATATTTGTAACTCGAGGGCAATCAAGGCGTAATGCTCATGGAATGACAAACTTACATTATTATCGTGTCGAGCTATTTTATGCTATTATAGATATGCAACTCCAAGAGTTAAATAATCGTTTTACGGAGTCGAACACTGAATTGCTTCTTTGTGTGTCATGCTTGAGTTCATCTGATTTTTTTGCTACTTTCAACAAGCAAAAACTTATTCGCCTTGCCCAATTTTATCCAAAAGATTTTTCTTCATCGAATCTCATGATACTTTCTGATCAGCTTGATAATTATATTTTTGATGTACGCTCTAGCATTGAGTTTTCAAAACTGGAAGGGATTTGTGATCTTGCTCAAAAAATGGTTGAGACTAAAAAAAAGTGATCTATCCATTAGTTTACTTATTGGTGAGTTTGGCATTAACTTTACCAGTTGCGACTGCCATTGTGGAAAGAGCATTTTCTGCTATGAAGATTATGAAGAATCGATTGCGTAGTCAAATGAGTGATCAGTGGATGAATGACAGCTTAATTGTCTACATAGAGAAAGACATTTTTCATAGCATTGATAATGAAGCTATTATGCAACGGTTTCAGAATATGAAGACACGTCGAAATCAATTGTAAAAGGCTATAATAAGCCTCTTGTTTGTTACTTTTTGTTTATATAAACAATGTATTTCGGCTTTTGGCATTTTTTTGTATTATATGTATTAAAGTTTGAAATTAAAAGACAAAAGGTGCCCACCCTAAATGAAATTCCTAGATCCGCCCCTGGATGCATTCACACAGCGACAACTTTAACCGCCATTTTTTGCATTGTCTCTACATTTCTTGTCTTGCATCATCACCATGCTAATTCCCTACTTTATTTTCTCAAATAATGCATATGGGAGAGAGATAACCAAGTTATACAGATATATAGAGTTGAACCTCCATATACTCTTTTAAATCTAACAATCAATAATTATTGTTTCGTACTTAAAACTTCAATAAATAAGTCTTCTTATTGGCTTCCAATAAAAATTAACTATAAGAAGTTTTGTTTAGTTTCCGAATTATTTGGAACACTACCACATTCAATTAATTAACTGAATCTAGTACTGTCAAAGTACCTTGATGACAATGCTTTACATGTATAAAATATATCATTTCTTATATTATCTTTTTATTTATATTTTGTAGGACTTAGTTGCCTCATCTAGTTGATAAAAAAAATAGGCATCTATCGTAATAGCAAAACCATAGATGTTAACAAATTTAGAATATCTTAGAGATATAAAACGTATACATCACAAGCTGCAAACCACAGAACAACTAAATATTGATTACATACTACCAAAACAATAGATATCTTAGAAACATAAAGCCATCTTAATGATGTATTATGCTAAGTTCATACGTGAACGATCACTTTGAAATATTATAATAAATTTCAATTTGAATATAACAAAAAAAAAAAAAATGATAAAGTAACAATAACACAAGCAAACTTAGAGAATGTCAAAACACATTTTCACTAACCATGTTACATAGCTATTAGGCTATTAGCATTGTAACTTGGCATCAGAGATTTCATTAATTTCAAAAACTAAATATCTAAACCAAGCATAAAGTAATAATGACAATAACAGCAAGATCAATTAACTAAAATTGAAACAAAATTTGACCCCCAAACCTAACTCACAAACCAAAATTAACATTTAAATAGTAAAATAAAAACCAAAACAAAAATGAAAAGCAAGCAACTAAAATTGAAAAAACACAATTGACCCTTAAAACCAAAAAAGGGAGCCAATAAATTAAAATCCAAGAAAATGAGAAAGATAGGGGTAGTGAGGGCAATGGTGGTCCAGTGAGGATGGTGGTGGTCCGGTGATGGTGGGGGTGGGGTGTGCGGTGGTGGGTGTGGGAAAGAAAGAGATAGAGAGAGGGGTGATGATGGAGAGAGATAAAGGGTTATAGAGGGTAGTGGTGGCCCAGTGAGGGTGTGGGTCGGGGTGGGTGAGAGAGAGAGAGAGAGGGAGAGGAATTTGAACATTGAAAAGATATTTACAAATGTAAAATTTGTTTTGGTTACCTTGAGAGCCAAATTAAGAGACAGTAAAAAATGTATACTACAAACTAAAAAGATCATAATAAGTCCACTATTTCCTGATTTCTCTCCTTATAAAAACTTTGCCTCCATTGTATTAGCATCAATTTGTGTTTGGCATCTAGCCACGACAATTTCCTATCGTTGCTGATGTTTACTTATAGTGACGACAATTTGGTCGTCGCTAAAATTAATTGACCCCTATCAACATTTTAAGGGAGAATTTTAGAATATTTTTGTCACATTTTTATCAACGTCATAAGATCAACGATAAGATTTTTTGTCGTCGAACAAAAGTAATTATCAGCGATGACTATTATGTTGTCGCTAAAATAAAAATTAAATTACGACATGAATCTTGTTGCTAAAATGAAAAGTCTCGTTGCAAATAGATTCCAACAATTTTTCGCATGTGAAAAGTTATCCCTCCATCAAATTAGCGACGACAACTTTTTGTGTCATTGCTGATGTTAATTTGTTTTGGGAAATAAACGACGGCATCTTAGCTCGTTTAAGGGGGTGTGGTTTACTTCAATTCACAAATACTTTATGACACCATTTAATCATATAATTATTGGAGTAATTATTCAATAGTCTAGGACTACAAATAAATGTGTAGTCCTCTCACATAAATTGTGGGTCCCACCGCATGAATGGTGGGTCCTACTAATTAAATTCATGGTAGGACCCACCACTCTGTGAGAGGAGAGATTACGCATTTATTTGTAATCCGGGATTACTGAATAATTTTCCTAATTAGTGGGAGTACAGCCTTAATGCAGTCTCTGAACATTAATGATTCAACCCTGCTCGTATTGGGTACTAGTACTATTTAGCAAAATCCTTAGGGTCCAGTTGTCAAAACCTGAATCATATCATGAATCAATTTTTCATTTTTTTTTTTGTATCGTATATCATAAGATACACGAACACTATATACAATTTATTAAAATTTATAAATATACATATATAAGTGGTATAGTTATTATAAACTTGGAACACATATAAATAATTACTAGTTTAATCACCATTTATGCAATGATATTTAACAAAGGGCAAAACTTATGTATAGTAGGATAGGTAACTTACATATAGTAGGATAGGTTCAGTTGGTGCAGTTTTTATGCTAAAAATCAAACACGTGGATAATTAATAGATTACATCAAATGATGTTATTTTGTTTTGCCCGCGAGCTCTCTCTCATCACAGTATTCTCTTTCATCTCAACTCCTTCCTCACACCAATTTATGCCTTTGATTTGTGATTATATTTTTTATGTTGTCACCGATACGTGGGTGTTGACGTGTTGTGACTTTTTTTTCCCCTCTTTTCTAGCACTTTTGTTATGAATTTGTGGGTTGTGATTTTTTTGTGGAGTTGTTTGATTTGTGGGTTTGTGATTTTTTTTTCCTTTTTTGATTTTTTCTTTGTAGCTCTGTTTGTGGGTGTGGAGTGGTGTTGATGGTGGTTGCTTGGGAGGTTGGTGGTGGTTATGGTGGAGTTGTGACGAAGAATTGGCGGAGGAGGAGGGATTCCTCTCTCTCTCTTTTCTCCTCAGACTAGCCGGGATTCTCTTATTTCTCTCTTTTTCTCTCAGTTTTTATTTTTTATTTTTTAATAAGGTCTCAGTCTTTCTATGGCTTTCTCATGGGCAAAAAAAATTACTCATTTAACGCCGTTTGTTGCTCACGTTAAATAGACATTTGGTTGATTTTTAAAAAGGGAACCAGATGTACCGAACCTATCCTATTGTATATAAGTTCTACCTTATAACAAAACTAACTAAATAAATAAAATGAAATAAATTTATAACATCTAAAATCAAATTAATCAAACTTAAAAGTGTTAATACCCAAAATAAGTTTTCTTTCCTAATCATATTCAACATATTGCCTAATCAAATTCTTCTGCATAGTCCAAGTCAATGTTACTATCGTTTTCATCATCTTGCAAAATCATCTCATCATTGACATTTTTTTTCATGTTTATTGAGAGAAGGAAAAAAGAGAGAGACTAAAATATTATTTTTTGTCCCTAAAGTTTGTATGAAGTTAGTTTTTCATCCCCTAAACTCAACTTTGAAAGATACTAAAATATTGTTCATTGAGAGAAGGAAAAAATAATGACAAAAAATATTGTTTTTGTCCCTAAAGTTTGTATGAAGTTAGTTTTTCGTCCCCTAAACTCTAAAAAGTTCGTTTTTTGTCTCAATACTTTGAAGGATACTAAAATATTGTTCATTGAGAAAAGGAAAAAAGAAAGACAAAAAATATTGTTTTTGCCTTTAAAGTTTGTATGAAGTTAGTTTTTCGTCTCCTAAGTCTTAAAAAGTTGTTTTTTTATCCCAAAACTTTGTAAAGATTTTTTTTTTCAATAAAAGTAGGGATGAAAAACAAACATTTTTTCAATAATTTAGGGATAAAAAAAATATTTTTAAATTTTAAGGACGAAAAGTTTAACAATTTCAATAGTTAGGGAGAAAACGAACTTCATGCAAACTTAAAAGATGAAAAAAAATATTTTAGCTCAAACCAGAAATCTGAAAGTTAAGTTCCAATTGTGGTCCAATTTTGTCAAGAATGACAGAATAAAAAAATATAAATAAAAAATTCATAGACATACATTTGTATTGGGCTCAACCAAGTAGCCCAACAATTCTGTGTTGAAAACACGTCCAACCAAAGTTTTTAGTCAAAATTCAACTTAAACTCCGATGTCTATATATCAACGTTACTGCATAATTAACTTTTTCGTTGTGTTGTAAAGGTAGTATATCAACACAATTACGGCCGTTCAATTTGTGGACGAGTATTCTTAGTTTAAAATATGATGTATTTTTAACATTTTTTAGCTAAATCAAAATTTACAAAAAATATAGTCAATTACTTTAAATTTTATCCATCCAAGCAAAATTAGTTTTAAAATTTAAATATTTTTGAAATTTCAATTTTATAATTATCAACTTCTATCATCCATAAGTTTTGTTATCTTCAAAATATTAATTTTAATTTTGATGGTTAAAGTTTTTATGTGTTTTGCCCATATTTCAAAAAATCCAATAAAACAAATAAATTTTAATAAAATATGTTTTATTAAAATTATCAATTCAGTGTTATTGACTTATGAGATTTGAGAAATTGATGAAATTACTCTCTATTGCAATTACGTCAACTGTGACAGACGAAAATTCAACACTTGTCGTTCATGTGATCAATGTTTAATAAAAAAATTTATTTTATATTAAATTTAATAAAAAATTAGTTTTAAGATATAATAAAATAATTTTAAAATAAAATTTAATGAGTTTTTTTTTTAATTATAATTATCAGCTTATATCATCAATAAGTTTAATTATTTTCAAATATTAGATTTTATAGTTAATTGGCAAAGAATCAAATTACACCCCTTAAGTTTTGTCAGTTGTTATTTTACTATTTTAGTGCCCTAAGTTTAACTTTTGTTATTTTAGTTTTCTAAATTTGTTTAGTTGTCAAATTGATCATTTTCGTCCACTAGGGGTTAAAAACTACTATTTATGTATTGACTTTTTTTTTTTTAATCAATTATTTTACTAACCCAGGGGACTAAAATTATAAGTAACCAAATTTAGGGGTGTGTAATTTGAATTTTTGCTTAAATTTTTTAATACATTAACGTTAGTAGTATATAATCTCTAATGTAGGGAAATAAACAATTTAAGAACTAAACAAATTTAGGAACTAAAATAACAAAAGTGAAATTTAGAAGACTAAAATGACAACTGGCCTAATTTAGGAGGTGTGATGTGAATTTTTGCCTATTTTATTTTAAAATATCTTTTTTATTTTTTTTATTTTTTATTTTTATGAAATAGTAGAATTTTAAAATATCTAATATCACTTATAATAATTACATTTTCATATATATATATATAGCATAGACACATGCATGTTGAAGGCAAATTATTAACTAAAAATGATAGAGCGAATTCTAGACTAACCGAATATAGAATAAAATTATTGGTTTTTGACTTAATTCTAGATAAACCGAACATAGAAAAAAATCAGTTCAAATTTGAGAATGTCAATGCTCAATAGCTCGTTAAGGATGTGATTTTTTCTTTTTTTAATATTTATTTTCCGCATTGCAGCTTAATATTCGTAGTAGACATTCATGACTTGTGAGCAGGAGTCAAAATCCATCAATTTCAAAATTAGGATTGGATTGGGAGGCTAAACAAGACCATCATCATCCACATCTAATTTCACATCAACGTTAGTTAATCTAATCTAATTTATTAGGATTGATATTTTAATGCATTGTTCATTGTTTTCTGTTCACAATTACATTTATACATCGCACTCGCACATTAACACCAATTTACTCACTCCTCCTCCATACAAAAAAAAAAAAAAAAAAAAAGACTCACTCCTCCTCACGTGTCACACGCGCTTACGAGTGGGACCCCATCCCCACCTTCAATACCATAACAGAGTCAGAAGAACTGGGATAGAGAGTTGGCACGCGCGACGCGTGTGAATAGAAAACATGAAAACAGCGAGTGGGTGATAACACTCAGATTGAAAGTTAGAAACCCTAAATACTAATAATAATTAATAAGTCTTAAAAAAAAAAAAAATGCTACAAGACAAAAAAAATTATTACAAATAAATATGTAATCCTTCCCTCTCATATAGTAGTGAATTTTACCATGAATTTAATTAGTGGAATCCACCATTTATGTGAGAGGGGCTTAAGCATTTATTTGTAGTCCAAGACTACGTATTTATTTGTAAGGCCGAGACTACTAAATAATCATTCTTATTACGTGACAATTTATAAGATCATCTATGAAAAATTATTCAGTAGTCCCAGACTACAAATAAATATGTAGTCCCTCATCTCACAAAGTGGTGGGTCCTATCATGACTTTAATTAGTGGGATCCACCATTCATGTGAGAGAGGGACTACTGATTAATTTGTAATCTTGAACTACTGAATAATCACTCGATCATTTACATGTATTTAAATAAGTCATATGACTCATTAAATAAGTCATGTGACTAAATGTATATGTGAATGGTCATTTGAGTTGCTATGTAATGGGTTTTAGCAAGATGATTACAAACTAGTTTTGTAACCAAACACTGTTGAAAAAAATGGAAGAGTGCACTTTTTAGTATTTATATTTTGGCAGTGTTTTCATTTTGGTTTCTATATTTTACAATGTTTCATTTTAGTCCTTGATATTTTGGACGTATGTTATATTTGATGAGAAAATTTCAAAAAAATAAAGAAAATGAGGAGGGTAAGAAATCAAATGAATCTGTATCCCAAAATTAAGGACTAATATGAAATGTTATAAAACATAGGGACCAAAATAACTCCCCCTCCCCCCCCCCCTCACAATATAAGAATAGAAAAATAATAATACATTATTAGTTTTTATATTTTTGGAGTGTTTTCATTTTGGTTTCTATATTTTATAATGTTTCATTTTAGGGCTTGATTTTTGGAATATATGTTATGTTTGATGAAAAGATTTCAAAAAAATAAGGAAGACAAAGAAGATAAGGACTCAAATGAACCTGTATAAAAAAATCAATGACTAAAATGAAATGTTATAAAATATAGAGACCAAGAGTGTTTTCATTTTGGTTTCTATATTTTATAATGTTTTATTTTTGTCATTGGTTTTTTTGAACATATGTTATATTTGATGAGAAGGTTTCAAAAAATGATATAGTTTGGCTACAAAACTAATTTAAAGCCAACTTGTTCTAACCCACTACGTGGCGACTCATAAGACAATTTACGTGTACTTTTAGTCATATGACCTACTTAATGAGTCATATGACTTGTTTAAATAATACATGTGAATAGTTATATAAGTTGCCACGTATTGGGTTGTAGCAAGCTGGTTACAAATCCTGTTTTATTTTATAACGTTTCATTTTAGTCCTTAGTTTTTTATACAAGTTTATTTGAGTCCTTATCCTCTTTTCCTTTTTTTTGTTTTTTTGTTTTTGAAAGCTTCTCATCAAATATAATATATGTTAAAAAAAACAAATGTTAAAATAAAACATTATAAAAGATAGGTGTCAAGCCTCCAAAAATGTAATTTTGCCTTAAAAAAAAACACAGCATTTTGGTCCACTCGCTCCACCTCCTCGCGTGAGAAATCAGTATTGGACCCGTCTTCTTCTTTCGTCTCCTTCAATCTTTGATCTTCTACACAAACAAGCAGAGCCCACTCCCTTTCTCTCTCTCTCTCTTACTGTGAGAAACCTTTTTATTTTAATTTTTAATTTTTAGGATTTTGTTTTTTAATTTTTATTTATTTAATTGGAGTATTTGTTTGGTGAGTGAAAACTTGAAAAAAAGCAAAAATCCCCAAAAATCGCTACTCGCTCAGCGAGCGTGACCCAAACCCTAAAAACAATTTTCCCCCCATTTCAAACCAAACGCTCTTTCCCCCACTCGCGCAAACGCTCCCTACACTCGCCCTTGCTTCTCCGATGCTATACTCCACAGGTCTGTCTGTCTGTCTCTCTCTCTCTTTCTCTGTGAATTTCGTTTCTATTTTCTTGCTGCGAAAGTGAAAAAGAAGAAGATTAATTCTTTGTGAATTTTGTGTTGTTATTAACGCTAGTGAGCTATTCAGAGCTGACTAGTTGTTGCCTGATTTTGTAGCTTGTTGTGTTTGCGTTTCAAATTTGGGTAGAGCTGAGAATGTGATGTTATGA
This sequence comes from Fagus sylvatica, assembly GCA_907173295.1. Taxonomy (NCBI): domain Eukaryota; kingdom Viridiplantae; phylum Streptophyta; class Magnoliopsida; order Fagales; family Fagaceae; genus Fagus; species Fagus sylvatica. The sequence goes on along the minus strand of OU015769.1, from coordinate 19,139,218 downwards.
AGCGTTAGGGATTAAAATTCTGGTTCAATTTTCTCGGTTTTCTCGGGAAACAATCAGAGGGTGAAGAACAAAAGCTAGAAATGTTAATTGAGTAGTTATTTCCTTGTTGAATTAATTGTAGTCTAATAAGGAATTTAGTCAGTTGTTCTAAATATACTGCTTTTATAAACAGTAATTTACCTTGTTGATTGCAATAAGATAGTGAATTGAGATTAGGTAATTTTAGCCTCTATTGTATTGTCATTAATGGGTTCCATGTTCCGATATGATGGTGTTCACAATATTCGATTCTCAGCATGAAAATAAAATATTTATTAATAAACAAAAAATGTGTTGCATACAACAAATCTATACTTTAAGATCATGTAATTTGAAAGAAAGAATATGATAGTGAAAGGGAGGATATAGATGTTCACTTTAAATAAATTACGTGCTTGTTTACTATCGATCATGTGAGATACTTAATAGCTAAATCAGTGCACTGTGGCGTTGTAGATGATGTCTTGAATTTATTTTTAAAATTATATGCTCTAAGCTACGCATTTTCTCATTGTGAAGCTTTTAGATTATTTCACTGTTACCGCATTGTGATATTGATTCATGTTGCCAATATCAAGTTTTAGAAGGATTTTTATTTATTTTTTTAATCTGAGGATCTGTTTGTCAAACTCATAAATTTCAGAGTGTGGGTATGGATCAGAGATTCAAATTCTTGTAGATGTTTTGAAGCCTAGTTTATCTTGGCTACATGATGTCTTATAAAAAAAAAAAAAATGTTTTTTGGGTCATTATTGTAGATATGGGAAAAATTTATTGTGTGGGTGAGTAAAAGTTTATAGAAGGAATTTCTTCACCCCCCAACCAAAAAAAAAAGTGATCTTAAAAGATTATTTTTGAGGAGAAATTTTGCATTGTCGACTGGTGCTGTTTGTACAAAATCAATGGGGAAACCACAGATCATCTACTTCTCCATTATGACTATCCACAAAGTTTATGGTCTTTTGTGTTTTGTTTGTTTGGTGTCTCTTGGGTGATGCCTAGACATGTGGAGGATGTCCTGATGTGTTGGAGAGGGGGCTTTGGTAGATATCGTTCTCTGGATATTTGGAGTGTTATCCTGGTCTGCATTATTATGTGGACTATTTAGCGAGAGAGGAACCAGCGTACGTTTGAGGGGGTAGAGGTTCCGCCTACGGAGTTGAAATATCCTTTTTGCTTTCATTGTATGAGTGGTTGGCTGCTTCATGTGGTCACTCATTTTCCTCAATTGAGGAGTTTCTTGTCTTATGTACTTTTAACTGATCTTTGTTCCCCTATATTACACTCCTTGTGTATATAGGGACTTTTTCTTTTTAATAATATTTCTTAAATACCTATATATAAAAACAAAAACAAAAATTCCCCCACATTGTTTTTTGAGTTTAATAGGTCAATAAAAATATTTCATCTTCTTTCTTTCATGAACAAATTTATAAATCATGCAAAGAAAACTACAAAAAATATGAAGCTTTAAAATTACATGAACTGAATCAGGACCATTTAGGTGGTTTTATGTTAGGCCTTTGTTAAAAGTCAACTATTGAAATTCTTTGGTTATAATCTGGCCTTTACTGTTGGAGCCTTTTCTTAGCAGTTTGGTTTTCAGATTTTACCAATTTTTTAATTCATAATAATTAGAGTCCTACTTCCAATTTGAAATAAAAGGTCTAGGATATCAGGTAAATGGTTCTTGTAATTTTGTCTTTGTTTCTTACCAACTTTTTATTTATTTATTTTTTTTGGGTCTGAAAGTTGATATCATGAAATTGATTATTTTTTACCCTTTTTTCTCATTGGTAAGTTACTTGGGTTTTGAATCCACAACCTCACCCTCCATTCTATTATTATGGAAGGAGAAAGCGCCATGAATGGTCAACCACAATCTATTTTGTTAGGAAGAATATGGAACTTTTCAGATTTAAAGGACCATATGACAGTTGGGACTTTACCTGCCACTAATAATAAATTTAGAGGCAATGGTATGTGGAAATCCATTTTCTTGAGCTCTACACAGATTTCTCTTTTCAGGATATACACATCTGGTTCAGGTTTTTGTTTGGGATTAGGGAGTGTGTCAATGTCTTAGTTATCATTTTTTTTTGCTCCTTCTCTTTCAGTGTGCGTGCCCCTGAACCATGCAAGTGTAAGTCTATCCTTTCATACAAACAACATCATTTTTGCATCTAATTTCATCAATCATTTATTATTAGAGTAATGCCATATAAACATGTGACGTGATAATGGAACATTCCCATCATTTTGTACAAAACTTTGGTACTATGATTATCTGTATATATAGCATTTTTTTTGTCAAATTATTCTCAACATCCATGAAGTGTACAAATCTTAGAATTTCTAGATGCTATGGCTGATTTTCGATGATTCAATTGGCTATCCTATTTTAATTTGTATCTGTCAGTGAACATGTGGACCTATATCTAAAATGATGGGCCAAATTTTAGTGCACAAGACTTGTAACAACTACCAAAGTTTGAGACACCTAGTAAAGATCATGAAAAAAGAAGCTATGATATCACTTACTGAAAAAAAAAACTAATAAAATTGGCTGTGTTCTAGAAATTGATTAGCAGATAATGCAATTTAGAGTCATATTATTTGGGACCCGTTAAAATGTTACGTCAAATAGATATTGAATTTAGGCGCAGGGAATGCAAGTTTGGTAGGAGTAATAATTAAAATGAGACTTGTAAGAACAATGAGCTCTAGCTCAGATGGCACCTCCTCCCCCTTAAGAGCAAAGTGAAGGGTGAGGTTGTGGGTCAAAATCCACCAGGTGCCTGTTTAAGCTTACCAATTAAAAACAATTCATGCAAGGAGACCTTAATCTCATTCTCTCAAATTGCTCAAGCCTATTAAGTGTAGAGAATAAAGCTCTATGAAGATTCACGGAAAATGAGAGAATTAGACACCTAAGATATGGATTAAGTTTGGTTTTAATCTTACTGTTGACATGATTAAAATAGAGCAAAGCCAATATAAAGATAACATCATCTTCAATTAAATCCTTTTTAACAGTGAAAAGACACAACTAGAAAAAACCATAATGTATTGTTTTTTGAGAGTGATGCTCTGGTGTGAACATGATCAATTGTAGCTGAGATTGAGGATCGAATACAGACTGTCCTTTTTCTCTCAGCAGCCTGAGGGATATTATTGACCTGTGTATATTTCATAGTATTTATAGTGCATAGATTTATTATTGGCACTTTGGGAACTTCATTTGTCATACTATAGTGTCATATCTTTTTTGCATAGCCAGTCTCAAGCTCCGATATAAGAGGAGGATTGCGGGAGGTTGACTGGGAGTGTGAAACTTTACGTCTTATTAACATGGAGCCTGTTGATTTGAACTTATTGGCCTCTTGGGCTGAGGCAAATACTCATGTAATCTGTGATACTGGTTTAGAGTTATCTGTTGTCTTTGGCAAAAAATTAGAGTAATTTGGTTGCTTTAGATGGTTTGGGCATTGTCTTTATGTAAGAAGATCAATTATTATTATAAAATTAATTACTATTTAGTCTTGGACATTTCATTTACTTGTTATAGATGAAAAGATGCCTCTTAGCGGTTTGGTTAAAATTATTTTTTGTTGTCTTGGTGATAAACGCCTAACCTTGAAAAGAAAGTTTGTGCCTTGCAAAATGAAAGAAACTTTTTTCTTTTGTTTATTCTAATTTCTAAGACATTAATTTGAAGGTTATATAATCCACCTCGAGAGTGCCAGTGTGGACATGTGGAGGGCTTTTCTTTTGTAGTTTTGACAACGGATTCAAAAGCATCAAAATGATCTCTAGAAAACATTTTTTAAGCTAAATCTTGTTGTCTTGGAGATAAACTCATTGTTCTTGTAATTTAGCTTAATAATTTCCTCCTGCAGGATGTAGATATGTAAACCTTGACATTGATATTTAAGTTCCTTTCAGCAAAAAAGCCCTGAGGTATGGACAAAATTTAGATGCGGAAAGCAGGCCTGAGAATGTGAACAGGAGCAAGAAGGGACAAGCTGTGCAAGATTCAAGGTTTAGATTGTTGGAAGGGTCCTAAAACATTCTCTATGTATGTTTTTCTAAATGTATGTATATGTTTGTATATGCCCTTCACATATATATCTACAATCTGAATTATCACATACCAAACAAAAAAAAAACATAAAAAGTACTTATCAAAAAAAAAAAAAAAAATGTACAATTTTCTCAGATAAAGAATGGATAACCTATGTAAAAGAGTAGTTACTTTTTATTTTTCTGATTATTTTACACTAAGGTTTGGATTTAGAAAAATGGATGCGTTTTTCCTTATGTCCCAGTCAGTTAATTTAAGTACATAAAATGAATTGTATCCTTGACTGGCTCTGCTTGTCTGTTTGCGGTTGGGTGAGAAGGAATTCCAGCCCCTGTTAAAAGAAATTCTTGAGTGCCAGAAGCCTATTAGTTGAAAACTTTGAACCATGGTCCCAAATCTGTCCTCACCTTGTGTATGTGACTATTATGACTAAAGGCTTAAAGGGTTGGATATAATTGATGTATATTGTTAATTTCAGCTCAGTGAGAAGTTACAGGCCCTTGGTGCTCTTAACTGGAGTTAAGTGCCTTTATTATTGTGAAATAATGTGTCAAGTGTGATGCAAATTTCCAGTACATACTAGGTGTTTTTTTGTATATTTGATTAACTGTGGTTTTAAATTAGTTTACAGATTTTTCTAGCATTTATTTCGGAGCTTACTGTTACTTGAAACAATATAGGTTTGAAATTCATACATGAATCAAGAAGAGTAGAAGAGCCTAATATTTTTTATTTAATTGTCAGTTATAATTTTCATTATTATTAATTGGTTTGACACAAAATCTTTCCTCTTTGCAGCCTTGATAATCACTTGCCAGACATAAATTATTGACATCATGGACATAGATCTTAGGCTACCTTCTGGTGAGCATGACAAAGAAGATGAAGAGCCAAATGCAATTGATAACATCTTGAATGGTGATGAGAAACTGCATAATGGAGATATAGAGGGTGAAAATATTGTTGATGTTGGAGTCGAGGTACGTGTTGAAGATGGTGGGGATTTGAATTCTCCCACGGTGGATATGGTTGTATTTAAAGAAGATACCAATCTTGAGCCACTTTCTGGTATGGAATTTGAATCTCATGGGGAAGCATATTCATTCTATCAAGAATATGCTCGGTCTATGGGATTCAATACTGCAATACAAAACAGCCGCCGTTCAAAGACTTCAAGAGAATTTATTGATGCGAAATTTGCTTGTTCTCGATATGGGACCAAGCGAGAGTATGATAAATCCTTTAATCGACCACGTGCCAGACAGAACAAGCCAGACTCTGAAAATGCAACCGGTCGACGGTCATGTTCAAAGACAGACTGCAAAGCAAGTATGCATGTGAAGAGAAGGCCGGATGGAAAATGGGTTATACATAGTTTTGTTAAGGAGCATAACCATGAGCTGTTACCAGCCCAGGCTGTAAGTGAACAAACAAGAAAGATGTATGCTGCAATGGCTAGACAATTTGCCGAATACAAAAATGTTGTTGGTCTTAAGAATGATCCCAAAAATCCATTTGATAAAGGTCGTAATTTGGCTTTAGAGACAGGAGATGCGAAGATTTTACTTGATTTTTTCACGCAGATGCAAAATATAAATTCGAACTTCTTTTATGCAATAGATCTGGGAGAAGATCAACGGCTGAAAAATTTGTTCTGGGTTGATGCCAAAAGTAGGCATGACTACAACACTTTCAGTGATGTAGTGTCATTTGATACTACCTATGTTAGAAACAAATATAAGATGCCTCTAGCTCTATTTATTGGAGTGAATCAACACTATCAATTCATGTTGCTTGGATGTGCTCTGATATCAGATGAAAGTGCGACAACATTTTCTTGGCTAATGCAGATGTGGCTGAAAGCAATGGGTGGGCAAGCTCCGAAAGTAATAATCACTGATCATGACAAAGCCTTGAAATCAGCTGTTTCGGAGGTCTTTCCAGATACTCGCCATTGCTTTTGTTTGTGGCATATATTGGGGAAGGTTTCTGAAAATCTTGGTCACATAATCAAACGGCAAGAAAATTTTATGGCAAAATTTGAAAAATGCATCTACAGGTCATGGACAAATGAAGAGTTTGAAAAAAGGTGGTGGAAAATTCTTGAAAGATTTGAACTCAAAGAGGATGAATGGATGCAGTCGCTATATGATGATCGTAAAATATGGGTGCCAACATACATTAGGGATGTTTGTTTGGCTGGGATGTCAACAGTTCAGCGATCAGAGAGTGTAAATTCCTTTTTTGATAAATATGTGCATAAGAAGACCACTGTACAAGAATTTGTGAAACAGTATGAATCAATTCTCCAAGATCGGTATGAAGAGGAAGCCAAGGCAGATTCTGATACATGGAACAAACAACCTACGTTAAAATCTCCTTCACCATTGGAGAAGAGTGTTTCTGTGGTATACACACATGCTGTGTTCAAGAAATTTCAGGCTGAACTTCTAGGTGTAGTTGCTTGTCATCCTAAAAGAGAAAGACAAGATGAGACAATCACTACTTTCCGAGTTCAAGAATTTGACAGGAGTCAAGACTTCAGTGTTATATGGAATGAAATGAAATCAGAAATATCTTGTATATGCCGGTTATATGAATACAAAGGTTATCTTTGTAGACATGCAATGATTGTTCTTCAAATTTGTGGCCTTTCTGCCATCCCATCTCAATATATTTTGAAACGGTGGACAAAAGATGCAAAGAGCAGGCATTTATTGGGAGAAGAATCTGAACTGGTACAATCTAGGATGCAACGATACAATGATTTATGTCAACGAGCAATGAAACTGGGTGAAGAGGGATCTCTTTCTCAGGATAGTTACAGTCTTGCAATCCGCGCACTAGATGAAGCTTTTGGAAGCTGTGTGAGTATGAATAATTCTAGTAAGAGTCTTACAGAAGTTGGCACATCGGACACTCATGGTCTACTTTGCATTGAAGAAGATAACCAAAGCAGAAGCATGGGGAAGACAAATAAAAAAAAGAATCCGACCAAGAAAAGAAAGGTTAGTTGTTGATTGTGACTTGCTTGTGACTTGTTTTTATTTAAGTGATATTCGTTAAATATGACCTCCTTTTTAAATTGCAGGTGAACTCTGAGTCGGATGTTATGACCGTTGGGACACAAGACAGCTTGCAGCAAATGGTTTGTCCCTTCTTATGAATAGCAGCCTGTAAAGAAACACGTTTTCTGTATTAGATTATGTACTTCAAAATATATCATACTGGAGATAATGGTTGTGTATATGTGGTTCAATTGTGCTTGGTAGAACTAACTCAGGAATGTCCTAATGCTACTTAGTGGAGTTTTCTGTATTAGATTATGTACTTCAAAATATATCATACTGGAGATAATGGTTGTGTATATGTGGTTCAATTGTGCTTCGTAGAACTAACTCAGGAATGTCCTAATGCTACTCAGTGGAGTGTGCTAGAAAATTTTATTGAAAATAATTTAAAAAACTAAGATTGCGCAATTTTATTTGTAGGAAAAATTAAGCTCAAGAGCAGTAACCCTTGATAACTACTATGGCGCACAACAGAGCATGCAAGGAATGGTATGATGAACTATAGTTCCATCATGTATCTTACAACTATGTGAAGAACATATTCTTTTTTTTTTTTCTTCCCCTTTTCAATTAATATTTTATCTATTTGCAGGTACAACTGAACCTAATGGCACCAACACGTGATACCTACTATGGGAATCAACAGACCATTCAGGGGCTGGTATATCATATATATTACAACCGCAATGTATACTAATGATATTGCACTATAGATGATGTTAATTTTGAAATCTGGGTTTCATGTTTGTAGGGTCAATTGAACTCAATAGCACCGAGCCATGATGGTTATTACAGTGCTCAGCAAAGCATGCATGGGCTGGTATAGCACCCTATGATGCTAGCCAAAATTCTTAGTGTATTATCTTATTCAAATGGTGTTTTCTTTATTAATTGGGGTTTTATGTTTGCAGGGACAGATGGATTTTTTCCGAACACCAACTGGTTTCACGTATGGCATTCGAGTAAGTTTGCATGGTTATTCTGACAATTATTCAGGATCATGTCATTTGTACTACAGGACTTATGATGGGTTTTTCTTCCTCATGGCAGGACGATCCCAATGTAAGAGCTGCACAGTTGCATGATGATGCATCAAGACATGCATGAGAAGTACCTTTCTCACTAAGAAGGTAATTCAGATTTGAAATGAATTTTATCTTTTGGCTCCCAAACAATAGTTATTCTCTTAAATCCCATTACTTTTGAAGTATAAATTAGAATACTTTACTTTGTTTGTAGGCAAGGTGAAAAGAAATTGTTGAAGCAAATTTCTCTGTAAAGAATGAATTGTATCATGCTTTGTGGATGGAAGGATTATGATAGAGAACCTCTTCTTTTGATATCTGTAAAATAAGATTAGATAGAGTAGGCCGTTGTTTTATCTTCACCATCTATTTGGTAATGGAATCTCCCTGAGACTTGGAACAGATTCTGAGGTAGGGATTGTATCTCTTGTAAAGGTTGTTGTAATATTGTATCTGTGATTGTTAAATCTAGATAGGAGCAGTTGAAATTAGTCAAACAAATTCCAAGTTCATCACAATTGGCTAGGCCGTCTGTGTACGCTGTAGTCCACAAGTGCTAACAGGAGCAAGAATGTTGAAACTAGATCTCTTTGATGTACCATTTCTACTTTTCTTTTTCCTTTGTTATATCATTATTATCATTTTCATATGGAAGTGCTGGGGTTGTGGTAGGTTTTGAATATGGACTCTGCTACTTTATATTAAGAGTGAACAGCACAACACCACGCCCCGCTATCCTTCCACCCCACCCAAAAAAAAAAAAAAAAAAAACTCAATTGCAGACAGCAGTGCATCAAGCGTTACTTTTATTTCCCCCTCAATGGGCAAGTTCCATATTACATACCTGTCAGGTCTGATCCTTCCTATCTGTCCTTTTAAGAGTGTGTTTGGATAAGCTCAAAATTCAGTTTATTTTTGGTTTCAGTTTTTGTACATTTAAAATATATATATATATATATATATATATATATTTCTGTTTTTTATGTACTGTTATATTTTACCCAATTTATTTTTTGGAATTCTTATAATTACCACTCTTGGACTTTGACGTGAGTGTCAATTCAGTCATTAAATTTTGGATAAATTATTGTTTTTGTCCTTAAACTTTGCATGAAATTTGATTTTCGTTTGTGAACATTGAAAAGTTTGTTTTTCGTCCATGAACTTTCAAAAGGTTCGTTTTTACGCATGAATTTTGTCATTTAAAAAAAAAGTTCAGGGACGAAATTCATATATAAAAACAAATTTTTTTAAAGTTCAGGGACGAAAAACGAATTTAATGTAAAGTTTAGGAACGAAAATAATAGTTTAACCTTTATTAGAATAATAACCCTTGCACATTAGGTCTATAATAAATTAAGGCAGAAATACACTTTTGGTCCCTGTGTTTTGGGGGTGTTTTCAATTTGGTTCTAGTGTTTTAATTTCATTCGATTGGGTCCCTGTGTTTTTAAGCCGTTTTCAATTTTACCCCTGGAGTTAACTCCGTTAGTTTTAATCCTACGTGGCAAACGGAAAACTGACTGGAATAACGTGGCAAAACAAAAATAATTAATTAATATTTAAAAAAATCCACATCAACCACACTTTTTTTTCCTCTCTTCTTTTTATTTTTCTTATTTTTTCTTTTCTTTCTCTCTCCCTCTATTCTTATCCCTCACCGAAAGACAGGAGAGATATTTTGGTGCGGCGTCGTATTTGAAGAAGTAGCATCCAGTGGAGGTGTTGTAGAGTGAGAGAGTGGAGGCACCGTTGATAGAAGCAAGGAGGTACGAGTCGGGTCATGCTTGGACCCAACAGATATCCTGGATACTCGATTTGGACGAAGCGGAGTCGGTCTCGAACCATAGGATCGGGGATCTGGAGCAGGAAATCGAAGAGAGCGATACGGCCTTGACAATCAGCGGCGGCGAGGAGGAGGTGAGAAGAGGAGGGCTCGGTGGAGAGGAGGTCACGGCTGAGAGGAAGTGGGGTCCAGCGAACGGAGGTGATGAAATGGAGAGAGAGAATTAGAGGAATTGGAGGTGGGAGAGGGAGAGTTGTGATGAGCTGGAGATAACGGGTGTCGAGAATAGCGACGGAGCTGCCGGCAGAGAAGCCGAGGAGGCCAGAGGGGCTGAGGTCAGCGGATCCGAAGTTGTTGCGGCTCGGTGGGCCTGGGAGCATGCAATCCAACGAGTCTTGGACTGCTGCTTGTGCCACTGTTACTGCTGTTGATGGTGTTGCTGGTCTTGGGCTCAACATTGCCCCCCGTTTTTCTGTCTCTGGAATTCCGAGAGAGAGGAATGCGGGGTTTGATTTGATTTGAACTGATCTGTTTGTGTGTTGAGTTTTTGTTTAATAGAAAAAGGGTTTCAGCCGGTGTTTTGTGGGGGAAAGTGTTAGAAGTGAGTGTGTGTGTGTTGTGTTTGGTTGGCAAGAAAGTGAAAGAAAAGGTGAGAAAATAAATGGTGGATTGAATTCTTTTTATTTTATTTTTTCAGAAAATAAAATTTGGATTTTTATTTTATTTTTTGTTTTAATTTAATGTGGTTTTTATTTATTTATTAAGATAATGACATGGATTTTTTTAAATATTAATTAATTATTTTTGTTTTGCCACGTCATTCCAGTCAATTTTCCGTTTGCCATGTAGGATTAAAATTAACGGAGTTAGCTCCAGGGGTAAAATTGAAAACGGCTTAAAAACACAGGGACCCAATCGAATGAAATTAAAACACTAGGACCAAATTGAAAACACCCCCTAAACACAGGGACCAAAAGTGTATTTCTGCCATAAATTAAATATTTTGAAAACATTAATCATGTCATATACACTTGATAATAATGGTATCTCAAAATTAATGGTGATTAAATATCATATTTATATTATTAAGAGTCTTATAGTTTAATGATATTATTTGGTATTCTTTAGGCATAAATATCCATTTGGTCCTTATATTAAGTGGGTATTTTTATTTTGGTCCTTATATTTTGAAAAGTTTCATTTTGGTCTTTGAGTTTTTAATCCATTTTCATTTTGATCCTTATCGTCATCTCATAAATGGAAAATGTTGATATGACTAATAAGTTGCATACGTGTTATTTAATTATAATAAAAATATCAAAAATGCCACATTAACATTTTAAAAAAAACCACCTTAGTGTTAAAAAGTATATTTCTTCTATTTTTATTTTTTACTAAAATAAGTTTTTTTTTTACAAGGTTGGGTTACAAACTGGTTTGTAACCTGTTTGTTACAACTCATTATGTGGCAGTTTATAAGACCATTCACATGTATTATTTAAAGAAGTTACATGACTCATTAAATAGGTCATGTGACTTAAAGTATATGTGAATGATCTTATTAGGTGACACGTAGTGGTAGGGATGGCAACGGGGCGGATCGGGACCGGATCATGGGTGACCCGAACCCGCCCCGACTTATAAATATGTGACCCGACCCCGCCCCGCCCCGATGGTCGGGGCAACCTACCCCGCCCCGTCCCCGAACCGCCCCGCCCCGCCCCGAATTTAAAAAAAAAAACTTATACTCTCAATTAAAATAAAACCTAAACCTCAAAAATTCAACTAACATAGATTCTCTTTAATAAACATAAACAAATATTCTTTGTTTTGAATTGGTTTTACCTAAAATGTTATGATCACATAATAATAAAAACTAATATTTTTGTAATATTATTAAAAGTAGGTGCGGGTCGGGGCGGGTCGGGCTAATCGGGGCGGGGCGGGTCGGGTCAATGCCAATACCCATTACCGCCCTGCCCCGGTGATCGGGGCAAAAGTCTTGCCCCGTTCCCGCCCCGCCACCTCTACGGGGCGGGTAAAATCCGTGCGGGGCGGGGCGGTTCGGGGCGGGTCGGGTCGGGTCGGTGCAAAATTGCCATCCCTACGTAGTGGGTTGTAGTGAGTTAGCTACAAACCAGTTTGTAATCAAACTCTGTCACTTTTTTTTTTAATTATTATTTTTCTCTACAGATCTCATCCATATCTCTCTCTCTCTTACGGTACAACCACGGCTGGACCAGTGAGTTTTGAGCTACAACCACGGCTGGACCAGTGAGTTTTGAGCTCTCAACCAATTGTCGCTCGTCACCACCATCTTCGGCTGTGGCTCTCTCTTAGGTCTTTCTCTCATCTCATTCTCTCACCAGGCCACCATGGTCGAGGCTCACTCAATTTCCTCTCAAATCAGTCTGACCGAGCTTGACTCTCTTTCTTTTTTCTATCTCGATCGTTTTTTTTCCTCTCTCATCTCACCTTAATCTCGCCACCAATGTTGGTAAGTTTTCCTATTCTCGGACCAATCTCTCTCTTCTCTCAGTATCACTATTTTCCTTTCTCACTGCACGATGCCTAAAGCTGAGTTTGATTGTGTGAAGTTTGTAAATCGGTGTTTGATTGAGTGTGTGAGTTTGTGTATGTAGCTGTGAGGCAAGCCTGGTGTGTGTGCTGCCAATGTGTTGAGACATTTTGTGTTTTTAGTTGTGGGTTTGATGAGATTTGTTGGCGAATGGAATGCGGATAGGTTTTTAAGTTTGGTTGGGAGTATGGATAGATGTTACGGTGCCCATTTTGGGGGTTTGGTTTAGGTTTATGTCATTCAAATGCATTGGTTTTCTGATTTTTTTTTTTTAGGAGAAACTGGATTGTTCTTGTGATTCCTGATCTGGGTTTTTGTTCTTACTCTGACATGTAAACCTCCAACATCTCATTTCTCATTTTGTGGACTTTATGGAACACAGATTAAGGGGAAGAAATACAACGGGAAGAGAGAGATAAGCAAGAAGAAACAGAGGAGTGAGAGAGATAAGAAAAATAATAGAGAAGAGAAAAAACATTTTTTATTTATTTAATTACTTACATAATGACATATATATATTTTTAATATTATTTAAAGAATTTTTAACTATAATTAAATGACATACACATTTCGTTAGCCATGTAAACATTTTCTGTTAATGAGATGCTGACAAAGACTAAAATGGAATTGGATTGAAAACTCAGGGACTAAAATGAAATTTTTTGAAAACACAAGGATCAAATGAAAACACATCTATAATATAAGACCAAAATAAGGTTTATGCCTATTCTTTATTAGGAAAATCAATTTTTGAATTATCCTCCTAGATTTGTTCTAACAATTGAATTATAATATATATTGGTATCAAAGAAAAAAAAGTGTCTTATTCCAAGTGTGGTGAGAAAGTGATTGAGTGGGGTTATAGAATGACTCAGTGAATAAAAAATATAGAGTTATTTTTTTTTTGAGAATGTTAGTGATAGTTATAGAGAACTATAGTCTATTTTGGTACTTCATCGTAGGTTCAACTACATAAAAGTAAGGAAATTTTGTCAAAGTCATGTTATTCACGGTGATATTATTGTGAAATAACTCTATATTATCTCTATTGTATTTATATTTTTCTAGTTGATTATAATAGATTGATTGAAGTTTGACTTGTGGACATAGGCAAATATTGTTGAACCACGTAATTCCTTGCATTTCTTATGTAATTATTTTTCTTATTTATTCCCGCTTATCTTATCTTATTACCATTAATTTGTTGGCTTGACATTATTCAAATATTACAATTTCATCTCCTTGTCTCAACATATCCAACAATTGCTAACCAATCCCACATGTTTCCAAGCTATTTAACATTAAACCAATCAATAATAGATATAAGCAAAGGGATAAATTCACGAATAATAAAAACTTTCATTTTCAAATTCAATGATATACTAATTAGGGAAGTTAACTTTCAAATCAAAATCAACATTTACGTCTTTATTTTATTGTTATATTAATTGGAAGCGGATATAAATATGTAAATCCCAAAATCACAATTCACCTGCGCAAATAGAATAATTTAAAATGGGTACAACAAACATAATACCAAATAAATATTTTATAATAAAGTTTTATTAACTAAAAAAAATGAATAATAATAGTAGGTAAGATAAGAAGTTGTTAGTTACATGGACGCGCCACGCATGTGAGGAAGGAAGCAGGATACACGCACGCACGCACGAACGCACGCGTGAGGGTGAGCGAATGAAATAAAAAGGAAAGCGAGAGAAATGAAATTTTGGTAGTAAAAAAAGAAAGCGACAGTCTTTGGCTTTGGTTTCCATGGCCGACGCGCCGAGATAGCAGACCCAGATTAGCCCAGAAAAAGAAGTCTCTTAGCGAGTGACACAAACAAATCCCTCTCCCTCTCGATCGCGAGTGACCCACTCCCCAAACCCTAAAGACATTTCCCATTTTCCCCACTCGCGCTTACAACCCCACTCGCCCTGTTTTTCAGGTCTCTCTCTCTCTCTCTCTCTAATTGAAATTTTCTTTTACCCCTTTATTTTTTGTTTTTGGGTTACTGTAATTTTGTTTAAATTTGGTTTTTTTGATATTATTACTATGATGACACTCTATTATGTTTGTGTTTGGTTGCTGAGAAAGTGTGGGAAAGGAAGTAAGGAACCGACTTTTATGATGCATTGTTATCTCTGAATCTGAGAGAAGTATAAGGAACCAACTTTGAGAGCTTTGTTTTAAGTGGGTTTTGGATGATTTTTAATTTTGTGAACCAGAGAATTTGATTTGTGAAGGATTCATTGAGGATTAGTCTTATTTTTCTTCCCATTTCGTTGGTGTTCTTGGGAAACAAGCAGAGGGTGTTGAAGGAATTAAGGGTTTTTTCTATGCATGCATGCATTGTTCTCTGATTATAAATTCAGAATATTACCTATTATGTTTTACCATACTGGACATTGTGCAAAAATATGCGAGATTGATTATATATGATACTTTACCCCTATTAGTCTGTTGACAATCTATAGTTGATCACATACTTTTGAGATTAAGGCTTTGTTGTTATTGATTATATATGGTATTTTTTTTTTTATGAATATTATATGAAACAATAAAGCTACGGACACAACACTTTCACAACAATGTTGAGGTGTCAAGCTGTAAATGATAGATAATAAAGTGATGTAAGTGATGGGTCTAGATGAGAACTAATAAAAACTTGACAACTTAGCATTGTTGTGAAAGTATTGTACCTGTAGCAATGATTTTGGGACTAAGGCTTTGTTGTTATTGATTATATATGTTATTTTTTTGATGAATACTATATGAAATATGGTCGTACCCAATGCACAAAGCTCCTACTTTTGTGGGGTTTGGGGGAGGTGATTGGTAGTTAGCCTTACCCCTAAATTTTTTTTTTTGGAGAGGTTGATTCCCGAACTCGAACCCGTAACTTGTCGCTTTTGGCGGAGGCTCTTGCCATTGCACCAAGGCCTGACCTCTACCATAAGCTAAATGGTATTGCATTTGCTTATGAGGTTTATGTGTAATAAATGCTGTAATAGCTTATTAAATGATTTCTTATGTGGTGATAAATCTTTAATAAGAGGAGAATTATCGTGTTGCACTGGTGTTGCAAATTTAAAAAATCTGGTGTTATCGGTTGATCATCTTCTATTTCACTGTCCAATAAGAGCAAATATGTGGTCATAGTACTCTCTCTGTTTGGGTTCATTGTGTGATGCTGAAGAGGGTTGTTGATTCGCTTGCTTCTTGGAAAGGACAGTTTGGTTGTCATAGGAGTGCTGAAATTTGGAATGCTATTCCACATTGTCTTATGTGGTCTATTTGGAGAGAACATATTAGTTGGATATTTGATAGTATAGAACATCCTCTAATATCTCTAAGTCTTCTTTCTTGAGATTATTGTATAGCTAGATGTTGGCTTAGGCTTAGGCAGTATCCCTTCTTAGTTCTTACTCATGTCTTTATTATTTGGATTGCATAAATTTCATACTGTAATTTTTTTAGGGACTCTTCTGTACACATCCTGACATCCTGTGTACTTTGATGTCTTTTTGTTGTTGTTGTTGCTAACGTGGGTATCCAGGTCTTTTTGAGCACATGATTATTCCTCCGGGTGTGTGTAGTCCCCCGTTTCATACACATTGGGTAATTATAGGGAGGAATCCCTTGGGGGGTTCCTCTTTCTGATAAAGTATTTGCTTTTTGCTGAATCTGATAAAGCATATACTTTTAAAAAAAAAAAAAAAACCTTTAATTGAACTAGATTGTTTTTTAACATGTCTGGTAAGAGCCTCAGAAGTTTGATTGGTTATTGAAAAGGTGTCATTTGGATTAATTATCAAAGGGCAGGGTTTTGCATTATAGAAGCAAATTTTGAAGTGGCACCTGGTTGATCAACACTTGAAGAAGCCATAAGCATGGGGCTGGGAAAATTTTCAAGACATCTGGACACAGTTGTTGGCCTTAGGATTCACTTTTCTACTCTTCTGTGTTTTTGGGTTGCAGTAAGGTTATGATAAGGTAATTTTAGGGCTCCTAGTGTTCTGTATCGCAATATGCGGCCTCAACACCTATAACCCCTCAGAAATGATGAAATAACTAACTTATTTCATCCAGTTAATAGCTTTAGCTCAAATGACACTTCCTCCCCCCCACAAGAATGGGTGGAGACTTGGAGGGTGAGGTTGTGGGTTCAAAACTCATTGGGTGCATGTATAACTTTTCACCCCACAGCTATATGATTCTATTGTCTATAAAAAAAAAGATATATAGCATATCTTGATAAAAATGTAAAACCTGTTCTAGATTAATTTGGCTACGTTGAAATCAAGTAATTTGAAGAAAAAAGAGTGATAGTGAATGGGAGGTAATATTAAATCTGGAACTAAGTGGTGGGATGTTGTTTAGAGGAATCCAACCTTGGAGGTTTGACCAGAGACTTATTTTATATAATAATTTGGAGATAATCAAGTGAAATATTTACTTCACTGCTCAAGTTATGGAGACTATCTACAAGCACAGCTTAACCCATATTCTTAAGAGCATCAGAAGTACTAATAGGTTGGTTGATGAGTCTAAGGACATTACATGCTTTTAGTGTGGACAAGTTTAGCATGTGCTACTTTATTTGATATTAAAAAAATGCCACTTCTACCCAAGTAAACAATATAAATAGTATGGTGGTAGTGAAGTTTGGACTGACATGATGTCAAAAAGGTGGAATGGGATAAAAGCTTGAATTAATGGATGACGTTGACTTTTAAAATTACCCTGTTGGGATCCATTGTTTAATGCTTGTCAAATGAATATATCTATATGAGTAATTAGGCCCAATTAGGTTTAAGGTGAAGGTAATTTTTAACATAAAATTCAACTTGGCAGTGCTCTTGAAAATATACTCGCATAAAATGATTGTGTATCTCTCTATGATGGGGTAGCCTAAATTTATTTTCAAGGGCTTGGTTCTTAAGACCTTTAGAATTTGATGAGAAGGTCCAAAGATGTTTTTACAATTTTGTTTGTGTGCATTGTGTTTTAAATTTCTATGATTAGTTCTTTGTTTTCTTTTTTGAATAATTTTCTTTGTGCATCTTCAGGTCTAAATTTGGAAAGATTGGATTTTAGGGAAAAAGGTTTTTTTAGCTTGCTGCTCGCTTTTGGCTTCTGAAGGTGAAGGTAGCCTGATTCAAACCCAAGGTCTTCATGACATGAAGACCAGCCAAGTTGATCTAAAGCTCCAAAACCCCTTTTTCCTCTTCATGGAAACAAATAATAAACTTCCTTTTGCTGAACAATAAGGACGGACAAGATTTAAAATGCAGTTGATGCTATGGTGGACTGTCAAGACAATGTGCTTAGTGATGTGGTAAGCGAAAACATGGGTGATTTTGTGGATGAAGTGCATAACAGAGATGGTGGGGTTGTTAGTTCTCCTAAAAGGGATGTTACAGTTTTTGAAGGGGATACAGATTTTGAGCCACGCAATGGCATTGAATTTGAATCGCATGAGGCGGCATACTCATTCTATCAGGAATATGCCAAATCTATGGGATTCACCACTTCAATTAAAAACAGTCGTCGCTCAAAGAAATCAAAAGAATTTATTGATGCCAAATTTGCATGTTCCAGATATGGAGTCACTCCAGAATCGGATAGTGGGAGTAGTCGGCGACCAAGTGTGAAAAAGACAGACTGCAAAGCCAGCATGCATGTGAAGAGAAGGGCAGATGGGAAGTGGATTATTCATGAATTCATAAAGGAGCATAATCATGAGCTTTTACCTGCTCTAGCATATCATTTTCGGATTCATAGAAACGTAAAGTTAGCTGAAAAGAATAATATTGACATTTTGCATGCTGTTAGTGAACGAACAAGAAAGATGTATGTTGAAATGTCTAGACAATCTGGCGGATATCAAAATATTGGGTTTCTTCAGGGTGACATAAGTTATCAGTTTGATAAAGGCCGTTACTTGACTTTGGATGAAGGAGACGCCCAAGTTATGCTTGAGTACTTTAAGCGTATCCAAAAGGAGAATCCAAACTTCTTCCATGCGATGGATTTGAATGAAGAGCAGCGTTTGAGAAATCTGTTTTGGGTTGATGCCAAAAGTAGGCATGATTACATCAGTTTTAATGATGTTGTTTCTTTTGATACCTCCTATATCAAAAGCAATGATAAATTGCCATTTGCTCCTTTTGTTGGGGTGAACCATCACTTCCAGTCCATGTTGCTTGGATGTGCATTGGTTGCAGATGAGAGTAAATCAACATTTGTTTGGTTAATGAAGACGTGGCTTAGAGCAATGGGTGGGCAAGCTCCCAAAGTGATAATCACTGATCAAGACAAAGCCTTGAAGGCAGCCATTGAGGAAGTCTTCCCAAATACACGCCATTGCTTTTCTCTTTGGAGTATATTGGAAAAGATCCCTGAAACTCTAGCTCATGTGATCAAACAGCATGAGAATTTTTTGCCAAAGTTTAACAAGTGCATTCTCAAGTCATGGGCAGAAGAACAGTTTGATTTGAGGTGGTGGAAAATGATTACTAGATTTGAACTTCAAGATGATGAATGGATACGGGCATTGTATGAAGATCGAAAAAAGTGGGTGCCTACTTATATGGGGGATACTTTTTTAGCTGGAATGTCAACACCTCAGCGTTCCGAGAGTATGAACTCTTTCTTTGACAAGTACATTCATAAGAAAATTACTCTCAAAGAGTTTGTGAAACAATATGGGACAATCCTACAAAATAGGTATGAAGAGGAAGCCATAGCAGATTTCGATACATGGCACAAACAGCCTGCATTAAAATCTCCTTCGCCCTGGGAGAAACAATTGTCAACAGTTTACACACATGCAATTTTTAAGAAATTCCAAGTTGAGGTTCTGGGTGTAGTTGGCTGCCATCCTAAAAAAGAAGCTGAAGATGGAACAACTGCTACATTTAGAGTTCAAGATTGTGAGAAGGATGAATTTTTTATGGTAATTTGGAATGAAACAAAGTCAGAGGTTTCTTGTTTCTGCCATTTGTTTGAATACAAAGGTTTCCTTTGTAGACATTCGATGATTGTTCTTCAAATTTGTGGTCTTTCAAGTATTCCACCCCATTATATTTTGAAGAGGTGGACAAAAGGTGCAAAGAACAGGGAAACAGTGGTTGAAGGAACAGAACGGATACAGACTAGGGTGCAACGTTACAATGATTTATGCAAACAAGCCATTGAATTGAGTGAAGAGGGATCATTATCCGAAGAGAGTCATAGTATTGCTTTTCGGGCACTAGTAGAAGCTCTGAAGAATTGTGTGAATGTGAATAACTTTACATTTAGTGCTGCCGAATCTAGTGGCAGTGTTCATTGTCTTCGTGAAGACGAGGAGAATCGAGGAAGCTTGGGAGCTAAAACAAGCAAGAAGAAAAACACATATAAGAAAAGAAAGGTTAGTTCTGAAGTTGATGGTTCATGTGCTTATATTTTTAACTCTTTTGATGTTTCTGTCACTAAATGTATTTAAAAAAAAAAAAAATTGATTTGAATAATGCCTCTATATACCAGGTACCATCAGAGCCAGAAGTTATTCTTGTTGAGCCACAAGACAGCTTGCAACAGATGGTTTGTCTATTCTTCATTATAGTTATGATATAATTACAATGCTTAAACAGAATGCATATGATCATAATTAGAATGATATTACAGTGTAAATCAAATGCAACTCATTCTGTATCGGGAACACCTAGTGCTGCAATTTATTTATTTATTTTTTAAATTCTAAATATAAACTTGCAAATCTTGTAGGAAATGGGGCGAAAATTGTAGGTGTGATTGAAAAGAAATGAAAAAAGTTGTGCATTTTTTGTTGTTGCGTGGGAAAATAGAAGTTCTGCATCGACCTGTACTCTAATTTAACTGTTCAATTTATTTTTGGCTTTCATATTTGTAGGACAATCTAAGCTCAGATGGGATGAACCTTACTGGATATTATGGCACCCAGCAGAATGTGCAAGGACTGGTACATATTATTATCTTGGATCATTTTACTTAATTCGGGGTTTTGCCGTTGTCATAAGAAATACTGACATTAATTATGATACTTGTAAATGGTATAAAAAAATGGTGCTGATTGCAGGTGCAGTTGAACCTAATGGAGCCACCTCATGATGGGTACTATGTAAATCAACATAGCATCCAGGGGCTGGTAAGCCATTCTAAATTTAAGACCATGATTTACTTACCTTAAGTAACTGTTGTATGATTTTTTATATTATGATTTATATGCTTGTAGGGACAATTGAATTCAATAGCACCCAGCCATGATGGTTTTTTTGGGACTCAACAAAGTATTCATGGGCTGGTATAGTATTTTATGATCACATGTATTCATAGAGATATTTGGTTAAGTAAATATCATTCATGTGACGAAACTTCCTCAATTATGCTTTCATTCATTTAGGGGCAGTTGGATTTTCGACCACCAACAAATTTCAGTTATAGCCTTCAGGTTTGTTTGCAACATATGCAAGTTATATTGATATCTTGAACTGCACTTTTTCATGCATGATTTTACTAATTTGTGTTTCTAACCCTAGTTGCAGGATGAGCCCCATTTAAGACCAGCACAGTTGCATAGTGGTACTTCGAGGCATGCATGAGGAAGAAACATCTTCCATGGTATCTGCAGTGGTAGTTGCCTCATGGAGGTAGCTAAATTTATACCCATTGTTATGCTGGATAATCAGATTGGTAAATCCATGAAGTGGTTCCAGTTCCCTCACCGCTTCAGTTTTCCTGTTCGGATGAAGATTCATACTTAAAAGAAGCCAAATGCATTAATTTCCAATTTGAAGGTAAAAGATTTCCTGTATATTTATGTGGGAAGTTACTTTGCGGAATTTAGGCTGGTTATATTTATTCCCAAAACGACATACCCAAGGAAAGAGAAAATAATTTTATTTTATGCATCATAGTTTAGCTGTGCTGAGTAATCTGGATCCATTTAGTGGATCCATCTCTTGATGGAACTGAATGCTTGTAAATTATTAGAAGAATAAAAAATTAATGCTGTTTGAGGAGAAATTATACTTCTGATGAGTGAGATGCAAAAGATGTCTGTCCTTGGTTCAATACAAAAGAAAATACTTTTCCTTGCGCATTGTAGATTGTAGAATTACACCAAAGGCTCTTTGTAAATGCTCCTTGTATCATTATGTTTAAAATTGATTTAGTGCTGTGGATTAGATCTGTCCCCCCCTGCGCCCCCCTTCTTCTGTCAATCTTCACTGGATTGTGTTGGCAATCTGTTCTGTTAGATGTGTATGTCTGTGCAGGAAGTGGCAAAATGAGCATGTAGACAAATTAAATCCTAGAGAAAAGTATGTACACTTGTGTTGATTGCAATGCCCACAACATAACTAATTAATTGTGAGAGGGATAACATGATAGATTTAGCCTGTCACACAACCTGTCATTTAAAATAAAGGTTGTACTATTGAACAAGGCTTCTGTTTTCATAGGTTTTGGCAGAAATAGTTGGTAAGCAACTTTGTCCTCAATTTTGGAGAGACTGATTCGTAGACCTAGATTGTCCATCATATACAAAGGAATTCATAACACTCAATTTGATTTACTTTCTAAGAAAGAGAATAAAGTAGGAAAAAGAGTGAAAAGAAAACAAGAGAAAATTGTATTATTTTCCATTGTATAAGTAGTTAAGAATGCAACAAATTTTAAAGAAAATAAATAGAAGAAACACTATTTTTGTAACTTCTGGCATTATTAGTTGAGAAGAAACTTTGAATATTTTTTTTATCTTTATTTTCGTTTCCTATATTTACTAACCAAACAATAAAAAGAAGAAGAAGAAGAGGCAATTTTCAATTTTGTCCTTAAATGTGGATATATATTCACAAAAATTAATTTGTCCTAAAATTATTGATTATGTCAATTTAGATTTGTTTTGAAAACGGTTCAATACTACTGTCGTGTCTCCTTGCTATCAAATTAAACTGTTGAGCTTATATAAATTGTGTATAGGAGGAAGCAATCTTATTTTAATAACATATTTTCTGTCAAATTTAATGACAAATCTTAAATTTACATGTCATTAAATTGGACACAAATCAAATCAAATCAAATGGTGCCATGTGTCATTTAAATTGATATCACAAAGACAAATTAAAAACCGTCACATGTCACTTGGACTTATAAAAGAAAGAAAAATAATTATTTTAATCCAATTTAGACATTTGATATTTTATGTAATAAAATAAATGATAATTACAATTGCTATCATTGTGATAGCCCTTCAAAGTTCAAACACACAGGATTTTATGATTTGATTTGTGACACTTAGTTCCTCTATGCATACATGTTTTTTTATTTTTAAGTTTCCCATTAGCAGGCAATGCTCGCACTTGATAGTTGATACCTCATTAACTTTCGTTAAAGTAACCAAATTAACCAACTAATCAAAGCACATGAGAGTTAAGTATCACAAACCTATCCATGCTTTAGGGGGCATATCACAGCGTTGGTATTGTAATTATCCCTAAAATAAATAAATTTAGAAATAGTTATTATTAAGTACAAGTCCAGGTGAGTGGTGGGACTCTTTGGACATTTGATTTTGGCCAATCGGAAGTTCCATTTTGTCTTTTAGGAGGCTAAATCATAATGCCCCTGTAAATGAAGCTATCCTCCAACCTCATTCAAACTTTCAAACTATTATTTCAAGCATTGAAACTCTATCCATATCAAACCTTAAGGTCTTCGAAGAACTTCAAAGTCTTTGAGTGTCGAAGCTTTATTAGATTCTGGCCTTAAAGCCCCAAAGAACTTCTACATTTAAACTCTCACATTTATAAAAACACTAAAAACACACAAATAACATGAAAAACGAAAGAATTTTAAAATTCCTTCACAAGTTCACTATCAACTCTTTTTGATATGGTCAAGAGCCTTGTAGCTCAACTGATCATCATTTCTTAATTTCTCCAACAAAGACATCCAATTATCAAATCTCTCACTTGTGCTTTATTTTTGTCACAAATCAAACATTTTATAAGCATTTTTTTTTTGTTAAATACCACATCACAGATAATTTCAAAATGCTATTATTATAATTATATATGTATGTATTATAAAATTAAATCCATTACACTTTAACCGTAAATACTAACACAAGGTTTAATTTATCATAAAACAAAAGGTACAATGGATTAAATTAATGGCAAAAATAGACTTTTAGTCCCTATATTTTGTGGATGTTTTCATTTTAATTCCCATGTTTAATACTAGTTCTTGATTTTTTAGACTTATGTTATATTTGATATTTTGATGAGAAGATTTCAAAAAATTAAAGAAAAGTAGGGAGGGTAAAGACTCAAATGAACCTATATCTAAAAACCAAGGATTAAAATGAAATGTTATAAAATATAGGGATCAAAATAGAAACACCCTAAAAATATATAAGAACAAAAAATGTATTTTTAGTTGAAATCGAAATTCGAAATGGTAAGAAGCAAGAACCAAAAGGTAACATTTGTAAAAAGCCATAGTTTAGGGTCAAAAATTCAAAACTTTCAATTCTAATTTCTAAGCCAAACATAGCGTAATTTGTTCTGAGTTTTTTTGACCTGCTCGAGTCTTGGGCTCATGTTTTCGCAGGTAAGCATCGAATTTCTTCGATTTCCTCTTCTTGTCTTTACCAATTCTAATTCTTATCTTTTGTTTTTGGTCTCCAGGAAACTCTTTAAAGCTGAGGTTCCAAATGATTATTTATGTATGCACTTCTGCTCTCAATTTTTATTTATTTATTTGTTTATTTTTGTGGTGTTTTTGAAGACTCTTGAAATTATTAATATTAAGGGAGTTCTTGTTTCAATGTGGGCACATAGACTTAATGGGTAAACTCCATTTGGGTGATAACTCCAATCCATGATGATAAAATCCCTGCCATGAGTTTATGCTTTTAGACTGCTTTGCCATATCGTTTTCATTGCTAAAGATCTTGATTTATGATATCAGAAAAAATGAGAGGTAGGAGAGGGAAGTGTTTATA
Source organism: Fagus sylvatica (assembly GCA_907173295.1). Classification (NCBI taxonomy): domain Eukaryota; kingdom Viridiplantae; phylum Streptophyta; class Magnoliopsida; order Fagales; family Fagaceae; genus Fagus; species Fagus sylvatica. The sequence goes on along the minus strand of OU015769.1, from coordinate 19,114,601 downwards.
ATTGCTCCAAAAAATGGAGAAAAAAAAAGCAAAAAAAAAAACTGATGCAGAACAATGAGTTTTGATACCAAAGTTTGACACAGGACAAGGAAAGAACCAAAATGAATGCAACAACAAAATTGAGGAACCTAGGAGTCAGCACGAAGCAATAGAGAATTTATTTAGGAGTCAGCACCTAGGATTAGCTGGATTCAACATTAGACCATTGGAAAAATTCCATGAGAAATTTTATTAATCAAGCAATTTGTAAAACAATATTGAACCCTAGATTCCTTAAATAGAGTTCCAAACTTATTATCCTAGTAAGAAAAGAAAAGAACTCTATTAACCTAGTAAGAAAAGAAATTAAATTCCTAAACCAAATAGGAAAAGAAAATAACCAATTACATAAAATAAACCAAAAGTGGTAATTATTATTATTATTTTTTGATAAGTAATATGCTTTATTAGAAAAGAGCCAACCTGTATCCTGGATAAAATCACGAGGAGTAGAAGAATCTATAAAATCATGAAAAGAAGAAAAAGAAAATAAGCCTATCACTTGAATCCAATCAACAAGAGGACTGCAGATGAAGAGAAGACAATTCCCGTTTTTCAAAAGTCCGGATAAGTGGTAATTATCAAGTTCATAAAATCTTGTAGTGATATTAATGAAAGACGGTTTGAGTTTCAACCTAGATGTATATGTTTGAAGCTTTCACATATATTCCTTGCTGCTGTTGGCCTAGAAAATCCAAGGTGTGCTCACTACTTTAAGTTAATTTCAGGGGTTAAAGCTAATCCAAGCAAAAGTAGGGTTTTCTTCTTTGGCACAAAAACAAAATTTGAAAAACTAGATTTGGGTGTGCTTCTCTTACTGGGACAGCTTTCTTTTAATGATTGCAAACCATTTTCAAATAAAATTACTTTCAAGGATCCATTCTTGGTTTATCATATGCAGGGGGAATGCAACTTTTGCAGTCATTATTGTATGTTATTCAGGTTTATTTAGTGCTTGTTTGTGGCATGGAAGGGCTGATACAGCTTCTTGGGGATAATTTTAGTTGGAAGGCTGTGTGATTAAAAAATGGAGGGTGCTTTAGGGTTTAGGAGTGTTGGTGACTGGAATCGGGCTTTTGTAATGAGGAATATATGCTCCCTTCTTGCTTAATCTGGTTCCCTATGAGTTGCTAGGGTCAATGCTTGTTTACTTGCAGGAGAAAATTTTTTGGTTAGTCTCTCAAACTTTTCATTGTTCATGGGGTTGGAGGAAGATTTTGCGTTTTAGGTATATAGCTAGAATTTTAATTAAGCATCATATAGGCAACACTTATCTTTTATGACTCTGGTAGCAATGTAAATGCAAAGCTTTCAAAGGTTTCAATAAGAGCAAATATATCAAATATAGTTCTTGACTTCTTGTAGGAATGTTAAGTGCACTCCTCTGAATAGGAAGCTTGTTATTCCTAGTTTTTTTTTTGTTTGTTTGTTTGTTTGTTTGTGTGTGTGTGTGTGTGTATGTATTAATAATTCAAAAGACTCAGCGGTGCAAATCAAGAAACATGAAACATGTTGTCTTTTAAATCGTTAGGAAGTATAACCTTTTATAGAAGAACAAACGGGATTTGTGTAGCAGACCTTAAATATTTGGTGCAAAGGCTTTGTTGAGTTGACTTGTGCCAACAGTGATATAAAATGCTAATGAGAAAGAAGGGAAAGAGGGGGGGGGTGGGGGGTGGGGGGGTTATCTCATATAAATGACATAGGGCCTTTATTTGTATGTTTGTATACGAGTTTATGTACTATTTGGGCTCTTTTCATATTAGCTTAAGCTGTTGAATTCGATCTTTTAACATGCTATAAGAGTTGGTTCGTTTGTTCTTAGCGTGCCAGGCCTAATTCTGCTACTTTTTTGGGGTGGAACAAATATATTTTTCCCCAAGCAACCTAAAAAATTTCAATTTTGTTTATTGTTTCATAATTCTGCTTATATCTTCTAGTAGAGCTTAAAATTTCTAGCTTTTTAAGTTAAAATATGGGTGTAATACAATACAGATCTTGATCTTCATTGTTAAGATTCGAGTTGATATCTTATGTGGTAAATACAATTGTTCTCAACATAAGATAACTGTAGTTTCTGATCATATTCAATCTTCTTTGGTAGTAAACCAATACCTATGTTTTATCCTTTCAGGTAATTTATTAAAATGACTTTTTCTATCGAATAAACTGTATTTCACCATGGAGATAGATCTTGAACTGCCTTCATGTGAACCTGAGAAATTAGACGTTGGATCAAATACAAATGTTGATGATGTGGATGGTGCAAATAGAATGCATGTTGAGGAAGAGGATGTAAATTCTCCTACAACGAGTGAACATGTTGAGGAATTCTTTGGACCAAATGCAAGTGTTTCCAGTGTTCGGGACGAAGTTGATGTTAACGCTGTTGGGCTGAATGGTGTTAATAAAGGGGCTATTTGTGAGCCCCATAATGGGTTGGAATTTGAGTCAAAGGAGGCAGCATATTCTTTCTACAGAGAATATGCTCGGTCTGTAGGTTTTGGCATCACTATAAAAGCCAGTAGGCGCTCAAAAAAATCTGGAAAATTTATTGATATAAAAATTGCTTGTTCAAGATTTGGAAGCAAGCGTGTCTCTAGTTCAACTGTGCAACCACGACCATGTTTAAAGACAGACTGCAAAGCAGGCATGCATATGAAAAGGACACCTGATGAGAAATGGGTTGTGCATAGTTTTGTCAAGGAGCATAACCATGAGATTTGTCCACATGATTTTTATAATTCTATCAGGGGACATAACAAGCAATCTGGTGTTGTTGCTTGTCAAAAGAAGGGCCTGCAGTTGGCTTTAGATGAGGGGGACGTACAAGTGATGCTTGACAATTTCATGTATATGCAGGATGAAAATCCCAACTTCTTTTATGCAATAGACTTGGACCATGAAAAACGCTTGAGAAGTGTGTTCTGGGTTGATGCAAAGGGTAGGCATGATTACAACAATTTCAGTGATGTAGTCTTCTTTGATACTTTTTATGTTAGAAACAAATATAAAGTTCCTTTGGTTCCTATTATTGGAGTTAATCATCACTTCCAATACATTCTGCTGGGATGTGCATTGATTGGCGAGGAGACTACATCAACTTTTGTTTGGTTAATGCGGACATGGCTTAAAGCAGTAGGTAGCCAAGCTCCAAGCGTGGTAATTACCGATCAAGACAAGTTACTGAAAGAAGCTGTTGCAGATGCATTTCCGGATACACGCCATTGTTTTTGTTTATGGCATATATTGAGGAGGATTCTTGAAAATTTCGGTGGTATCATAAATGAAAATGAAAATGAAAAATTTATGGCAAAATTTAACAAATGCGTTTACCAGTCTTTGACAAATGAACAGTTTGAAAAGAGATGGTGGAAAATGGTTGATAAATTTGAACTGAAGGAGAATGAATGGTTCCACTCTTTGTATGAGGATCGTGATAAGTGGGTCCCAACTTACATGCGGGATTCATTTTTAGCTGGATTTTCTACAACTGAGAGATCTGAAAGCATAACCTCATTCTTTGACAGATACATTTGTAGGGAAAGTCCATTCAAGGAGTTTATTGAGCAGTATAAAACATTTCTGGAAGACAGGTATTACATGGAAGCCGAAGCTGATTTTGAAACACGCCACAAACAGCCTGCATTAAGATCTCTCTCACCTTTAGAGAAACAAATGTCGATACTTTATACTGATGCAGTATTTAAGAAATTTCAGTTTGAAGTTTTGGGAGTAGTTTCTTGTCATTTGCAAAAAGAAAGGGAAGATAATGGAACTGTGATATTCCGAGTTGATGATTTTGAAGAACACCAGAATTTTGTTGTAGCTTGGAATGAAGCAGAGTTGGATATATGTTGTTTATGTCGTTCATTTGAATACAGGGGTTTTCTTTGTAGACATGCAATACTTGTTCTTCAAATGTCTGGTGTTCCCAACATTCCACCCCACTATATTTTAAAGCGTTGGACAAAAGATGCCAAGGTCAGGCAAACTACTAGTCAAATATCGAATGGGCTTCATTACAGAGTACTACGTTTCAATGATCTATGTAAACGTGCAATGAGATTGGTTGAAGAAGGATCTTTATCTGAAGAAACTCACCATATAGCATTTCAAGCATTTGAGGAAGTATTGAAGCATTGTGTGGGTGTGAACAATTCTGTTAGGAGTGTTTCGGAGCCCAACACATTGGCAATTCATGGTTTCCTTGACATTGACGAGGAGAATCAGAACAACAGCATGGTGAAGTCATCTAAGAAAAAGAAAACATTTAAAAAAAGAAAGGTCAGTTACGGCTTGATGATTGACATGCAGGTGTTATAACTTTTCCTGAGCTATATGCAGTGAAGCATCCTAAAGCAGATTCTGTATGTATTGTAGGGACGCTCTGAGCCTGATGGAGTAACTATTGGGATTCAAGAGAGCTGCCAGCAGATGGTTTGTCCCATATTAGTTGTGAATTTCACACTTATCTTAGAAGAATATGTTTAAGTTGCAAGATGATCTTTATACTGGTATGCACTTTATTATGGGTTTACATTTGTAGGAGCAGATGAGTTCAAGAGCACACAACCTGGATAATTGTTATGTTCCTCAACAGGACATGCAAGGGCTGGTAAGAAATGTCATGTGTGACCTAAGATATTGGAAGAAAAATATGTTTAGGAATTTTTTAAAATTTAATTTGTGTGTGAAATATTACAGTATTGTCATTAATTACGATATTTCTCAAGTGGGCTTTCTTATATTTTTGTAGGAACTGAGTTCTAGAGCTCCTACTTTTGATGGATATTTTGATACTCAACAAAGTATAAATGCTGTGGTATGTCATCATCCATTCTTTATAGTGGTTTTGTATCTTCTAATTGATGATAATCTAAAGTAGGTGCTTTTTATACTTATGACAGGGACAGTTGAACTCAAATTCTCCTATACGTGATGATTATTATAGCAATCAACAGGGCTTGCAGGGGCTGGTATGCTGCATGCTATTATTCAACCGTGACAAGTTTGCCTGATATTTCAGGAGCAATGCATATGTTTCTGACAAATTGTCTAATTTCCTCAGGGACAGTTGCATTCGGTAGCAACACGTGTTGGTCATTATGGGACCCAGCAGAGCATGCAAGGACTGGTACAAGATTTATTAGTTGCTTTTATCCTTTACGACAATATGGTTTGATATATAGAATGCTTATAAAGTATGTCTTGGATTGGGTGTTTGCAGTTGCAGGGACAACTTAGTTTCAAAGCGCCAGCCATTCATGGGTGTTTTGACATTCAGGACAATCTGCAAGATATGGTATGCATTTAAAATGGGATTATGGATTTTTTCTTTCGAATGTTTGTTTGTTTGTTTTTTTTTATTTTTATTTTTATTTTTTTCTTCTGTTTTTTCATTGGTAAGTAACATACGCACCTAATGGATTTTGAACCCATGACTTGACGCTCCACTCATTCTTATGGGAGGAGGAAATGCCGTCTAAGCCAGACCTCATTCAGTTTAATTCATGATAGCATAGACTCTTTATCTGCAGGAACAGTCCATGGGCTCCTCACAGTTTCACAACATTGCATCGAAGCATCTACATAATAAGCACCTTTCTCGGCAGCTGGAGAGGTAGCAAGCCCATCCACTCAGATTAGATGAGGATATAGATAGATCAGTTGTCAATTACTTATCAAGTGTAATCAAGTTAATTGATTTTTGTTTCTTCCAAAAATGCTTTCTTCTTGTTAAAAAGTTCATGCTTAGTTCAGGTATATAATGCATCTCTCTCTCTCTCTCTCTTCCAGTTGCTAGTAGATTTGAGATTTTCAACCAAGATGACTTGATCTCAAACCATTAAAGAAGATTCATGTCTCAATCCTATTGTATTCCTTATTTTTTAATCTATATCATCCCATATAATTTCTGACTAAGGGCCATATTCCCTCTTATTCTATACAAACATACAAAAGGGTTTAATGAAGAAAATGACGTATTGTTGGCTGTGTTTTGACTAACATAAGAGTGTGTGTGGCAACCAGAACAGAAATGACAACTTTGGAAAGAATTCCTTGGTGGAAGTGAAAAGGGAGTGGCGTTTATGAGAGAATGTGTGTAGAGAGAGAGAGGCTTAAACATATACATACATACAAAAGAGTTTAACGAAGAAAATGACGTGTTATTGGCTATTAGTAACTAAAAGCATCTTCACATTTCCTAAATGTTACAGTAGCTCTCTACAAAGGAAGAGCTGAAGAGCTACTGTAGCTCTCCACTCGGTTAAGTAGCTCTCCACCCGGTTAAAATAATAATCTCTCTCCTCTATCAATTCTCTCTTCCCTCTCTCCTCTTGGCTTTCTAGTGACAAAGGAAGAGCTCTGCCTCGCGGCTCCCTCTCCCGAACTAGTGCTCAGAAATCTCAATTCCATCTCCATCTAAAAAAAACCATCTATACAAACTCATAGATCTCAAATCACAAACTCACAAAATAATCACAAACCTACAAATCTCAAATCACAAACCAACAAAACCAATGGATCTAAAACAACAAACCCATAAAATCTAATTTGAAACAGATGAGATGAGAGAGAAACACAAGCCCATGGCGGTGGAGGACGAGCACGTCGATGGAGGGGGTTTGGGTTTCTCTCTCTCTTTTTGTCTCTGTGGGTTTCACGGGGGTTGGGTTTCTCTCTCTTTTTGTCTTTGTGGGTTTCACGGGGGTTTGGGTTTTTCTTTGAGAAAGAATGAGATTTTGATAAGTGTGAATAGATAGATGAGAGAGAAATAAACAATTAAAAATGAATAAATAATGTTATTTTTATAAAATAGAGAAAGGAATAGTGAGGTTGTTGGAGGGTGTGAAAAAAATTGAATAGATAAATGTGCAAAACTCTCCACATGTGGAGTAAAAAATAAAGAGACTTCTGGAGTTGCTCTAACAGGAGATTGTGTGGGGAGAGATAGAGAGGCGCTTATACATATACACATATGGGTAAAATTTAGGTACAGTTCTTTAGATTATGTACATTAGATTCCCCAATTGAATTCAAACACATGGCTGCATTAACCAATGAAACACAAACAATATTATATTTTCTAAGAATATTTAAATTCATTGGATTTGAATTCAACTAGGAACCTAATATACTTAACCTAAAGAACTGTACTTAAGTTTTACCCTACACATATAAAAGGTTTAAGGGAGTGATATTTCCATTCCAACAAATGTTATTTCCGCACTAACATAGGAAATTGTGCTGTTAAAGGACCAAAAAACTCTCACTGAAAACTAGTGATAAGTAGAGTGGGTGAGGGAAAAAGTAAAATAGAGGGCTTTTTGGTCTTTTAAAAGCATAGTTTGATGCGGAAATATTACTCCCTAAGGTTTAAGGAAGAAAATGATGTATTGTTGGTTGGTTAAGCTTACTACAAATAAGTTATTTTTTTAACAATATTCACACACCTTTTTTTTTTTTTTTTTGTATGGTACCCACTTAATTGTTATCATCAAATATTGATACTATCTAATTTTTATATATATATATATTAAATTTAAATAAATTAATAAAAATTTAGGGTACTAAGTAATATGATTGTAGGAACCATATTATATGTGAGGTAATTACTAATTTACTATAATGTGTGACATTGTTACTATCAAATATGATATTTTATCTATTAAATATAAAGTAACCACAAATAAAAAAGTGTGAATGTGTCTTCTTATTTGCTGAAATCATTTGGTTTTAAGCTAATATGCAATGGAGTAATGCAAATCTTATTGGTTGGAGGTTTGGAGCTAACATAAAAAGTTGTATACATAATAAAATAGGTGGATCAAAATAGAAACTACGGTAATCGGAAAAAGTATAAAAAGAATGCGGTGAGCGTGGATCGAACACGCGACCTTCAGATCTTCAGTCTGACGCTCTCCCAACTGAGCTATCCCCGCTTCTTGTTAACATGGTTATCTTTATTCATTTGTCACCAAACTTTGCGCATATTAAGTCAGTCCAGCTCAGTTCATCTCCTTTATTTTCATTTTTATTTAAAGGAAGATGCACAAATGCCTCACTCGTCAACTTTCTTTTTCTGATATTCGCAATATGTAGCAGAGAATATATTTACAATTTGACAAGTATTATTTTAGCTTCCATCTCTCACGTAATACATAATATGAGACAAGGAATGCGGAGAAAACAACAATTCTAAGAGCTGAAAATATAATCTTCCTTACAATTTTATTCATTATTGGCACCCATTCTTCAAAATTTAAATCTTTATTCATTTTTGTGGAAAAATTTGCTGAGCCCCATAATTGGTTAGTATGCACCATACAATTGTTAATCAATACGTGTTATCCCTTTATATGTCAAAGGGCATCACCTCTCTTCCTCAATTTGCACCACATTCCATTCTTTGTGTGCATTGTTGCCCCAGTGACCAATTCCACCGATTCTGGAGATCCTTTCAGCTCTACATCGAACTTTTGCAACAACAAAGCCAATGCCACGGTTGACTCCATTAATGCAAATTGGTCTCCAACACATTTTCTTGGTCCTCCCCCGAAGGGTAAGAAGGCGAAATCTGATATTATCTGATGATTGCAACCATAAACCCTCGAATTAATATTAAGAATGTGAGATCAACAGCTTAAAAAAATATGGAGACTGTTAAGTGACCTCATTTGGGTATAATGCCCCAGGGCTTCGAGATGGGTCAAAACCTGCCCATCCTTCAATGCCTTCGCTCTTTCTTTCCACTAAAAACCTCTCTGGCTCAAACTCATGGGGTCGATCCCAATAATATGGAGATCTATGGAGATTATATACCTGAATTTGACAAATATTGTGTTCAAGAAAGAGAATAAACAAAGTTGTAAGCAAAAGTGCAAAAAAGCAAAGAGCTTAGAAGTGCATTTGTCTATATATGTCTAAGTTTGTTTCTGTATATGATGTTGGAGAGATAACACCTTGGGGAGCCTTTAATTGAGATATTAATATAACATATAAGGACACTACTTTACCCAAAAGCTTAAACCTATGATTTTGGGCCTAGTTATATTATATTAATTCCTCAACATCTTCACTCTTTCTCCATGTGGGATTTTCACTCACATGTGTATACCCAACATATGAGAGTACCCTTCTGGCAGATAGGGTTGGAGTTCCACTTAAGCATTACATTTACAAAAGTTTCTACACGTTGATATAAGCACAATTAGAAAAGGAATATGAATGCTGTACTCACAGAAATGAAGATATCAGTCCCGGTAGGAATCTTATAGCCATCTTTGTCACCCTTGTACCCTCCTGCACGTTTTAAAAAATAAAGCCTCATGCTTAACCCAAAGATCATATGAAATAAATGTTTATCAAATTATTTATGCAGGAAAAAGACAAGCACATCACTTGAGGACAGTCCAGTTCATGTCTTCATGAACCAGGTATAGTTGTTGCATGGACTGATGCAACCTCAAGAGAATCATAATGAAACAGTTCAGTATCCAAAAACATAATTCATGCAAATTTTAAAGTTCAAATAAAATGAATAGAAAGGGTAATGTGTTTTTATAAACTTATGAATCGACAATCTCCATCTTTGTAGTGTAATCAGTGAAAAGTAATACCTGGTAATACATCTGATCTGAGAGCACGTCTAATTAGTAAAGGAGGTTGAGGATACAAGCGCAGAACTTCTACAACAATAAGTCTAATGTACCTGAAAGCGGGGAACATAACACAAATCGTTAAACTATTAATACTAGTAAAGGGTGCAAAAGACTGAATACAAGCAATCTTGGGCTGTTTGAGGTCTGCTAGGCAAATTTAGGTATTTGGTCTAGACTTCAGCTAGGTGAGCTAGGACAGGCTTGGGCAAATCCATTCAGGCTTGGCTCGATACAGATTGGCTAAGCGTAAGCTTGGTTGTGCTTGAGCTTAGCTTTTAAAGGGACCTTCCATGTAACTCACTAACTTTTTTGTTGTTTCTTTGTTACCTCCTTAAAACTTTTATGTTTTTGCTTCAATACCTAAGTAATAAAATAAAATCTATATTTTTAATTCTACAAGAAAATAAACCTTAGCTTCATATACTATATCCCATATCTATTATCAATTATGTCAATGTGCTTTAACTCAAATGGCACCTCCTCCCCTTTAAAAGTAAGGTGGAGGGTGAGGTTGTCAGTTCAAGACCCACCAGATGCATGCGAAACTTCCAATAAAAGAATCTATTATCAATTATAAGACATTAATTTATAAACAAAGCCAACTTTATGGTGGAAAACAAATATTATCTTGATGGAAGAAAAGCTTCCTTGTGTCATGCACATAAACTTGATCTCATTACTATGACAACATTTGCACATAATAAAGAACATAGAACATGTATCTTTTTGGTCTATGCAAATTTCAAACATATATTAATCTTAACCCATAAGTCTACCACTCTTTAAGAATCTTATGTCCTCAATGATATATATAGCTCTGAAAAATTTCTTCAAGTTATATAAAAAATATAGTGCAAAATTCATTTTAAAACCCACAATGTAAGAGTGTTTTCAAATTAAACCCCACACTTTCAAATTAAAACCTACACACACATTTAAGGTGATGTCGTTAATGAGTAATGCTTAAACAAAATGACATTGTGTGATTATTTCAACAAATTCATCTATTATATATGGACATTATTTCACTCGAGTTACATGGCGTCGTTTTGTTTAAGCATTTTCCATTAATGGTATCACGTGTAACAGGTTTATGGCTTGAATTGAAACATTTTTGAAAGTGTGGGGTTTAATTTGAAACCACCCCTAAATTATGGGGTTTAAAATGTAATTTAACAAAACAATTAAGTACTTTTTCAGATAGATAATACCACTTGCATACTATATGGGAATGAACTCATTACTCTTCCCCTTATGGGAGAAGGGGATGCCATTTGGTCCAAAACCATTGGCTAAAACAAAAGATATATGTAATAAGGCATTAACATGAATAATTACATTGGTGAACCTCTAAAACAAGGTGTCCATTCATATCCACATTTTAACCATATTCCTAGCCCCAAATACCACAAACTTAATGATATATTGCTCCATTTACTAAATTCAATGATATTATGTGCTAAAGTGTAATGTACATGGGTACCAAAGGCTTTTTTCATCACAGAGCTACCGGTGAATAGAAGTATAGAACAAATTCATAAAAAATACTAATTCAGTGACCTACTCCAATTTTTTAAGCAATTCAAAAGTTGGTCTTCCCTGGCCAAGCACCGAATCAATTTCTGCTTGAGCTTTTTTCATTTTGGAGGGATTCTGCAATTTAGCAGATAAAGATGCATGAGCAATGTCACACCTTAGTTGGGAGAAGAAATGATCCATTGATAAAAATAGGTCATGGAAGAGGATGTATCGAGAACCCATTTTCATGAAACTTACAATGCTGTATTCAAAAGTTGGTAATGAAGATTCATACTTGTGCAAGCAGGAAAATAGCCCAAGTAAGAACAGCAGCAGTTGTTTCATGGCCAGCAATAAGCATTGTCATCAGATCATCCCTAAGCTGTCAAAAAAGCATGGTAGACATAATTTTGAACTGTAATTATACTTCCAAAAAATGTCAAGAGGGAAATATATAACTGGTTCAAGACAGGCCCAACCTAACAAAATGGTGCACATGTGCACCAGCACACAGACATAGAGAAGTTCCGATTTACCACCCAATTATTGACAGGTGTAGCAAAAAGATAAATGCATGGTACACATGAATAAGATACAAAAGAAATCTAATGATGATCTAGAATTAGATGATAGAAAAAAGAATTACAGGTGTATCTGAAATAGTTAATTTCTTGGCATAGAATCTTATTCTGGAAGATTGAAGGTAATATGTTTACCTGACGATCATCAACATCAGCTCCCCGCATATCAACTAAGAAACGCAAAAGACTTGCATCCTGCATACTTTATAGTTACAATTCCAGTATCTCAATTTTTTTGTGCAACTCCTACATATAAACAACTTTACAGACAGAATAGAGCAAGAAAAGATGCCCGCACGAGAGAGAGAGAGAGGGGGGGGGGGGGGGGGGGGGGGGTGCACAAATAAATTGGAGGATAAATGCCCACCTTGAGATTCAAATAGTCTCTTTGCTGCAGCTTTTCAACATCTGTTTCCTGTCATACAATGTAAACAAAATCAAATTCTTGAAAATAATTTCTAATGCTTTAGTGTGTTTATGCACATGCACATGCATGATATTACTGGCACATGTCAATGTGCCAGTAATATCATACATAAAGTAATGTTCAATACTTTACAAAACATGTACACCTGCATACACAGTAATGAACTTAATTGTGATGAGATAAAACATAAAGGAATAATTGTCATTTCTTTTCTTTTGTCCAAGAGCCATTAATATTCTTTTCCACATTTGTCAAGCATCACTTTTGATACAGAACTAGTCTAGCATCTTCTAGTATTTCCATGTTTCACCAGACATTGAACCTTTCTTAGCTATTGGAAATATATTGATTGCAACAGAAGTCTTAATTAGAAATAACATCTTGAGTCAAAATCATATAAAAGGGTATAACCAGTTCTTATCAACACAGAATTTAAAATTTCAAGGTCCTCATCTATTCCCTCAGTTCTGAAAGAATGCATACACAGTTATAAGAAACATTTGATGTAGCACAAAATTGTCATAGGGGAATGTGTGTGCTAAAAAACAAACAAAAGAAAAATGAAAACAAATAAAACCTAGGAGTTTGGGGGCCTTTAAATAGGGTTCCCAAGTTACATCAAGGAATGAAAGAAAAACTTCTATCCATGTAAGTAAAGGCAATAACTTCTTAACTAGGAAAGGAAAAAACTCTTAACCAATTACATTGAATATGAAGATAAGAGCAAATAAAATTAAATTCTAAATCAAATAAGATCTAATAAATCAATTGGGTCCAACTGGCAGTGGGCCTTTATCGTCCCACCATGTCATCGGGAGCCGCACAACACTTTTCCCAGCTTGGATGGTGATCATTATATTATCAATCTTGTTTATTTTCTATAGGGAAATTCGGGGAAAGATTTTAGTGGGGATCAAACCTAGGACGTTTGAGTTTACAGCTCATCCCAAACCTCCAACCATTAGGCTGCACCTTGATGGGTAGAGGCAAATCTGCCTGCGAATTAAGGGTATTTTGGTAGTTTAGTTGAGTCAAGAATTTTCTAGGAAATCTTAAGTATCTTAGATTTTATTTGTTTTTTAAGTCCAAGTTAGTCTTTTATTAGGTTTTTAATTTACCAGTCAAACTAGGAGTCCTAATACTACTAGTACAAGAAAAAGTCTTTATATATATTCGTGCTCAATATACTCAGAGAGGAAGTTGGTTAATAAAAAATATTGAGCGTTTTGAGTATTGAGGCATGTTGGCCTTTGTGTGTTCTTTTCTCCCTTTCTCTTCTCTTTCTTGTGGTATTGTTAACAGATACTGTTCATACAGCCCCTAAATACCATAAAATTCTTGTTTTTCCTTTTTCTTTCAACGCTAAATCAAGCATTTCTTTTACCTATCATAACCCTAACACCCCACATGCTTTCTTTTACCAAATAGCTATCAAATAACTCATCAAACCATCTTAATTCATATCACAACCCCATAACACTTTCTTCAACAATTTTAAATCACAGATCCACAAATAAATCTATTCCTAAACCCATCACAACCACATGTAGACAAATTCTCCAATTTGTCCTATGTCAGTTTCCCTATTCTTTCCTTTCTTTACATGATATTTTCAGGGATGATTTATGCTTTCTCAAGACAACAAAACGAAAAAAAAAAAAAATTCCACATATGGAGCTGATACATTTGAAAGAAACTCTAAATGTTTAGCGTATTTTCGTAAAATCGCAATAAAAGATGGGTGCTCTAGTGAACTAAACTATAAAAGGAAAAGGTGTTTCATTGAATTACACTACAAAGGAAAAAGAAAAACATGTTCCTTTTTGAGACCTTATTTGTAAATCATCATTACACAGAACTGCAACATTTTGCATACAGATTCCGGTGATGAATCTTCCAACAATTAGAGCATTTACAGTTAAGGGGGCCAAAAAAGCACCAATTGCAATATACAATGCATAATGTTCATAAGCTGTCATGGACAGTTATTTATGGCACCCCAGAAAAAAATAAATTATAAATTAAATAAATAATACTATGGTATGGTAAATGCGGCTACCTTTCTTCACATTTCAGGCTTTAAAGTCAATAACGTTGACATAGTACCTTCTGCACCTTGATGAGTTCTTGCAAGACAATTAATGAATAACCAATGTCTTTCTAATGCATACCAGTTGCTCACATTTGTACAAACAATATTTTCATCACTGCCTATTTAAATGACATTCAATCTTCACCTACATCCATCAAAGAGCATAAATATCTTCTCACCTGTCTGGTCTCTTTTGCATTTTTGATGAGTCCATCAAGACAATCATTGATAACTTTAAGGTCGTTCTGGAACTTCCGCTGCCTGGGGACTATCCACCTTGCCAAAGGAATTTTCCAATATGGAATGTAGAAAGTGGATCTGTGCTCAGCTTCAAAAAGAGTGCCATATACTGCCTGTAATATATTTTAAAAAAAGCCAATCATGATCCTTATACCGTTCGATACAAGAGATACACCATCAACTAAGAATGAAAATTACAAAGATCAAGCATCTTAAGTAAATTAAAGAAGGGAAATTGCCCTAAAGTGTGAGGAATGAAAGTTTCAGGTCTAAAATTGAACGTTCACACCCCTTAAAGAACCTAGAATTTCTCTATATCCAAATGCTCCACATGAGACAATGAGGTTTTGCCTTCCAAATTTTTATACAGCTTACAGTAAGACACACACACACACACACACACACAACATCAATAAAGCCTTAATCCCAAAATTTTGGGATCGCCTATGGATCCTCCACAAACTAATTGGGGTCAACTACATGTATTTACATTAATCCTAATGCACTTCTTTACTTCATCCACCTTGCTTTTATCCTATGGTTCACATCCTCTTCGATCTCTTCATCCTTATAAACTAATTATCAAGATATCAAAAACACTCACTTTTTGGTATCCCCTGGCCACCAAATTTTTTAAACCTTTCATTTTTGTTTCTACTTTTATTAAAATTGCACCACGTACTCTGTTTTACTCTTGTTTAATATAAAGGCTAAAGATTCTTCTCCAAATTTCCAATTTGGCATTACCCCACGTCTAGTTTCATCCATTAAAACTATATTATCTACAAAAAGAATACATCGAGGGAGTTCATCTCGAATCTATCTGCTAAGCTCATCCATAACCAATGCAAAGAAATATAGACTTAATGTTAATCCTTGATGCAAACCTATTCTGATAGGAAACTCACTTATGAGGCCTCCACTTGCTCTCACCCTAGTTGCAGCTCTGTCATACAAATCTTAAATCACCTTAATTACTTTAGAGGAATTCCTTTTTTTTCTAGAACCCACTCTCAATGTACCCTATGATACACTTTCTCAATATCAATAAAAACCATATGATCTTTATATACTTCTCTACATTTCTCCATTAAATGTCTAACTAAGCAAGTGGATCAGAGCATCTCACAATTCATATTTGTCATATTAGTGTTCATTGTATATTTACAGAGTATGATTTTTTTAGGAGAGAGAGAGAGAGAAAGAGACCAAAGTAGAAGTGAGAAAATTTTCGGTCTAATGTGTTTCAGCATAAATGCTCACTGTCAGTAAGAAAAGAAGAAAGTAGCTTGTTGACATGTACTGTAAAATGAATGCAACACCACAACAGAATTGATGAGTATACCTTAATTACAGGAGATTCTTTAGTGACAGAACCAAAATCATAGTTGAAGACACCAAGCCCAATAATGTCAAGAGCCAAACTAGAAAATTCTGCTTCAAGATCCAACTCAATTGTCTTCCCTCTGTGCAACATCTCTTCTTGTAGAAGCTTCTCAAATTTCAATATTGTTCTTTCTGAACAATCAGTAAATATCTTGACCATGGCTTCCAAGTACAAGGCATGAAAAGCAGGAGCAATAACTGCAAAGTATTTCAAAATAAATTAAAAGAAGTAGTTCCAACAGGTACAAACCATGAAAAATAGGTCTCTTCTCACAAAGAAAGGAATGACTATAGAAACTGCTGATGTATCAGTTCAAAAAAAAAATTACATAAATATATAGAGACTTCTCACTTCTATTACTAATTGTAGCAGATGTTGGACCCTTAATCTAGAAAGTACTGATACCCTAAGTTGCAAATTACTAAGTTCCACACGGAAAGACACAATAACACAACTCAAACCAAAATAACACCAACGGACCCATGTTCAGAAATTATTCATATGACAAAAATACCCTTGATGCCAAAAATTAGAAAAAATTAAAATAAAATAAAACCAACAAGTCAGTAACATAATAGAACTTTTATAGTAATAATACTGATAACTAAGGTAGCCTATGGAGGATCCTTATTGGATCTCAAATTTAGTCCATATGTTTGGAATAATGTGGTGTCTAAGTTCCCATTTCTATGAGCTCTACAACACAACATTATTCTAATACGATTGTAGTTTTAATAGAAGAAGAAGGTAGATTTATCACTCGTATATATATAGGACAAGAAGGTAGAGATTTGTCATTGCGGATGGAGTCTATAGAAAAAGTGACTTCCATCTCATAACAAGTAAATAAAAAAGCTTGAAAGTGTACATAATTCTTGCCTGCTTTTTTTTATTTTATTTTTTTATAATAAATTTCTTATTACTTGTTAAAAAGAAAAAAGAAAAAGAAGAAGCATAAAAGTGTTACTATATAACAAGTAAAGCCAAGTTTAACCCCATACCAGTAGTCATAATTTATATTCAGAAGTACCGTTATGATTAATATCAAAATTGATCTTATATGGACAATCTTGTATCTCATGAACTCTAAGCTTTTAAATTTACCATATAAGCTATTAGTCAGTAAAAAATAAGTAGTTTTACTTATGTTGTAGTTTAATGACTGGCAGAAAAACTTTTTTAAGAAAGCAGATCACCAGTGTGTACCCATTGGTCCAGCTCAAATTGCCCCATCACTGATCAGCTCAGTAATATAACCAGTACTGACTATCCGCGTCTCTACAGCACCGGGTTAAAGTTGATCCACATTCCAAATCAGGATAGGTTGGCAAATATATTGATGAGTAATTTCATATTATACTACTACAAACTTTGATGAATTTATTAATTTCCTGCAAGGCACTGGGGAGGCACTGGATATCAGATCTCAGACTATCATGATATAGGTGCTAGTTAGCCTGTATGCTGGTTGTCATCCATCCATCACTACAATTTAGAACACTTAGTATCTAATTAAACTAGAACAAACCCCATAACATTTAAAATATATTAGTATGTGCCTAACACAAGACACTAAGGATCACTTCCTTGCATTCAACTACTTATTATTGTATTTCCTGTTTAATTTTCTTACACCTATCCAACTGTAGCATCTTAGTTATGACAATTAATAATAGCAAAATATTTTCCCAATAATTTTCATAGTGTTGTTCATCTAAAACGTTTGAACTTGGTGAAATATAAAACATGAAGGAACAGAATGTCTGTGAAGTAAAAAAGAAAAACAAAGTGCCAAAAAGTAATAATGATTTGATAAGTAACTAAAGTTGTATAAGGTATTCAACTGATCAAACAACAAACTTATATGGTTGTAGGAAAAGCTGATGACTTCCCAAGCAATTTGAACTCTTACAACCTACAACTTGATATGTCCAAAATTAGAGGAAGATCATCTTTTGATCTAAGTCACCTTTCAAACCTAACTAATTCCAAATGATTTTCAAGAACACTATGACAACTGAAGAATCAGATACAAACAAATTGCGGGTCATCATTTTACGTAGAGAATTTTTGATAAGTTCATTTTAGTAAGAGATTTATTTATTTTGTTTTATAAAATAGGAGAACACTGAGAGAGCAGAGTATATTGTAGAACAATCCTCATTGCTATCAAACTCCTTAGGGCAACTAACCCAACCCGCCAGAACCAGTTGCCGAACGGACTAAGCAGTTAATCCTCATGCCCATGTAGTTTATTTTTGTCATAAATTGAGGTGCAAAGGCCAAAAATACATAATAGAGTTACTTGCTTACCTCTTCTCCTCTGCTTCCAAGTGTCAAGGTCAGCAGGTATAAGTCCTTTGCCCATTATTGGTTCTAGGATATCAGCAAGGACTCCCTAATTGAGTTTGCAAGAAGTTGAATACAATAGATTAGAATAATATACAAAAAGATGACATATAATTCAAAAGTAAGCTAGTTAAATCCCATAATGGTCAAACATGCTAGCAAAGCTATCATGACCCAATTGAATTAATTAGATGGTACCTTGTCATAACAAAATGCATTTTCTCGAAGAATATGTCTTGCAACAATAGGATCCGATACAACAACAAATGCTTTTGGCCCAAAAGCAAGTTTATACACAGAACCATGCTGCCAAGTTCAACAAACATAATTAGAAGAAGACAAAACAATAGGACACAGGAAGTCCACCATTATCAATAAATATGCAAAAGGGTAAGCGAATACCTCTAAGAACCAATCATAGAGTGAAAAGAAGAGAGGGCGAGCAAACAAATCCGAGACCGCACCTTCAGCTATAGGCATAGACCCAAGACTTCCTCCGCTTAACAAATTTGTAAGGAGATTGCTCGCATTGTCCACAACATTTCTTCTGGTTTTTGTTTCATCAGTACTTGTTGATTGACATCTACAATTTACAAATTCAATAGTTTAAGGCTGAATAAGTCTTAAATAGTAGCTAGGAACATAAAAAGGAAAGGAGAGGTACCTGATAGTAGACCCTTTTGGCTTAGAATTGAAAGAATGAAAATATGAGGAAGGGGTTGTGATAACATCATGATTTCTCTGAGAATTGTTACTGCCCACAGGTGGGGAGAGGCCGAAGAGAGAAGCAGCCATGGCCATTGCTGAACTACTTTCGAGTTTGAGCGGTGAGTGTTAAGCCATGAAATGTGTTTGGTACTAAATACTTTGCTACAAACAAAGTAGTGGAAGACCCACCAAATTTGCACGAACAATAATGTCTCTAAGAAATGTGGATGTGGTTGTAAAATTGTAATTGGGGTATGACGTAATAGCAAATTTAAAATATTGGGATTTGGGAGTGTTTTTTTTTTTTTTTTTGGTAAATAAGAATATTTAATTAAAAAGAATTTGGTACAGTAAAATCCATCAGCTGGGATCTTCCTGTATTAGCCAAAGCAGCACCTGCATATATTTATTGGCTTCTCTGAAGACATGCTTGATTTCAAAACTAGAGAATCTTTGCAACATCTATACAATCATTCACTAAAGGCATCAAACACGGGTGAGTTATTGTGAAAAGAAACCACCAATAAAGCATCCAGTTCCACGACCACATTAGAAAAACACAAAACTCAAGCCATAACAAAGGGCCCAAATCTCAGTAACCACACTAGTTGTAACCACAAATCCACTCCCCATTGTGATCCCAAAAGACCCAACGACCACTTGCCAACCTTGAATTCTGAATTCAGGGGTGGCCTTGGCAAGGGTGAAGTGGGCGATCGTCCTAAACCTCACCTTAAAATTAGGCCTAATCCCAAAAATTTTAAAGCGCTTATAATTTTGAAAGGCCTAAAAAAATTATAATATAACCCTATACAAAAAATTGAAAAGGTTTATATATTTAAAACAAACCTTTAAAATAAGTCCAATAATTTATGTCTCTAGCCCAAGTCCTAACATTATATAACCCTTAAAAAAAAAGTAAAAGTAAGTAAATTTTTCACTCTCTATAACTTAGCTGTCTATCACTTTGACAACCCTAATTTCAAAAGTCATTCACTCATTCTCTTACTCTCTCACTCTTTACAGTTTACATGATACTTTTATTCTTTTATTTTATTATTCTCATCTCTTACTCTCTTTTTCTACACGTCACTGTTAATCTTTTATTCTAATATTTTTTCATCTCTCTATATCTCTATTACTCTTTAATCTCAATTTCTTTTATCACTCTCTCATCCTATTCCAAAAGTGAAAAGTTCAAATCTCCATCAAGTTTGAATTTTGATTTTTGAGGTTTGTATTTAATACATTTTTTATAATAGTTTATGAATTTTTTTCGATATAGAATATTATCGACTATACTTGTCACAGTCATATTTGCTGGAAAAAAAAAATTTCGAAGTTAAAAATATTAAAATCTTACTTGCGATCAACTATACTACAATAAAGATTAAATGGATTAGCCATATTATCTATTGAATAAGATTTATTTGAGAAAATTGAATAGAAAACACAAACCGTGTGTAGAGAAATTTTTCAATATATATATATATATATATGATATATATATATATATATATATATATATATAATATATATATATATTAAATATATATATATATATATATATATATTTTTTTACGATAAAAGGCTTCATTGTTTTGCATCGCCCCAGGCCTCATAATTCTCAGGGCCGGCCCTGCTAGATGACCTATCCGTGTTTAACTCAACCCACCCTTAATCCGGGGCAAGTCACTCAACAATGCCTAGAACCAAATTGCGGGAAGTCTAGGATAGGCTTGAGACATCAAAAAACTCACAAGCCCTATAAAAAATAGTAATATGTTTAATGTATTTGCGGTTCTTCCATTTGTCATGTTAGAAGTTTTTAGTGTTTGACATGTGACATATTTCTAAATTTGGTTAAAATGATGTAAACTAGCAATGCCATATAGAAAGCAAGAATGTGTACATGTCATACATATTTGACATGTGTCAGGTTTATTGTCTATACATTTGTATTTAATTATTGAATAAATGAGTCTCCTCAAATTATAGATACTATTCATTTAGCCTTCCACCTAATTAAGTAAAAGTTTTAATGAACTGATTTATTTACCCTTCCATCTAAGCAAATATTTTAATGAATTATTTAATTTTTATTAAATGCGGGAGATTTGGGGTTTGGTCATTTGGATTCTTCAACTGACATATGATTGTTTCACTTTCTTTTCCAACTTTTTGGATTCCTTAACTCATAATTTCATTGGTTTCACAAATGAAAGGTTTTCTTCATTAAATGAAAGCTTTGCACGTCACACGTTCATTCCTTGACCATAGCAATTATTTATTTTTTTTTTTTTAATGTATTTTGGTTTTCTTTGTGTTGAAAAATTAATCTTCCATAATTTCACTTGCAATATTTTGGCTTTCCTTCCAAAAAATTATGTTGCTTTGAAATTGTTTTTTGTAGATATAATATCACCTAGCTTAGATTGTGTTTGTGAAAAGTACTTTAGGAAAAATGAGAGGAAAAAGTTTTGAGTTGTTCATCCATGAGAACAAAATAGTAAGTCTTCAAAATGTATTTCATTGAGCTTTGGAAAAAGTTAACTTAAGTGCATGAAATCAAAAGACAGAAATGGAAATTAGAGAAGATATAATGATTAAGAATGAATAATTGACACTAATGTCTTTATTTTATTTTTATTTTTATTTTTTATTATATCTAGATTGATGACAAAATTTTCATTTTCAGTCAAACAAAACATAACATATGACTTTCAACAACTTCTTGGCACCGATTTTATCTAAAAGAAAAGAATAGAAAAAGAATGTTTGATTAAAAAGCATTCTCACACAACAACTTAAAGCATCCAGTATATATAAAATCGAAACAGTTTGAATTTTGCTTGACCACATAATATTATGCCATATCAGCTTTGAATTTTATATGCCATTAATGTCATATATATTTTTAATTGAATTTAAATTCTAATCTAGATTTAAACCTCCATTAGAATCTTGACACATCATTTTTTTTTAAAGGTAGAATATATAGTTTCATAAAACACAATAATAATAAATGCCTAATACTAGAATATTCAGTTCCTTATACAAACACAATCATAATAAATGTCTAATTCTAAAATATATAGTTCTATGGAAAATTATTCAATAGTTCTATATAGAACACAATAATAATAAATACTTATTAATAATTCCCATAATTATCAAATTTCATATTTAGACAAAAATAAAATAAAAAAGAGATAAAATCATTTTATGTTAAACTTTCCCGTGCATTGCATTGGGCCATTGGCTATTGACTAGTTTACTTTTATTTTTAAAATCAACGGTACAAATGGTACATTATTAATGGATTGTGAATTGGGTTTGACTTCCTTTGACATGATTAATAAACGGGTCAATTCTATGTTGACTTGCTTAACCCACAATCAACACGAAATGACTCAGTTTATTATTCTTGTTAATATGATTTGACCCATTTTGACATGAACTCGTTTAACCCATATAAATAAATGTCATTTTTATTCAACATAAATTTAAATTTGAAATATAGAATTGAGTAATTTAAATAATCTTAATGGTTATATTGATAAATTCTTCATGGAAACTTTAAAATACTTAACCCTTTACCTAATATAAAGAGAAAAAAAAGAAAAAGAAAAAAAAGCCCCATTTCAATTTATATTTCTAAGATTGTGTATTTTTTAAGTTTGGGTGGAACAATGGAACTTCATTGGGTTGAAATAAAAACTTTTATATTTTATACTGTTAGTACTTTAATTGGTGTCATTATGTGACGTAGTAGAATAGTAGGGTGGTGATAAAACTCTAGAATCCACTAGGAATAGAGAAGAAGAGAAGAGAAACTCTTTCGGAAATATTATTAATCAAAAGCTAATTTCCTTGGAGGCTACAAGCACAATATAAATACCAAAGAGCTAGGAGATCTTTGGGAAAACTCTAATTCATGGTAGACACAAAATTGGGCTAAATTGACTATAGGAAATGTCTCAACACGGATGTGACCTTATTCTGAATTTTAAATTGAAAATTATAACAAAAAGAAAAATTATTACAAACATCAAATTGACTAATAGAAAGCCTAAACAAACGAATTTTCCTGAAAAGTGGTGTGGATTATTGCCAAAGGCCATGAGTTTTGATCCTCATGGTGATTCCCTTCAGGTCACAAAATTTCATGCAATTCCGTTGTTTGCTTTGATAATTTCTACTAGTACTTTTCTATTTTTTGAACTTCTTGCATGTTGACTTTTGACAATTGTTGTTCAACAAAAGTCTGTGTTGTCTGTCCTACATCATTATAAAATAGAAATTGTGTAGAATTAATTTGTCTTTAATTATTATAATTTATGTGCTTACAAATATGTTATTCATTTTGGGTCATATTCTTTAAATGTGTTGAAACGATTGATATATGTGTCAACCGAATACATGTTTATCAAATGGGTTAAAATGGGACGTGTCTATGTCAACCCAACATAAATATTATTAAGCATGTTATGTGGGTCGTGTTGTATCAAGCTGCTTAATAAATGGGTCATCTTATGGTTGACAGGTTTTGACATGATTTTTAAATGGGTCGGGTTAAGGTTGACATAATTAACAAAATACCCATTCTTCGACACGATACAAAGACAACCTATCAACATGAATTTCCATCCCCAGTAAAATATATTGAATGGACAAGTGCGAGAGAAGTTATAATAGTTTACAACATGAAACAAAAATAAATGACTACAAAAACAAATAGTTTATTGGTCAATGTGAATTGAAAGGTAAAAGTGGTAGGGCGTCTGATGATGAAGCTGTGGCAGTTTGTAAACTTGGTCTTTTTGAAATAGAAACATCATTTCAAGGCCCCATTTCTTCATTTGTAACATATTCAAGTTCTTCAAATTTTGGTTGAACATGTGTTATTTTTTGAACTCCCTCCAACTCCATCATGATCTCTATCATTGTAGGTCGTTTCTTTCCATTCAAGTGCAAACATCAAAATCTTTTTGCAAGGTTAGCAATTGCCATGACCGCTTCTTTATTTTCTTCCTTCCTTACTTGAGTATCAAGAATATCAAAGAGATGATTCTCTTTTTAATGAATGAATGAAATATGTAGATAGATTTCTACCTTCTTCTGATCTCATTGAAGAAACTGGTTTTTCTCCAGTTAAAAGCTTAATAAGAACTACTCCAAAACTGTAAACATCACTCTTGTTTGTAAATTGGCTTGTTTGAAAGTATTCTGGATCCAAGTACCCAAAAGTACCATATACTAGTGTGGTTACATGAGTTTGGTCAATGGCCACTGATCTTGAAGTCCCGAAGTCTGCAACTTTTGCTCTATATTTTTCATCAAGGATTATGTTTGAAGATTTTATGTCTCGATGGTAAATGGGCAGTGAAGCTGCTGAGTGTAAGTAAGAAAGAGCTTTCGCAACTTCTGTGACAATCCTTAAGCGCATATACCATGTTAGCAATGGAGACTCTTCATTCTCTTCGTGGATATACTGAAAAAGTGTGCCGTTCGGAATGAATTCATAAACTAACAAAGGAACTTTTGTCTCTAAACAACACTCAAGTATCTTAACCACATTTCTATGACTGATTTGTGAAAGAATGATAATCTCATTAAGAAATTGTTCAAGATACCCCTCATCCACTGTGTTGCACTTTTTAATGGCCACAATTCTTCCATCAACTAACATTCCTTTGTAGACCGTACCTTGCCCACCCTTACCAAGTATTCTGTTTTTGTTAAAACGATCAGTCGCATTTTCTAACTCCTTTGAACTGAATAGTTTTGTCTTCTGAACATTGTTTTCACTTGAAGCTAATTGTTGTTGTAATAATAAACCACCATTCCTTTTAAAGAATTTTTGTTTGAGCTTAATTTTTTTTCTTTTCTTTATCAGTTTGTATAACCACCACGTAATAATGAGTAGAGACAATAGTCCAAGCGTTGTACCAATAACTGCAAGTCAAGCAAATAAAAAAGAAATATCACATCAACCTAAATATATAAACTATGAATAAGTGTAATTAGGTTTTACCAAAAGTGTGATGAATTGGAAACATTTTTCATGTTTAAAAAAGAAGTTTCTAACTTTTTTTACATTAATATATTTTCACAATATCGGGAGGCTAAATAAGTATTAACTCCTAATTAATTTCTTAGAAAAAAGTAAATTTAGTGTTAGGTGCTTGAATTTTTCAAGTAATATACAAACTCGTCTATTGTGTTTTAAATGCCACGGTAAGGGCTTTTGATTTGAGACATATTGTTACCACTTTTTTTTTTTTTCCTCTCTCTTGTTACCTGCTCAGTGGCGTAGCCAGAATTTTTTTTCAGTGGGGTCAAATTAGCAATAATTTTTTTTTATGGGTTTTATGAACCTATTTGTGATTTTTGTTGAAGTATGTAAACTAATTAAATATTTTGGGTTAATTTTTGTTGATGTTATTTGAGCTATTTTTTGTTTTATTTTTTTGTTAGTTTAAAGGGAAATAAAAAGGATTTGATGATAATTTTAGTAATGACCCCATTTCTTAGTGTTTTTTTTCATTTTTTTAGTGGGGTCAAATGCTAAAAAATCTCAATTTTTAATAGATATACCTAAGTAAATATATATATATATATATATTATTGAGTGGGGTCAATTGACCCCACTCACTATGCTCTAGCCCCTGCCTATGTTTGCAACATGTCCATGGTCAATCCTACCTTAGCTTAAACACCTAATTAGCAAATTCTTATAATAAATTCTTACAAAATGTACTACGTAACAAATAAAATAAAATAAAATTGTATAGCAATGCTCATCACTAAAATCAGCCTTCGCTATTGCGTGGGATTAATCAAAATCCTTCACTTATTTCTCTGTTATTTTCTTCCACTATTCAATACCTCCCAACTTCTCCTTAAACCAATATCCTTCGCGTATTTCTCATTTTTATTAATTGACTCTTGAAATTCAGCTCTATTCCTAATCACCACTAATATTTGTTGTCTGATATATGTGGACTTTGAGCTAACCATCAAATCAAATTCTTGACCCCTTTCTAATGAACACCGAGAGAAAGGGCGTGGTTGTCCTCTTTCAATACAACAGTAAAGCGTACTATAAAAATCTAAATAGTAATAAATTCAAAAATCTAAACTGAAATGAAGAGTTTAAATTTATAAATAAAAAATAATTGGTAATTTTTTTTTTTTTTTTCTAAATAGAGCTAAATAATAGTAAAATTGAAATGACAAATTGAACAACTTTATAGAGAAAATGTCTTTTCTGGATAGATTTGTAATCTTTGATAATAAAAAATCATATTAAAATGATTTTAGTAAATTTTTAATTAGGAATACATAAAAGAGTGATAAGTAATGAATTTCAACTACAAGTTTGAAACGATCAAAATTTTAGGATGTATGATTTTATCTTTAGTGGTAGATTACCAAAAGAACAAAAATTAAAGGCTAATAGACTTCTTATGTGCTTCTTCATCTTCTAAACGTGCGTTTAATTTAGAAATGCATGCAATATAGTTGTTTTCTTTTAAATCCATTCTACTCGAAACGGTAGGACACCCAAGTCATTCAAAGTACACATCTATTTTGCCAACTATAAAAGAAGTAAGAGGATTGCTTATTCAATGAGACGATCTTTTAATTATTTTTACTTTATTCATTTTTCAAATTTAGTGAGTATAAGGGCATACCTATAATGACAATCTTCAGTGGAGATTTTCGTTTGATGCAATTGAAACTATCTTCTGTATTTTCACACATTTTGTTTTGTTCGGCACAATAATTGAGTGTCTCGTTTTTTAAACTCATATTTTGTGAAATGGAAGTCTCCCTGGTCTAGGGCGAAAGGTTTCCAAAACCCTAGCCACTAGTGGAAAGTCTGTCCTTGTCTTTGTATAAGTCCTGTCCCCTCTCGTGGTTTCTACTGTGAGTAGGGTAGTTTGTTGGGTGGAATAGAGTTCTGTTGTGTTCTCTTTGTATAACATGGAGGATATATCCGGTTTATGTGGGCGGTTATCTCTCACTGACAAGGAGGAGGTACCGTTTGATTTTGGCTCCGAGGAAGATGATCAGTTCTACCTCACTGCTAGATTCATGACTGGGAGATTTCTTAATATTGAGTCAATGGTCAGAACGTTCAGGCCCCTCTGGAAGACTGTTCGCGGTTTTACGGTTCGTGATATGGGTCATAATGTACTGGTGTTTGCTTTTGAAGATGTTACCAATTTGGAGAGAGTGCTGCAGGGTGAACCATGGTCCTATGACAAGTATCTAGTCTCCTTCCAACGAGTTGACGTAGACACAGATGTTACGGAGATGGAATGTGGTTTTGTGTCTTTCTGGGTCCAAATACACAACTGAGTTTGCTTCGGTGTTGGGATCAGCAGTGGGAGAGTTGGAGCATGTGGCAGAAAGTGAAGAGGAGAAGGGTTATGAAGGATGTATGCGCATACATGTGAAGCTTGATATATCCAACCTCTTTGCCGTGGTCGAAAAGCACGGTTAGCATTCGGGCGAGAAACATGGATTTCGTTTAAATATGAACGTCTTCCAATTTTCTGCTACTGGTGCGACTGTCTGACTCATGGTGAGAAGGATTGCGAGGTGTGGTTGGAGAAAAAGGGAGTGATGAGAAGGGAGGAGCAGTAGTATGGAGCTTAGCTCCGAGCATCCGTTGAAAAACTGGTGAGACAGATCGAAGTGAAGGTGGCAGGAAGATCTAATGTGCCTCGGTGGGGGCAACAATCAAACGTTGGTAGCTCGGTCTCGTCGGAAAATAAAGCTCGTGAAGCTCACGGCCCTGAACAACTGGCATAGCAAGTCAATGATCCAAGTTTGGGAAGTGAGGATGTTACGGGGCAATCCCCTCTTATTACGGTGCAATTACGTGAGTCAAGACGAGATTTTGAGCGGGATATCCGTGAGATTGATGAAGCGTTGAACGACTCACCATAGAATCTGGAGGTTCCAAATAAGATGGGGGAATGTAATCCGGCCACAATCCATCTATAGGAATCACGAGGTTTAGAAAAATCCCTAAAAGTAGCATTGCAAGGTGGTGAGGTTAATAAGGCAATTGAGGAATTACGGAACTGTGTGGTACTGCAAGATATTTTGGGAACAAAAGCCATGGATGGAAATATTTTTGTTACTCAGAACAAGAGTTCAGGTAAGGAAAATTCCCGTGCCCATCCTCTGTGTAATGTGGACCTAAATGCGATGCATGAAGTCAAGGTGCAAGGGGAATCACGTGGGGCTTGGAAAAGAGTCTCACGGGTTATTCATGATACAATAGTGGATGGTGGGTTCACTAAGCTTTCCGGGGCAAAACGAGCAAGTGACTGGGTTGAGGTGCAGTCAACGAGGGTGCATGGGAAGAAAAAAGGCAGAGGGCTTGCTGCAATGGAGGGCATTGAAGTGGATGGGGGATTGGCGGAGGCTGTACAACAGCCCCGTCGCACCCAATGAATATTGTAAGTTGGAATTGCCGGGGGCTTGGGAACCTCCGGGCAGTTCTTGTTCTTCACAACCTAGTGAAGACTCAAGAGCCCAAAATTTTGTTTCTCATGGAGACAAAATTAGACATTCGCATGATGGAGTTTGTTCGCATTAAGTTACGTTTTAAGCATTGTTTTATGGTTCCAAGTTTAGGCCGTAGTGGGGGATTGGCATTACTATGGAATGATGAGGTTGAATTATACATTCATAACTACTCCATTAACCACATTGATGCACATGTGCGTTCACAGGGTGAGTTGCGTTGGCGGTTTACGGGCTTTTATGGGCATTCGGTAGCTTATAGACGCCGTGAATCTTGGGCGTTGTTGGATAAATTACATAGCATGGATGATTTGCCGTGGTCATTGATGGGTGATTTTAATGAAATTTTATCCTCGGATGAGAGGTTGGGTGAGTCGGCTGGTTCTTAAAGAAACATGTACGAGTTTGGGGAGGTGCTAAATCTAGGATACCGTGGCTATCCTTTCACCTGGGAAAACTGTCGAGATGCAGAGGCTAATGTCCAGAAACGGCTTAACCGAGCAGTTGCCTCTGTTTCCTGGATGTCAATGTTCACCTTGTGCACAATAGATCATGTGCAAACCTCATATTCAGACCATGTCCCCATCCTTCTCCACACGGACCTGGGTAGCAGCTCTTCTCGGCCAAAACGTCCGACCCCGAAAGTTTGAAGAAAAGTGGTCCATCCACCTCGAGTGTGAGAAGATAATCCAAGAGCTGTGGGATCAAGCTAATCCCATTGGTAGCCCTATGTACGCAGTATGTGAAAAACTCAAGCAGTGCTGAGAAGCTTTATACAGGTGGCATAAGAGTATGTCCAGTGAGTTTCATTCTAAAATTCAAAATAGGACTATGTCTCTCTCCAACTTGGTTGCAGGTAATTATATGGGGGTGAATAATGATGCTATAGTCTCGACAAAGCAGGAAATTAATCATCTACTGCTTAATGAAGACATCCATTGGAGACAACGATCCCGAATGGTTTGGTTGGAAGTGGGTGATCGGAATACAAAGTTTTTTTCATCATTATGCAAACTAGAGGAAGAGAACAAATGGCATTGAAGGCCTTCGTGATGAGGCAAATGTGTGGTGTAATACAAAGCAGCAAGTGGAGGATATTGCTGTGACATATTTTCAGAATATATTCACTACATCATATCCTGCCCGAATTGAAGAAACATTGGCAGCAGTGGATAATGTGGTTTCAGAAGAGACTAATCAACGGCTGCTCCTTCCATATACTCCTGAGGAAGTTTGAGTTGCTCTTTCCAAATGCATCCTTCAAAAGCTCCTGGTTCTGACGGTACGTCCAGCTTATTTTTTCAGAAATATTGGCATATTGTGGGGACTAGTGTATCCACAGCTGTACTATCTGTACTCAATTCAGGTAAACTCCTTCGGAAAATCAACCTCACATATATAGCCTTAATCCCAAAAAAAAAGAGCCTTGAGAAGATGAGTGATTATCGGCCTATCAGTCTTTGTAATGTACTCTACAAGATAATATCTAAAGTTATAGCCAACAGATTAAAAACAATGTTATCTATTATTATTTCAGACTCCTAGAGTGCTTTTGTACCTGGGAGATTGATTACTGACAATGTATCTGTGGCTTTCGAAATTTTGCAAAAGATGAAGGCGAAGCGCAAAGGCAAACAAGGCGAGATGGCCGTTAAGCTTGACATGAGCAAAGCTTATGATCGCGTTGAATGATAGTTTGTTGAAGCTATTATGAGAAAGCTTGGCTTTGCAGAGAGATGGATTTCCATGATCATGGAATGTATCCGTACTGTGCAGTATTCAGTTCTGTTAGATGGTGTTCCAAAAGGTTATGTTATTCCATCAAGGGGGCTTCGCCAAGGAGATCCACTCTCTCGTTATCTTTTCCTTCTTTGTGTAGAGGGCCTCTCAGCACTTATGAGGAAAACAGGCTCTATGGGACGGCTGAAAGGAATCAAAACAAGTAGAGTGGGTCCATGGGTCTCACATCTATTCTTTGCCGACGACAATCTCCTCTTTGGCAAAGCATCCGTAGTTGAAAGTTGGGAGTTTATGAGGATCCTTAAGTTATATGAGGATAGCTCAGGCCAACAATTGAATAGAGAGAAGACCGCAATTTTTTTCAGCTCTAATACTTTACCTGCAACTTGCCAAGCTATCCAAGAATTATGGGGTTCTAATGGGGCTCAGTCTTTTGATAAATATCTAGGCCTTCCAACTCTTATTGGTGGATCTAAAAGATCAATTTTTAATGGCTTGAAAGAAAGAATTGTGTGTCGTCTTCAAGGGTGGAAAGAAAAATTCCTTCCTAAGGCGGGAAGGGAAATTCTTATAAAAGCCGTTGCACAATCAATTCCTACGTATACGATGAATTGTTTCCGTCTTCCAAAAGCTTGGTGTGATGAAGTTAATAGTTTGATTGCTAAGTATTGGTGGGGGCAAAGCAAGGATGAGAGGAAGATCCATTGGTTAAAATGGGATAAACTGTGTGCTTCAAAAGAAAATGGGGGTATTGGGTTTCGAAATCTACACATGTTTAACACTGCTCTGCTATTGAAGCAATGCTGGAGGCTCCTTACAAACCAGTAGTCCCTGTTCTTCTGAGTATTCAAAGCCAAATATTTTCCCTCATGTTCTTTTATGGACGCTCAGCTGGGCTTTTCCCCATCGTTCACCTGGCGTAGCTTCCTGTCCGGGAGAGAACTCTTGATGAAAGGCATTAAATGGGTATACACACCAGGTGCACTTCCAAAATTGTTGTGGTTGAAGACTAAGTCTGGTTTATTCATGGTTAAATCGGCCTATCAATTGCTGGAAAAGTTGAGGAAGGAAGAAACCAGGGGTGAGTGCTCAAATTCTGCGAGTTATTGGTGGCTATGGCGTTATACCTGGAAGCTTAGCATCCCTGGTAAGATAAAGCATTTTCTATGGAGGGCCTTCCATGATTCCCTTCCTACAAATGCTAATCTTTTTTTACGGAAGATTAAATCTAATCCATTCTGCAAGACTTGCGACCGGGAAGAAGAATCTACATCTCATGTTCTCTGACAGTGTCCCCTGGCTCGGAACACTTGGGCTCTAGTGTCGGGTCGGGTGCAAAAATTGCCAAACCATGGAGATGCTTTCCCCATGTTTATGCTCTGGATCCTTAAGAATCTTTCAAAGGAAGAGGTGGAGGAATGGGCTTTGATATCCTGGGCAATTTGGTCAGCTAGGAACCGGCTCATCTTTGAAGGTCATCAACAAAGTCCACATCATATTAGATCAGAAGCTCTCCTCTTACTTCAAGAGTATCACCAAGCAAACACTACTATTAGTCCCCTCTAATTCATGTTCCTACTACTATGGACTGGCGTTTTCCTTATTGTAGTTTTTCTCATCAGTTTGTTATGTGTTTTATCACATGTTTTCCTTCAGTGAATACGGCTAAACCCGTGCCTGTTTGGAAGCGAGTCTCCCATTATTTTGTGGGTGTGTTCTTTTACCTGTATTTCTCTTCAATCAATGAAAATTTTCTATCTTCATAATAAAAGATAGGAATAAGTTAACAAAAAAAAAAAACCATTAAATTTGGTTTCTTTTTTTTTTTTTTTTTGATAAGTAAAGTTGGTTCATTTTGGTGCTCAGACCATACATATCTTCGCATTAATTAATTAATTTATATACAGACAAATTAATAAATTCATTAAAAAAAATTGCACTTTGTTGTTCACCCATAGATATAGCAAATGAGGTTACGAAAGTACTAAGTAGAGACATGCTTCAAGATTGATTTGGGTTAAATCCAAGGGGGCTAATCAAGCTCAAACATCATTAGTACTAGGATTGTCTAGTTTCTTAAACATCCTTTCTCCAAGAAGAAGGGAGTAACATAAATCACCAAACAATGTTGATGGCTCAATCAAAAGCTAAAAGTAAAACGTGGTTGGAGGCATGGAGCCATTACAACTTACAAGTGAATGGTGATCATCTCAGAATTGCTTTATTTTTCAGGCTATGTGGCAAACGCAAATGTTACTTCAGCAAGAGCATAAGACACCAATACATTTATATAAATAAAAACGTATAATACTTATTATATTATATATAAGATTATTATAATTGGAAATACATAGTTTACTCTAGATTAAATTTAGGTTAGAAGGAATTGTTTGGTTTGATACAAGAGGGTAGGCCTTGTTTAGCACCCAATGGGATTGATGATATTTGCGGCTGGGCATCTTCATTTCATTTTCTTAGTTTTTTCTTTTATTTATGCAAATTGTAATGGGTGGCAGAGGCTTTAGCTACTTAGTATTTATCCTCAACTTCTGAACAGATGGTTAGAGGACTGCCCTATTTTTATTACTTAATTTATACAGTTAGATTTTGGATAATAAAACATCTAGCTACAGTTTCAAAAAATTTAGGTAATAGGTTAAAAGAGCATTCCTCCAAACCGGATTGGAGGAAAACTATTTCCAGTAATTAAACTAACAGATGTTGTTAACAGAGAGATGATGTGACATAATATTTTTAATTAAAAATTACACATAATCAAAATACCCACGAGCTGACTGAATTAATTAATGACCCATATGCCCGACCAGATCCAATACAGCCCCACCTGACCCTAAATCCCCAATCTAAAATTCAGGCTCAACCACTCCACCACAGCTCAGTGTCACCCAGTTCTGTCCTCCACCATGTGCCACCACCATTCTTACCGGCGAAACCTCTTCCATCCAGTTCTAGCGCCACCCACCCCCACACACGGTTGTTCGAGAAGCTCCCATCAACTAACCCAATTCCGGAAGATCGAGAAGTCTAATATTTTATGGGGGGGGAGACACCACCTGTAGATCTCAGTTACCAAGAAAATGTTCTAAACTTGGCAAGCTTCCGGATTGTTCTTACGTACGTGTATCAGTGTATGTCATATTCTCATAAAGAAGCGTTTGCGAACTTCTGTGAGTTTCGTTGGATTTGTTAAAAATAATGGTGCAGATCATATATAACATGTAATTGTTGTTGATACTTTTTTTTTTTTTTTAAGTAATTTTAAAATTAGTGGGTTTCATCTTTAATTTTGTGATGGCAACATGGTAGAAAAATTGCCTTTTAATACATGTTTTCGCTTTTAAAGTCTATATTCCGTCTAAGTTTTCATTCTTTTTGATCATTTCAATCAAGAATATCAATTCTAATAAACTTAAATCTCTTTCACTCTATACTCCATAGTCAAGGTGGGCCTCAAGTTTTAGGTTGTCTAAGCTTGTCCCAATTTTGGTTTCTCATTTATTATTAAATATTTAAAAAAACATCAAAGTCCAATTTTTTTTTTTCTTTTAATTCAAAATCAAAGTTATATTATGCTTTTAGCTTGAATTACATAAAAATAAAATAAAATAAAGCAAAAATGTAACCCCGATTATGGTGCTTTATAATTAGCACGATTCGACTCAAAGAAAACAACTTCTCATTGTAAGGTGCTTTCTGGATTGGGATTAAGTATTAGAGATTTGTCTTTACACTTTTGGCAACCTTTTGTTTTATTGAGACCCGATTATGTGTTTGTGACTTTGTGTTGTCGGATTAGTAAAAATTTGTTTGAGGTTTTATTTGTAATTTTGTTTGGGATTGATACGTTTATAATGTTTGGAGGAATACAGAAATAGAATTGAATGTTGAAAAACAAAATTAAAAGAAAGTGATGGATTTTATTAAGGAAATCTTGACCTCTAGATATAGTTTTTTCGAGAAAACTCAGGGAATGTTTAGTGACTATTTTTTGTTTTTTGTTTTCTAAACTTGTATTTGAGTGTTTTGAAAGATTGTAATAAAAAATAATATTATAATAGTTTTGAGAATAAAAAGTTTGTTTGGTAGGTGTTTTCTAAGTGTCTTTTAGTAATGTTTTTACTTATCATTTTATTATTATTATTTATTATTTAATAGCAAATAATCAAAGAAAAAAAATCCTTCACAGCAACACCTTGGTCGTGGCTTGCCGGAATCAGATCCAGGTGGTGGCATAGGCAAAGTAGATGCAGACCTAAACCACAAACTAAAACAACCTGTTCACAATCGCATTTTACCACCGAGACCCATCGAAAATAAAAACCCACAACAACAACCCGATACCCACGTAACCCACTGCCTCAAGCTTGACGCCACCCCGCCGCTCTTGCCGCCAGCGGAGGTGGATTGGACGAAAAACCCAAACGCTTGAGCCAACCTTTGGGGGCACTAGGTGAAGGGGAGAGAGAGCATCGACTAAACCACAAACCCAAGCTTTGGTGACCCAACGGCCTCACGCTTGATGCGACTCCACTACGACCACCGCTAGCATTAGAGAACCCACCAAGAAAAAGGAAGGGCAAAGAAAGAGAGAGAATTCCGATGATGGAGAGAGAGGGGTTGAAGAAATAAACAAGAAACAAAAAATCATTATTTTATTAAATGAAACCAAATATAATTTCAGAAAACAACAAACAGTTGTTCTCAATAAAGTGGATTTAAGAAACAAACAAATATTATTTTATTAGGTGTTCAAAGCCTTTCTTGTTGAAGATCAACACACAAACCTCGTCAAAGAAATCAAGTCTGAGAGACTGGTGAACTGCTAGCTTGCAATAAGCTCTTTAGAGGCTAGGTATGGATCTCTTCAATAGGCCATACCAACCTCCATGAATGTTTGTTTATTACATTATTTTCTAGGTTTAGTTAAAATAATTAAATCTTTATGTTGGTTTGCATGTTTGATCACACGCCAATGAGCTATTCCAAGTTTCTTTGATTATTAGAATAGTTCCATGCATTGTCATATGTTCTTAGGTTAGAATTACAACCTATGTTATTGTGGGGATGAACCCTATAACTTAATGATAGCTGGATTCAAGGTAAGCTTCCTCCTTTGATCTCAATATGAATATTATGCCATACTTTGTTTATCTCTTGATTGTGCTGGAATTAAGTTTAAGTGCTTTGAATGTTTAGAGATTCCCTAATAAACTCTTTCAAAGATATTAAGTAATATAGAGGAAGGTCAACCATTAGGTTGGGTGTTCTTCGATGCCTAACACCTTCCCAAGACGTACCTTAGCTCCGGACCTAGCTCAAGACTAGTCATTTTGTGCATGAAATCACATTTATGGTTCTTGGACTAATAAACCAAGTGGCAACTCCTTGTTCCTCTGTTCCTAACCCTAAAAAGGTTTGAGAGCACGAACGACCCCCAAAGAATAAGAGGTGACCAACACAACATCTCACATTTATCTTGCTTTTGCTTTTCTTAGATCTATTTTCTCTTTAGCAAGAATTTAGCAATCACCTACCCATCTTTGGATTTTAATCGCCTAAAATGCACTGATAGTTAGTCTAAATCACCATAGTGCCTTGCTTATTTTCTAGTTTAGAGTAATTGTCACGTACACCTATATAAGTAAATAGCATTTTTATCCAACTTAAATTTGAATTTAAAATAGAGAATTAAGAAATTGAAATAATTTTAATGCTTATATTGATAAATTCTTCCTTGAAAATAAACCTTTTAAATTGTATGCTATTAGTGCTTTAATTGGTGTCATTAAAAATAGAAATTGTGTAAAATTTATTATTTTATTATTATTATCAATCGTTTTGGTTCATATTCTTACATAACGTGTTGAAATAAGTGGTATTTTTATCAATCAAATACATATTTATTAATTGGGTTTAAATGAGACGTGTTTATGTCAACCCAAGACAAATTATTTGTTAAGCATGTTACTTGGGCCATGTCATGTCAAACTGCATAATAAATGTATCATGTTTGGGTTGAAAGGTTATGACATGATTATTAAATGGTAGGGTTAATGTTGACCTATTTTGCAGAATACCCATCAACAATTCCTAATAAAATATATTAAATGGACAAGTGCCAGAGAAATTATAATAGTTTACAACATGAAACAAAAATAAATGCCGACCAAAACATATAGTTTAACAAATTAAAGCAAAACAGATATATACCCAGCCTTTATATACCAATATCTGTAGCCTTACCTAAAAAGTACATATACCTAGACAAGAATCTTTTCCGCATCTTCTAAGTTTGTTCCTTCGTTTACAATTGGACTTTAAATGTGGACAGAAATTCACTGCAGTCTG
Source organism: Fagus sylvatica (assembly GCA_907173295.1). Classification (NCBI taxonomy): domain Eukaryota; kingdom Viridiplantae; phylum Streptophyta; class Magnoliopsida; order Fagales; family Fagaceae; genus Fagus; species Fagus sylvatica. The sequence continues at coordinate 19,077,937 of OU015769.1, read as the reverse complement.
CATAAGAACCACAGAATAATATTCCAACTTCCAATTGCACGCCTAATTAATTGCAATCTGTGGAATTTTAAAGAAGCCGCATGAAACACTAGACAATTTTCCTCAACAAACCATATTATGCGATGAATTTATACTATTTTCTAGTATCATTCATTGTCTATCAATAAAGGAGTTCCTTCCAATCATTTTCTAAATTAAAGATGGAAGAATAAAAGGAGTACGGAAAGTAGTAGCAGTGTAGCACACAAGTCATCGGTAAACAACGCACTTTAGGAATTTGGTTGATTCTACTAGACAAGTCTTTAATTGTGTGTGTATAACTTAATTTATATACAGATATTATCCGTAAATTACGTGGCTTTTGTACTACCTTAATATTGAGAGGACTTTGTAAAGGATGATGATGCTAATACAAGCAATGAATGAAAAAAGGCAAACTCTTGCATTCTGTCTGAAATTCCAATACAAATTCCAGCTTGCTATTATATTGATATAGAAACTAAATTACCACAACTACTCCGAAAATGAATTACAAATATTCATATGATAAAAATAAATTAGAACAATTGATGAGTGTCTGTAATGTATCCTTCCTTGGCTTTGGCGTGAATATCCTTTTATATGAGCCATATGGTGGTTACTGTATGTCCAACGATGTTGGGGTGGTTACTTCTTAAATGCTAACTTGATATGGTTATGTTTACATTTGATCTTTCTCAATGTCCAATTACGCGTGCAAGCCCGTGGATGATCTGAAATATAATCCGGTGTGACATCATAACGGGTCTTGAGCATGAACTCTTAGCCATGGATTTGATGGACGGGAAGAAGGGGTGTGGGTTTTGGATGGCATGTCAGGTTTCGTGGTTTTCTGACCATGGTTGTTTAGGCCAAGATGGAAGTGTGGTGATTTGGGTGTTTGCTTGACGATTGGTGGTGTTTGACAGTGGGCATACATAACATTTTTTAAGTAAGGTTCACATAAATACAATTTTATTTATTTATTTATTGTTATTCGATAGTTGGGGGAGGAGAATTTGAATTCTAGATGTTTCCCTTAGAGAAAACCAGGAGGTGTTAGTTGAGCTCCAAGATTTTTGGCAAATACAATTCTAAATTTGAGCATATTAATTGTAATTTTTGATACCTAAGGCCAAAGTAATACCAAATCAAAAGTTACAATTACTTGGTCATTTGTTGATTATAGTGAATGACTCATTGGTTGATTAATAATTAAACATAACAAATTTTACAACATTTTTTATAGCTACTGCAATAACAAGTTGTATTTGGTGTACAACAAAAATGATGTTGCACTAATCAGAAACTACCACCTCAACAAGTTGTAAAAAATATTTGTTGTGTTTGTAGCATTATTGTTAGTTGATTGAAGAGAACATAGATTTGCATCTAGTGCAAATTAGAAAATCAAATTATATGATTTAATAGAGTGAAAAATGTTATTCTTCTTCTATAAAATGTCTTTACTAGTCAATTGCTTCTAGGTGGTGACATTCATGTTCATTAAAACTGTTTTAGAAATGCTAAGATACAACCTTTGAGGGGTAACTTAACTAGTTCGGTCTTGGGTGTGCTCTCCAATGGTTAGTAGTTCAAGTCGCCACAGGGCCACCTATCCAAGTCAAAGCCTTGCACTTATCGTGGTACACGTGCTAGTTTGTAAATGTCTTAGTTACTAATTTGTTATTGGTTACACATTAGTTTGTAAGATTTATGAGTAAAATTTGTAATATAATTAGGGCCTAAATTTATTGTTGGTCCTTAAAATTTACTCATTGAGAACTATTGGTCCCAAAACTTTGAAATGAGCATTATTGGTCTCTGAAGCTTAAAAATGAACAATATTGGTCCCTTTATCCAATATTTCGTTAGTTTGTTTGTCTACGTGGTTAACAGAGAGATGACAAAACATTTTTTAATATTATGTGACACAACATAATTTTATTAAAACTGACACCTAAGCAAAAAAAACAAAAAAAAAAAAAAAAAAAAAAAAAAAAAATCTATTAGTGATAGTAACCAATTCAATACATATACACCTAACCCATTTGAGTAAATCCAACATCACCATTTTTCCATTCCCCCCTCCTTTACCAACTCACAAACCCAACCATGCCCTAGCCCTCCAGCACAGCCAGGGCAGGTTGGTGGGTAAGCCTCACAAGCCCTTGAGTTTGGGCAACCCCCCATTAGAGGCAACCAATGAAAAAAAAATTTAATAGTATACATAGAAAAGAAAAAAAAAATTTATTATACATAAAATAAAATATTAGTATACATAAAAGAAAATTTTCTATTAGTATACATAAAAAAAAAAAATTATTCATTTGGCAACAGACCAACAAATTTAGATATGGACTAATAGATAACAAATTATTAACTTTTTTTTTTTTTTTTAATAGTTACGATAGCATTTAAACCTATAGCGTCTGCTCATGATGGTTGCTCTTACCATCAAGCCAAGACACCAATTGGTTTTTGGTGTAGGCGAGATTTAAACCCAAGTCTTTTGCTCGATGACAAGAGACTTTAGTCATTGAGCTAACTGGAACCCATACAAACTATTAAACTATTACGTGCATGAAACAGAGTTTATATTTCGTATGTGACAGGTGGCGTGTAGGAGTAGAAAGTGAGGTTATTGAGTTTGTTTCCTATTTTAATGTTATTTTGTTACTGCTTAAAATTATCCGGTGTCTTTTATGTTAGTCTTTCATTAATGAGTTATATTATTTAGGAGTAGTAGTCCTAGTGGTCCACTTTATTTATGTTAGTAGTTTGGTTATTTGTGTATTCGGTTAGTAGGTAGGATTTTTAAGTGATATATATATATATATATATATCTCAAAAGTGAAAGTAATTGTCCCTTGTTTTTAGTATAGTGGAGTTCTATTTTATTGCTTCGGAATGTTAGATGGAGTTGTAAAAATTCCCCTTCAGTTCTTGAAAAATAAAATCATTTGAAAAATATTTGTATTTTTCAAAAAAAAAAAAAAAATTTTGTAGTCTTTTAGACTTTTGGGAGGTTGGGTCACTTGCTTAACTCTTCTCCTCTGCTTCCAAGTGTCAAGGTCAGCAGATATAAGTCCTTTGCCCGTTATTGGTTCTAGGATATCAGCAAGGACTCCCTAATTGAGTTTGCAAGAAGTTGAATACAATAGATTAGAATAATATATAAAAAGATGACATATAATTCAAAAGTAAGCTAGTTAAATCCCATAATGGTCAAACATGCTAGCAAAGCTATCATGACCCAATTGAATTAATTAGATGGTACCTTGTCATAACAAAATGCATTTTCTCGAAGAATATGTCTTGAAACAATAGGATCTGATACAACAACAAATGCTTTTGGCCCAAAAGCAAGTTTATACACAGAACCATGCTGCCAAGTTCAACAAACATAATGAGAAGAAAAGAAAACTATAGGACTGATCAGGAGGTCAACAATTATCAATAAATATGCAAGAAGGTTAGTAGATACCTCTAAGAACCAATCATAGAGTGAAAAGAAGAGAGGGCGAGCAAACAAATCCGAGACCGCACCTTTAGCTATAGGCATAGACCAAGACTTCCACCGCTTAACAAATTTGTAAGGAGATTGCTCGCATTGTCCACAACATTTCTTCTGGTTTTTGTTTGAAAGTATTCTGGATCCAAGTATCTAAAAGTACCATATACTAGCATGGTTACATGAGTTTGGTCAATGGCCACTGACCTTAAAGTCTCGAAGTCTGCTACCTTTGCTCTATATTTGTCATCAAGGAGAATTTTTGAAGATTTTATGTCTCGATGATAAATGGGCAGTGAAGTTGCTGAGTGTAAGTAAGAAAGAGCTCCTGCAACTTCTGTGGCAATCCTTAAGTGTATTTCCCATGTTAGCAATGGAAACTCTTCATTCTTCCATGGAGATATTGAAAAAGCGTGCCATTGGAAATGAATTCATAAACTGACAAAGGAACTTGCGTCTCTAAACAACACCCGAGTAGCTTAACTACATTTATGTGGTTGATTTGTGAAAGAATGATAATCTCGTTAATGAATTGTTCAAGATTCCCTTCATCCACTGTATTGCACTTTTTAATTGCCACAATTCTTCCATCAACTAACATTCCTTTGTAAACCGTACCTTGCCCACCCTTACCAAGTATTCTGTTTTTGTTAAAATGATCCGTTGCATTTTCTGACTCCTTAGAATTGAATAATTTTGTCTGAATTGTTTTCACTTGACAATAATTGTTGTTGTAATAATAAACCACCATTCCTTTTGAAGAATTTTTGCCTGAGCTTGATTTTTTTTTCTTTTCTTTATCACTTTGTACAACCACCATGTAATAATGAGCAGAGACAATACCCCAAGGCTTGTACCAATAACTGCATTCGTAAAGCAACTGAAAAAGATGTCACATCAACCCAAATTTGGGCCATATAGGAATATGAATAAGTATAAAATCGTTTTGAAGAAAATTACGATAAATCAGAAACATCTTTCCCACATTTGTTTTAAGGAAAAAGTAACTGATGTCGCTAAATAATAAACGGTGCTTGTAGCATAATGCGTAAGGGGTTGTCGATCCTCAGGGAGTTTGTGTTTTCAAAAGACAATGTAATTAACTGTTTAAAGGGGTAAAATAGATTTGGTTTATGGAAATTTAATACGTAAAAAGCACTAAGGTTTCGGGGCGTTTCTCCATACTAATATGATTCCTTGTAATCTCGGTTAAAAACCTTGTTCTAATAACAGTTTACAAGTTGATTATTTTCCTTTTAAAAAGCTCTTGACATGGTTGAACTAATAAAACTCTAGGAGCACTATATTACTGAAGAAAATAAAGTGGCTAGAGTAATAATTAGAAAGACATTTCAATTTATAAATCACGATACCTAATTAAAACCATGCAAAATTCCCCCTTAATCATAAGAAAAACATGATTGAACTTATAGAAAGTACGGAATAAAACATACATCACTTAGAAATCAAATAACTAACAATCAATTGTAATTAACATTAAAAATAGAAAGGATTACAAGTATTCATACCGTTATGCAGAGAACATAGCCCTTAGCCCTAGCAAAAGGCTTAGGCAGCCATGGGAGTGAAAACCTAGGCTTGGGAGAGTGAGAGTGAATGAATGTGTGGGTCTTTTATATCTAAACCCTAAAAAAAACCCTAATCCCATCTGTCTAATTCGGAATTCAAGGCCTAAACCAATTGGGTCCAATGGGCCATGAGTTTCGATAAAACACAAAATGAGCTTTTATTAAACTGAATTTGCGCATATCCAGTCAACTGGATTTAGAGGTTTGGAGTTACTGCCTAATCTAGTCGCCTGGAACACCAATCCAGTCAACTGGATCTTGAAGTTTGGAGATTCTGGAGTTTCTGTCTAATCCAATCGTTTGGATTATGCTTCAACATTCCTTCTTCTCTTTTTTTCTTTTTCTTTTCTTTTCTTCTCTTTCTAGCCGTACTCCTCTTTATTTTTCTTTCTTTTCTCACTTTTCCAGCTCCCCCACGTGAATAGCTTTCTTTCCTTTTTTCTTTCTTTTGCTTTCCAACTGCCCCACGTGAATAGCTTTCTTTCTTCTTTATTCAAGACTCCCACGTGAGCTTCATTAAAGCTCCTTTGGAGCCATAATCCGGTGTGATGCGGCTTGAAAGAAAGGATAAGCTTTTGGGCTTTGTAGGCTTTAGTGGCCATGTGGGCCTTTTGGGCTTGTGGCCTTTGTTTTTCTTCTTATTTATTTTATTTTCAAACATTTATTTACACCTAAAACATAATATAAAATTTAGACTTTATTAAATTAACATAATGCATACAAATAAATTATTTTTATACAACGCAATGAAATGAAAGAAATGCAATGATTTGAATACAACTAAAAATAAAATGTAAAATAATTCTATTAAAAACGTTAGAAAATGAGTTTAATAAGTCATATTTCATGACTTATCAGTAACTTACTGTTAGGTGCTAGATTTTTTATGGCACTAAGGAGCCTTTTGAGTTTAGGACATTTTGTCACCCAATTTTTAATTATATTTTTTCCAGTTACATGGCTTCACATAACTCTGGAACATGTCCCTGGCAAGTACTGCATTACTATAAGGTGCTTGATTTTTCAAGTAATATGTACAATGGTGAATGGTCTATTGTGTTTTAAATGGCACAGTAATAGCTTTTGATTTGGGACATTTTGTCACCAGGTTGTTTTATTCTCGTTACTTGGCTCCATCTAACTTTGCAACGTGTGCCTAGACAGTCATGCCTTACATGAGCTTAAACACGTAATTGAAAATTCTTATAGAATTTGCTACTTTAAAAAAATAAAAAATTGTATAGCATTGCTCATCACTAAAAATCAACCTTCACTATTGAGTGGGATCAACCAAAATCCTTCACTTATTTCTTCTTTATTTTCTTCCATTATTCAATGTCTCCCAAATTCTCCTTTAAACAATATCCTTCATGTATCCGTTTTCCTTAATCCACTCTTGAAATTCATCGCTCTCCCTAAATAACCACTAATAGCTTTCGTTTTTGTTAGAACAAAGTTTACCTACAAACTAGTTTGGGGGATGGTGGAGAAAGAAGTCTGGGTTTGGGGGACGGGAACAAAGAGATAGAGTCGTGGTTTTCCAAAGGCCTGCAAAGAGAGAAAAGTGAGAGGTGAGAGTGAGATTAACAAGTTTAGGGCTTTTGTTAAGGCCTTAAGTTGGTCATGTGAGATGCACATGACTAGGACACTAGTTTAGTTTGTAGCTAAACTTTGTCCTTTATGTTCTATATGTGGACTTCGATCAAAGCATCAAGTGAAATTCTTAACCCCTTTCTAGCGCAACAAGTGAAGAAGAGAGGTTGTCCTCTCTTAATACAACATTAAAGAGTACTATAAAAATATTTATAGTAATAGATTCAAAAATCTAAATTGAAATGAAGAATTGTACAAATTTATAGAGAAAATTGTCTTTTGCCAATAGATTTATAACCTTCGATAATAAAAAATCATATTAAAATGGTTTTAGTAAATTTTTAATTAGAAAAACATAGAAGAGTGATGAGAAATACAAATCAACTACAACTCTGAAACTATCAAAATATAAAAAACTACAATGCTGAAACTATCAAATCATATGATGTATAATAGTATCTTTAGTGATAGATTACCAAAAGAACAAAAATTAAAAGCTAATAGACTTCTTATGTCTGCTTCTTCATCTTCTAAACGTGCATGTAATTTAGAATGCATGCAATATGGTTGTTGTTTTTTTTATCCATTCTACTCGAAAGGTAGGAAACCCAAGTCATTCCTTGTCATGATCTATTAAGCTAAGCAAAACCAATAAACTAAAAGTTCACATCTATTTGTCGAGTAAAGAAAAGAAGTAAGAGGGATAAAAACCATTAAAGATATTAAAAAACATAAGAATTCTTTTAGAATTAAAAGGAGATTAGAATTATATATCACCAGATTTACAATGGATGAAAATTTGTGTATTATCCCTCTTAAATTTCATGAACCTTATGCTGTAGTAGCTCTCCGATGATCTTGTTATCATTTTTACTTTATTATTCATTTTCCAAATTTAATGAGTATAGAGAGTAGAGACATACCTATAATGGCTATCTTCGGTGGAAATTTCACTTGTTGCACTTGAAACTACCTTCTGTATTCTCACACAATCTGTCTTGTTGGGCACAATCATTGAGTTTCTCGTGTTCGCATTCATTTATATTTGATATAACAAAAAAATTAATAAAAGGTCAAATTACAAAAACACTACCTGAGATTTGGGTTAGATGCAAACTGATCTCTGTACTTTCAATTTTGTATTATTGACCCCTGAGTTATTTGTAATGACAATTTTTATTTTTTATTTTTTATTTTTACCTTTTTGACTTATTTTCCGTTAATTGTAACTGATGAAAACTGGTCATTTACATTGCACATAATCATTTTATTATAAAAAAATCATTCACAGTGAGTTAGTGTAGTGCATGTGTTACCTTTCTTTTCTTGTCCTCTAATTTTCAACATAACCAAATTTAATCTCATTTAGAACAATAATTACTTTGTGATAATAATTTCAATATAAATACCAAACTTTATTTCTCAAAAGAATATTTTCTATCAAAATTCATTTTTTGTCAGAATTTAGTAAAGAGAAAACATAAAAAAGAATAAGAAAAAGAAAGAAAGAAATATACATGTTATATATACTTGGTGCCCCGTGCACGTAGTACGTAGACCTCAAGAGTGATGTGATATAGAGCGAAATAACTCCCTTTGATCTCGAATTAAATTCGATTAGGCATGTAAGCTGTTCGTATTTGAAGCTTACCTTCACATCCCGTGGGAAGATAAGGATTTCCTTGGTATCCATAACGGCAATAATAGTACTCTGCGCTGTGACTCGTCGTATCCGCATATGAATTCGAACTACGTGCCTCGTTAGTTGCTGTCCACTCCAGCACCACAGGAACGTATTCCAAATACTGCACATCGTCAGAGGGATCAGTTTTGTTTGAGTCCAACCTTTTTCCTCTGCTATCCAAAAACCAGGCATGTTTGCATTCTCCACTGGCTTTATCTTCTTTTATACTTTTGAAATCTACATTAACGTACTTGAATCCCATCAGGGACTGCGGTCTGGCAGCACTTGAAGCCCGAGCATTTCTTGTCTGTCATGCTTTTATTATTGCAATCCGATTTGCACCCAATCACCCTGAGAAAGGAATGTAAGATTACAATTATTTAATGGGGTAATCATATATCACCAATTTAGGATAACGTACAACATTGGTGATCTTACATTACCGTAAAGTTGTCTGGATATATGAACGAACCAAACGTCATAATATTCCACATTTGTGTAAGTTGTCCCCAAATAAACAAACAAAAAATCATAATATTATATATTAGCGTAATGTTGATGATGTAATGTTAGTCATATTACAGCCAACCAAACACCCCCTAAATAATAATAAAAAAGACACATACACACATAAAGGAACCCATTAAAATTTGGTTCCGGCTTGGCTCGCGACGGCTTCAGTGCACTGGAACACTAGAGCCAATCCACTCCCTTAAAATTTATCCAATAAAAAAAATAGATAAACAAAATAGAAAACCCACTAAAGTAACAAGGCAGAAGAACAGCACATGACAATAGTCGAGGCTTTCAGCAAAGGCAAAAGGAGCAAAATTAGATATCAAGCAAACCAATATATATGTACTGGGAAGCACTGTCGAGATTCGAGAAACATCATCTTTGTCATCAATGAAATTTTATCCTTTACATATTATTGTCTTGTAACAATAGTAGGCCAACAAAGGTTATATATCAGACTTGGAAAGCAAGCCAGGCCCATGTATTTCTTTTGCTCCTTGGGTTCTGGCATTGGCCCAACCTAGAAAACCCAAAAGTTGAGTTAAGGTTTCGACTTTCGATTTTCTTTGGGTGTGCTTGTTTTGTTTCATAGTTTTATACTTTTATTTTATCCCAAAACAAAATAACGTGTAATTAAATAAATAAACGTGGTTGTTGCAACTTGTAAGACAGGAGAAATTATTCAATGCCCGTCCCTCTCATATAACAAATGGATTATGGGTCACGTTTCTGGGGTAGTGAATAATTTTTCACAAAACAGATAGTCAAATACTTATATGGTTGCCGCAAATTGAGCAAGAAGAGAAGGGTTTGAAGGAGACATCAAAGCGAACGGGTAGAGTTAGTCAAAATAAACGTGGGCGATTGTGTGTCATGCCTTTGAATTCTATATCAGTATCATGTATTTATATTCTTAATTATCCCTATCTAGTTTGTTCTTCTTTGACTGAGCTCGCTCCCTTCGTGTTGTATACTGCATCGTCCTTTTTGTTCTTTTTCCCTCATGAGGCAACAAATTGCAAATGAAGATTATTAGTAATTTTATTACAAAATTTGAGGGTCCAATAGTCTAAACACATGCTACGTTTTGCAGACTGCGGGGGCTAAAAACGATTGAATGTTCAAAATCTATGGAATGGTCCAAGCCTTATTTTTTATTTTTTTAATAGTCAAAAGGTCTACCAGGCTACCAGTATAGCAAAAAGAGGGAATAAATAAAGAAGAAGAAAGAAAAATAATAAGTATGAGGCTACAATTAGTTCTACAACTTTCAGAAGTGGCAGGTTGTGAGTGATAGAAAATAAATGTGATGTCAGTGATGAGTTCATGTGAAAGTCCTTTTTGTTCTTTTTCCCTCATGAGGCATCAAATTGCAAATGAAGATTATTAGTAATTTTATTACAAAATTTGAGGGTCCAATAGTCCAAACACATGCTACGTTTTGCAGACTGCGGGGGCTAAAAACGATAGAAGTTCAAAATCTATGGAATGGTCCAAGCCTTATTTTTTATTTTTTTTAATAGTCAAAAGGCCTACCAGGCTACCAGTGTAGCAAAAAGAGGGAATAAATAAAGAAGAAGAAAGAAAAATAATAAGTATGAGGCTACAATTAGTTCTACAACTTTCAGAAGTGGCAGGTTGTAAGTGATAGAAAATAAATGTGATATCAGTGATGAGTTCATGTGAAAGTAATTGTCCACAGCTGATCATATATAACTTACTACCTTAGAAGGTTATGAAATTGTTTGTGAGACAAATTGGCTCTAGAGACGGAGATTGTGTGTAAAGTGAGGATAAAGGAGTGTCGACCCCACTATTGTTAGCCTTTTGGCTAGCTCTACTGTACATGTTTCTTCTTAATCAAATGATAAATATACAATATATTTTCAGAAAAAATAAAAAATAAAAATTGGAATTGTGAGATAAGTTGTGTCGGTAACATAATATAAGTCCTCATTTTTATTTATTTATTAAATTAAAATTCATACTCTTAAAATTTGAGGTCATTTTAATTTTCCCTATAAACAAACACATTTGCGTCCGACAAGACATACACTTTTCTCCAAATGTTATGTAATGAGGTACGGATCCAAACTTTTAAACTTGAGGGAATAAATTAAAATCATCCAAAATTTTAAGGGTGTAAATTACGATATAATCTTTTCTTTTCTTTTTGGTTAGGGGAGTACCTTTATGGTTTATATTAGCCTAGGTTTTGTTTTTCTTATCTGCCTTTGTCATCTTCTTTCAAAACTCTAGATTGAATTTTACACCTCATTTTTTATAATGGGAAAAAGGATTCTTAATGACATGATCTAAATTAAATATTAGAGATCAAATGTTTATTTAGTGTCATGTCTTTTAAAATTTGGAATGACATAACATTTTGTAGGCTGTCAAATCCATGAAAAATATCTTAGTCATGAAATGACTTCTCTTCCTCAAGTGAAATTGAGAATATACCATCCTCGAGGTAATGGACGAACTTAATGTAGAATTATTGTGGTCAGTTGCGCTTACAGAATTTCAATATGGGATCATTATAATAATAATAATAAATAAATAAATAAATAAAATCTTCTATTTTATGAATTAAGGTAATAACAAAATTTATTCTACGAAGGAAATAAAAGAATAAATTTATACGAGGTCACTGTCTTCTGTGCAATTTCCTTAAGGTTACATGTTTTGTGCCCCTAAAAAATACTTTTTATATCTTGAAATATTTTGAGTTATAGCAAGTAAGTGTTCTCTAGTCGACGTGAGAAATGATTTTAGTTAGACTAAAATTCACTCGACCTGTAGGGTTAGGTCAAGGTAGTGCCAAATTGCCAATTGACACTAGATGAACGAATTCTTATATACTTTGAAAGAGGAAAAATAAAACCTTAAATTGGTTGAACAAAAGTCCTAACTGTGCATTTGGTTGACAGGAAAAGGTAAGTTCCACTGTAAACTACTTTTTTTTGCAGGAAATATTTCCTCTCAAATCTTATCTCATAGACTCATAGTTTGAACAAAGATTGTTATTAATGGGAAAGTTTGAACTATTTCCTACGAACTCCTTTTGTAAGCCAAAACCTTTCTGGGAAAACTTTTTAAATAAACTTTCCCTCACTTTTACTTTCTTTTGTATTATTCATCACATCGAAGAAGTCTCCTTAATCTGTTTAAGGAAAGAATTCATTTTCAAGAACTTATATTTGCTGTTGTTCTATTTTTTTTTTTTTTTTTAAGTCACAAAACAATTACATTATTGAAAATATGATGATCTCTTGCGGTTTTGCTTTTTCAAGAACGAACAAAAAATATAATCTAAAATAATAGGGGGAGAGGATTCAAATTGAATAAAATTATTCTCTAAACCAATATAGAGGAATTTTCTCTAACCAATCACATAGGTGACATGTCAAATGATCATCAATACGTAATTAAATAGCCTACTATAATAAGCTACATGATTAGTATATAGTTCATGTGATTAAAAGCACATTTGATTGATCAACTGAGTAGTGGATTAGAGATTTTTTCTTCCTAAATAACCTTCCAAACTGCATATTTTAATGCGTATTTTGTTTTATTTTATTTTTTTCTTTCTTTATTGCTTTGAGCCTAAAAGCTACTGTTTCCTAAGAGAAGTAAACAAGCCGAAAGAATATTTTTCTGAATAGTGGAATATAAGGAGTCAAATAGTTTTTTTCTTTTTTTTTGACATCTTATCGTGATACACATATTAGTAGGGTATTGTGTATCTTTCTGAAATTAGTCGAGATACGCGTATTTACGGAACGCTAACCCAAACACCTAAAGTTATCCAAAAATAAAAGAGTCAAATAGTTAACACTCGGAAATAATGCGTAGTAGTCCAACCACTTGGGAATGGGGTTGGGAATTATCCCATTCAATAACATTGTTGTTTGGTGGATTGTAATGGGCCAAGTCTTTTGTAAATCAAAAGTGAGATTACAATATTTACATACAGTGGACTACTAGTCAATAAAAATGGATCGATCATTCCATATTTAATTTAAGTAAGGTAGAAAAAGTCCACATCCAATTAAACAACGAAGAAATGAGAACTAAACAACAATGATTCTGCTTTGACTATTGTTTCTTTAATCTTTTTGGTTTAAAGATCTTTGTCCCATTATGTGAGACATAAGATATTAAGATAAAAAAAAAAAAAATTGGTCTTGATCTTGTGGAATATTGAGAAGCCTATATCCCCTATATTTAAAGGACAGCTGTGGCCAGGGTGTAAAACTAAATACGAATGAGCTTCAGCCGGGACAAACAGATATGGTCAATGAAATTTCCAAAACAATTTTAAAAGATTAGAAAATTTTGTCCGGCCTAGTTAGCTAATTGCCTAATTTTGAGCAAAATTTTGAAGTATTTTATATTATATTTCAAAGCCTCTCACAGACAAAATATTATTAAACCTGACGTGACAGTGGTTGTTACACAAATAGACACACAATATCTATAGTCTAAATGCAATGGAAAAGATAGAGAGAATGGGTTCTCTACAGACCAAAGTTGGTGATATCGTTTCTGCACCCATTTCAGTTTGGTCATTGGAATGGGATATTTTGGTACCGATCAATACCAGCATTCCTTTCAGGTTTACCGCAAATATATATATATATATATATATATATATATATATATATATATAAATTAGCAACTATAAACAAATAATATCAACTAATACAAATTCTTAAGTCTTAATATCACATAACAACTCAAGACAAATAACATCAAATAATACAAAATCTTATCTAATATCTCATCAAGAAGGTTTATAAAATCTCATTACATAATATAACATAACAAGCAAGGAAGTCTAATTAAAGTCACATTATATAATATAATATAATAAGGAAGTCTAATTAAAATCACATTACATGTCACTGAGTCTTAACATTACTCCTTATCAAATTCCCCAAAATCAAAAATATCATCATCATCAACACCATAAGGATTAAAGCCATCAGCTGGGGAATCATAAGAAGTGTCAAAACTTCTAGCAACAACCCTTCTTTGATTTTCCTTAACCACCCGATCATCATCTTCAATGTCTTCATTCAGAACAATAACTTCATCATCATCTTCCACATTCATAGGAGCTATTGGTGCATTAAAATTATCCCAATTCAAGTCATCTTCATAAAAAAGCCCAAGTTCTTTAGCCATGCACCCACTCCGCCATCAAATTAATGTTATCCAAATTTATAGGATCAAATGTATTTTTGGTTCTTCTAATGTTCCTACTAATATGAAATGTGAATATCATACATTAGCAACATTTTCATGATTATTAACAAGTATATTTGCATAAGAGTAATAATAATAATTTTACCTTTCTCGAAGCTTCAAATTATAACGAACAAAAACCAAATCATTTGTTCACTTATGCTCTAATCCATTTCTCCTTTTTGAGTGAACATTCTCAAATATACTCCAATTTCTCTTACAACCAGTTGCACTACAACATTGACTTAGTACACAGATAGCAAATGAACATAACTCTGGAGTTCCAAGTCCAAATTGCTCCCACCATGAAACTACAATAACAAAATCAAACAATAAATTAAATAACAAATATAAAGGATAAATAGACAAAGTTAGATAAAACTTTTTATATTATACTTGGATTTAGTTTCCCACGTTGGCGGATTGCTAGTGACATACCAAAGTCACCACTTGACTTTGTGTATTCATCAAGTTGTGAACTAATCTTGTCTTAAATTTCAGGATCACAAACCAATCTCATAATAGTGGCTAGTAACCCTCTGTGAACTTCACTTTTCTTGGTAAATGTAAGCCTAAAGTAAATTGCTGGGCTAAGAAAACAACCTGTTGCATGTAAGTGACTGTGAAGCTGTCTATCCTATCTACAATCAATAACTTTAACATATGGCTCATACAAAGAAACTTTGTGCTTCATCCTCACTTTTATTTCCTCCTTTGCTCTGTCCATTGCTTCATACAGGTATCCCATAGCAGGTTTCTCATCCCCATCTACAAGACGAAATACTCTGACTAAAGGCTCAGTAATTTTCACTATGTGATGGCACTGAATCCAAAATTCTTAATCTTCCAAAACAATTTTAGATACTTCCTTCCCCATAACACTCTTAGCATGAGCAGATTCAACCCATTGATCAGAAGTAAACATTTGTCTAAGCTCTTTTTTGAATTTTATAAAGTACGGAAGACTTAAGAAGTTGGTAGCAAATCTTGTAATTGCAGGTCGACATAACTCCCTACCATTTGTATACTCTTTCCTCATCAACTCCAAAACCCATCCACGGTTGTAAATGAACTTTGTTACATGTTTTGCCTTTCTAACAGTATTATCAACAATTGGGAAATATCTCTTATCAGCAATATTCTCCAACATTAATTCTAAGCAATGAGTTGCACAAGCAGACCAAAATAAAGCATGATACTTCATCATCAACTTTTTTCTAGCAGCTTTGTAGCTGACATCATTGTCAGTAATAAATTGCATAATATATTCCACACCAATTTCTTGGACAACAGTATCAAATATACCAAACAATGTTTCGGCATCCTTTTTCTAAGACCTAAAGTATCAAGAGATTTCAAAAATATAATACCCCTTGGACAAAACACCAAAAAATTCATTATTGATTGTTGCTTTTGATTTGTCCACCCATCAGACATCACTGAACAACCATATTCTTTCCAATCACTTTTAATATCTAACATAAAATCATTCACTTCACGCACATTACTTCTCAATAAAGGTCCTCTCAATTCATGATAAGTAGGTCCCTTAAAACCTGGTCTAATGCTAGCTATGGCATCTATAGCAGGTTGATAATACACAGAATTAGCTACATTAAATGATATATTAGAATCAAACCACCATTTCGACCAAGCCATTTTTGCCTTATCAACTATTGCTTTTGAAGCCAAAGCATTTTTTATGAAGGGTTGAGCCCTAGGAGTTACTCTTAAAGCAAAATAATTTTGAATCTTTGGACCTTTCTTTCCACTCGTAGTCTGAACACCTTTTCCCTTAGCACGTTTACCTATTGATTGAGAAACATTCCTTGCAACAACATCCCCACCCTCCACCTCCTCTTCCTCATTAACATCAATTGGATCACCATATGGGCTCGCAATTTCTGCATTAATTTTCCTTTTCATTTCTTTAGATTTCTTTAAATCTTCAATCATTTGTTTCATTTGCCATTTAATATCATCAGGTGTACTTTTACACTGTTTAACTTGACCCCTAATCCCAGCAAGATGATACTTAAGTCTAGTAATACCACCCCCTTTAATCAACTTATTGCAATACAAACAAATTGTGTTATTCTTAGCCTCTGGCACTACACAGGCATGAGCCCATGCGGGATTCTCTGATCTTGCGGGAGTAGAGGCAGCAGAAAACCCAATTGTTGAACTATTATCAGCCATATTAATACCTAAAGTTCATAAATAAAGTTCAATCACAATTCACAATCACAATCACAATCATAATAATCACAATCACAGTAATAAAAACATAATAACAACAAAAACAGAGAGAGGATCACAAAAATCTGAAACAAAAATGGCCCGATCTTCACCTCAATTTAAACCCAAATGTTCAATAATTTCTCAAGATCATCAACCCAAAGACAATGAGATGTTTGTACTTGTGAGCTTTTGACCAAATTTAAGAGGCCTAGAGAGAAAGTGATTGTGAGATGGAGGGAGGCAGTGAGCTCAGAGCCGAGAGAGAGGCTGGAGTGAGGGGCTAAGGGCTGGAGACGAGAGGCTAAAGTGGCCGGCTAACCGCTGGAATGAGGGCTGGCTGGCGGCTACTGGAGGCAGAGAGATCAAAGAAGTCGAGAGGAGAGAGAAACGAAGACTTAGAATTAAGGGTACCGAGGTTAAAAGAGAGAAACAAAAACAAAAACAAAAACAAAAAACAAAAAAAAACCCCAAAAAGTGTATTGGCCGAAATGTCCATCTCGCCCGGAATCGGCCGAAATGCCCCGAAACACCCGAAATGACCCGAAACACCCCGAAATTTGATACAAGGTGGAATGGGGGGTTACCTCATACCGGTAAGAGATTTTCCGTCCGTTTCGACCGGAACGGAACGGAATGTATAACTTTACTACAAACCAGAATCCCACAAAGAATTTTAATAAAATTTTTCAAGAAAAGTTATGGTATTGAAATAATTTTTAAATTTTTTTGGGTAAATTACACGTTCCTCCTTCGAGGTATTGTTAAATGACAATAAATCCCAAAAGTGAATCGCAATGACAGTTAACCCCAAATAACAATTTTGACTTAAATACTGTTAACAACTGTTTGAATTGTCTGAGGACTAACTTGTCCTTGGTTAAGTATCAAATTCCTATTTTACCCTTGACTTTTTGTTGTTGTTTTACTAAAACAACAAAAAGTCAAGGGTAAAATAGGAATGGGCGGAAAATTTACAAACCATAGTTGGTGATACCATTCCGTTCCAGCTGAAACGGGCGGAATATCTCGTTCCGGTATGCAAACCGGTACGAGGTACCCCCCTATTCCACTTCGGATTAAATACCGGGCCATTCTAGCTATTTTAGGTGAAATATTAATTCCAGTCAATACACTTTTAAGTTTTTTTTTTTTTTTAAGTTGTTATGTGATATTAAGACTTAAGAATTTGTATTATTTGATTTTACTTGTTTAGAGTTGATAATTTTATATGGTATTAAAAATGTGTTATATATATATATATATATATTTGCGGTAAACCCGAAAACGGAACGCCGGTATTGACCGGTACCGAAATATTCCATTCCAATGACCAAATCGAAATGGGTGCCGAAACGGTATTCACAACTTTGTGTTTTACTTTTTTTTTTTTTTTTTTTTTTTTTTCAACCCATTATAAAATGACCATTTTATCACTGAAAAATGAATAAAGATCTAAGTGCTGGACTAACCTTGGTTAAAGCTTTAGTAAAAAGAATATTCTTAAAAAAATGAAATATTATGTTAAAGTTAGTGACAGAAAAAGACTAATGACAATCATATTACAACATTAAAGGTGAGACTGTTATTCTGCCAAACCTTGAGGGGGAGTGTAATTTATCCATTTTTTTTTTAAGAAAAAAAAAAAAAAGGGTCTTGGAGGTCCACTTGCCCGCGTGGGGGCGCGTGTAGCATGTGGTTGGAGAATTGTTTTGGGCCACCATCCTCTGGGAGCTGTGGGCAGTCCTCTAGAGTTGTTCTTGAGAATTGAAAGTCATCTATATATTTTCTGTAATATTTATTGTTTGTAATTGATAATAAAAAAAATTGAAAAAAATATGAAAACCTGAATAAAAATTGTGGAAAACTACATCAAATAGTTAAAACATACTAATACCCTATTCATATTTTCAGTTGCGTGATTTATTTTTCTGTAATTTTTTATTCTTCTTGATACAATGATTAAATTTGTGGAAAATTAATAAAATTCCAGAAAAAAGAGTTAATGAACTAATATGTTCAGAGATCAAAACTGTGACTTTTCAAGATTTTTAATGAAATGTGTAATTTTCTATAATTTTATGTATCTTCTTGGAAATTTTAGAAAATTATGGAAAATCCCTTAAAAATCTAGAAAAAAGTTTTAAGGTGATACTACTGTGTGTATATGAAAACATGAATTTTGCATCTTTCCTATTTTGTTTGTTACATTTTGGAGTTTCTTCCCATGATTTTATGGTTATTTCTTTCATGAATAATAAATAAATAAAAGCGTTATGGAAAAAAATGCAAATAGTATCATGCTAAATTATGACACTAATGGGAACCATGGTAGAGAGGTTTGACCCTCCCATGATTATTTTTGCGCAATAAATAAATTAATTGGTAGTGTAACATTTGTATATTGAATATGATTCTAAGCATAAGGATGTCTCGATTTTATGTCTTGTTTGAAATGTCATGTTAATTTTGTTTGATGCTGCAAAAATGATTGTGTGTTGATAAGTTATGAAATATGACTTATTAATCCCAATTTTTAAGATTTTTAATGGAATTATTTTGCATTTAATTTTTAATTGTATTCAAATTATTGTATTTCTTTTGTTTTATTACATTGCATAAAAATAATTTATTTACCTACATTATTTTAATTCCACAAAGTCATAAACTTTTTTTTTTGGGTACACGGATAAATTAGTGCTCGTCGAATAAAATATATAAGGCCAGCAAGGCGCGGCCCACAACACTCTCTCACGGCAGCCAACCACAAGCCCACTAGCATATCTACCTTTCCTACCCGCGTCGCACTGGATCACTACTCAGAGAGAGCTCATAATGAATTCGCGTGGGTGCTTGGCTGGTGCCTGCGGCGGGTTGCGTGTTACTTCTTCTAGTTAATGAATTGAAAAAAAGAGGAGGCAGCAAACCAATTTCTTTAAAACAAGCAAACCTGATTGTTGACTATATATATATATATATACATTTTTTTTTTACTTTCACTCTCTCATTCTCTATTTTTCTATGTCCTTTTCCCTCTTTTCTTTGCCATGATTGGATAAAACTTTAGCTTGGGCTAACAAGGAATCCTATTTCCGAGGTAAAATTAATTTCTTTTTAATCCCTTTGAGTTCCATTGTTCATGATTTGCTATGTGATTGTTCTTATTTCTTTAATAATTGTTTAATTTGTGGCTCTTTCATGATTTTAATCATGTTTTCCTCGTATTTAAGTAAGGATTATAGTTTCATTAAATTAAAGAACCCTTAATTTCATTGGATATTACATTTTACTACGTTTTTGCAGATTAGTATAACATCGATTTTAGGTTTTCCTAATGTAGTTATTGATTATGTGTTTAAAATCAATTAACAAAAAAATAGCATGTCTAAATTAAGTTTTGTCAAAAATGTTTTTTATTGCAAATGTTCCAATTAGGTGTTTGGGATGTGAAACCCCCAATTGTGTAAATTTATTGGATTAAATTGAATCAATTTGCCTTAATAAATTGGAGGAACCCAAAGCCCTCACATTTTTAAATTTAATTTTCCTTACTTTTTAAATTATGAATTTAATTTCAAAACAACCCAAATCATTTATTATATTGATCTTCCATTATTTTTACGTATTTACTTTAAAAACTCTCTCTTTGTGGTATGACAACTCACCTTACCATGTACTATTATTTTCTCTTATACATCCACATGCACACACATATATATTAAATTTTATTCCACTCCACTAGACAACGACATATTTGGGGTCCGATCATGTGTATATTCTCTGCTTGCTTATATGTATATACAATGTCCTACGTTATGTGTGTGAGAATGTAGTAATGGCATCAAAGACTATTGTTGCTAACTTAAACCAAGGAGAGAAGTTGGATGGTAAGAACTATGATATCTGACACTGTAACATCCAGTACCTAATTGATGAGTTGGAAGTCTTGGAGACATTGACCAACTCAATGGATGAGCCTGAGCAAGGGAACAGCGCTAAGAACCTAGAGGCATGGAAGCATACCAAAGTTGGCACAAGAAGATTGTTGTGCGCTCTTTACCATGTTGAGCAACATGCACAATAACCTCATTGGTGAGTTTGAGAGCTATGGTATTTTCCACAACATGTTGATTGCCTTGAAAGAAAAACTTGGAGGGACCACGGTCACTCGACAACGCGCGCTGACATTGAAATTTGAACCTACAAGATGCAGTCTGGTGATTCTATGCAGGACCATCTGAGGAAAATGAGAGCAATGATCCGCAAGTTGAAGGTTGTTGGGAATAATCTAACTGATGAGTAACAGATTCAGACTATGATTTGTTCCTTTTCAGACTCATGGGGACAAATGAAGCTCAATATGGTGCATAATGAGAGCATTCAAACGCTCAAGGACCTATCACGCCATCTTGAGCTTGAGGCATAGCACTGCGTGGCGTAAGAACAGAGTTCTGCCTTCTTTGTTAGACATGGTCAGTGCCAGGCATTTAAGGCCCAGCGCAAGGGTCATGAGGAAGCACCCCAACGAGATCAAAGAGAGCCAATACAACCAAGCGCCCAAGGGGTAAACGTGGTGGACAGAAGCAAGTTGAACAAGCATGTTTTAACTGTGGTGTAGTCAGTCATTTTGCTCATGATTTCACTGTGCCGAAGAATTTACTATTTGAGTGAAGTGACCGACTACCCCACAGTTAAAACATGCTTGTGTCTACCATGATTACCCTTTAGGCGATTGGGCGTATTAGCTCTCTTTGGGGGCTTTCTTGCATTCTGATCTTGTTGGGGTGCTTCCTCATGACCCTTACGCTAACCATGTCTAGCAAAGAAGGCAGAACTATGTCCTTGCAGCACGTGGCGATGCCTCAAGCTCAATAGTTACATTAAATTGTACATGGTAATGTGAAATGTTATGCACATATAGATTGACTTGCCATAATCTCATATGATTAAATCCTTTGAATTTGATGCTATAAACGTAGCCACCAAAATGCAAGAATAGTGGGAGAACAAGGGTTTGGTTTTCCTAGATCACATGTAAATTTATTTTACATATGAAAGAGACTGAGTTGATAATGTGTCCAAAGAGCGGAAGTTTTTCAATCTCAGTATGCATTGTAATATGCATGATGGTGGAATCATCTTGATTTAATTGATACATGGCTTGTATCTAAGTTTTAAATACAAATTCACATTTATTGTGAAGGTGGGCATCATACATGAATTGAGAAATATTTTCTAAGATAGGCTATGGAATGACAGTTTCTTGGTTAGGCAAGAAACAAAGATGTGTTGCTAAATATATCATGTGAGATGAGTACATAGCCTGTAACACAATGATATATATATGACTTATGTTGATGTTGTAAGTTGTGCGGTTTGTGGATAATAATGCTTTATAAATAATTTGCATTGATGTATACACGGCAGACCGATCAATGTGTTTTGCAATGTCCACTATCTCGTTAATAAAAAGTTGGAACTAATAAATCCAGGGGCAAGCATATTGATGTATAATTATATTCAAAATATAGTGGTAGAGAGGTGATAATAAGTCGACTTTATCCTCTAGGTCGAGATGGTGGCCAATTCCATGACCAAAGGATTAACTTTGAAGCAATTCAGAGTGCATGTAACATGAATGAGATTGAGAGGTAATTCAGTCGAGTTACATGGTTTTGCAAGATCAGATGGACTTGGGGACTCCTAGGAGAACGATCAAATGCAACTCTTGCTATTTAAATTTATTGGTCATGTACAATTGCAAGACAATCACTAACGGGAATGGGAAGTCACAGACCACATGAGTGTAAAGTCCATTAATATGCATCATGTGTGATCTGGGTGATATCCACGCTTGATTAGTGAAAGACGCTAATAAGGTCATTTGAGGAAAGCCTAGGAAGTACTCATGAAAATTTCAACGTAGGTCGATGTATTATTAAATACATGCAGCTGAAGTCGTCAATGATGGAATGGGTATGAACTGTTTTTCCCATTCATAAAGATTGATGCCGGTCACTTGAAAGATAGTGATTTGAAAGTCACCTGGAATACAATATCGGTATGATAATGTACGAAGATAGGTGCGGTCAGAATGGATGATAAGGAAGTATGCACACAATGGTCAAGTCATCTTCTGATGCCAATCTGTATGGTTTATACAGATGAGAGTTGGTATGGAGTATTATTATTGATACCAAATTAACATACCGACTAGTTCATGCGATTTCACTTTATAGTGTGATCAAGTGGGAGATAAAGGTATAAGAGTAATTACACCATAATAGTGTGGACACTCATATACCATAGCCTAACCTTTTGGTGGTTGGCTATTTCATTTAGAAGAGAGAATTAGTCAGATAACTGTTAATAACCGTTTAGAGGTTATTAACGACTACTGGAAGTTGAGTAATTGTAGGAGAATTATTCTCCAATGCCCAAGTGTTGTACCTGTTGACAATTCTATTATATATAGAATTATTACACTCAACACAATTAACACAGTTAATCATACATTGCATTCTCTCTCTCTCTCTCAAGTGATAAACATCCTAACGAGAATCCATCAGTTTTTTATTGTTTTTTGTTTTATGTTTTCCTACAAGCTTAAACCTAGTACTGGAAGAGTAATTTGAATAGTATAAGGACATATTTTTTCTGCAAACTAATTTAGAGGAAAGTTTCTCTAATCTACTACGTAACAATTTAACAAATTATTTACGTGTATTTTTAGTCACATGACATACTTAATAATTATACAATTTATTTAAATAATAATAATGTGATTTAATACACGTTAATGATTTTATGATCTGTCACTTAATAGAGTTAAAATAAATTCATTTAAACTTGTTTAGTGAAAAACTTTGTCCTAATTCCAAAGGCAGTTAACCCTTACTCCTAATCCCTTCTCTCGCTTGTTCAACCTAATCCTTCTCCTTTGCACCTTTTAGAAATAAAATCGATTCATCTAGGAAAAGAAATGAAATAAAAATTAGTAAAAAATAACATAATGAGAATGACCCATTAAGCAATAAATGGCTTGGAAGAACATACTTGGTTGCTTCCTCTAAACCCCCCTCCCTAAAAAAAAAAAAAAAAAAAAAAAGATTCTATTTTGTCATGCCCAAGCCTAAAGTTACGTTCTAGGAAGAGTCCTGTAATAAAAGTCACCTAAGTCTACCTACCACCACGAGTCCCAATGCTTACGTGGCCACGGGGATGATGAAGTCATCGTGATATATCATATCAATAGCTTGTGACTTGTGCTGCTTCGAGGAACCAATGCCATCATCCTTCATCCAATTCCATCCTTAAAAGCCAATTTTGCCTCAAAGACTTCCAGAAACCCCTTCACATCATGCCAAACATTTCTCCGCCACAACTCCACGTGCTATCTCACGTGCCATCTCTTGGAATCTATCATATATGGTTTCTGTCCAAATTAACGATCAGGATCTCTTTCAAAGTCATACTTTGACCACGTCGAAGCCTCCATAAATATGATAACCCCCCATGCTCTAATTCCTTCTTACCAAAGGAAGAGTTTGGGAAGTCCTAAAGTCTTTCCCACACAAATTATTTTTTTCTTTCCTTCCCTTTTTTGGGCCATGAGTGAGACCATGTCTGGCCATGGCGATTGGCTCCAATTCTATCAGCAAAACCTTTCTACTACTACTCAGGTGACATCTCCAATCGATTCCACTGTTGTTACAACCACTGTCACTTCGGCTAACACGTTGAATAGTCCACTTGGCACAGGCAATTCTAGCTCAAATACTGGTCACTTGAGCCCGGAAGGCCGTGTCTCTAAGCCCATACGTAGGCGTTCTAGAGCTTCTCGAAGAACCCCAACAACTTTACTCAACACAGACACTACAAATTTCCGAGCTATGGTGCAACAATTCACTGGAGGCCCTAGTGCACCCTTTGCCTCAGGACCCCATCCAGGTGCACCAAACTTTGGTTTTGCTTTAGGAGCCGGGCGTAGTCCAACTGCAATGATGTTGCCTCCTGCTGCAGCTCATCATGGGTATCATCTACAGCCTCATCAACAACAATTATACCCGCAGCAAGGCCAGCAATACATGTTTTCACTAGGTAACAACAGCAACACACCTGTTGATCATGCTCTTCTTCAAAGACTTGGAAGCTCAAGACCCACTAACATGGGACTCTCTGATGGGTTTGTGATGGAAGGTGGTGGTGTTCAATCTTCCTCACAAGTACTTCCTCCTGTTAGGCCATCTACCTCATCCAATGAGAATAGGAGTAACAGTTTCTTGTTTTGAGAAAAAGACATAAAGAAGAAAGTTAGGTACTGACTTGTCTTAGGGAGAAATTGTTGACCAATGTAAATACAAATTTCCTTTTCACTTAGATAGAAAAATGTCGGCAAGGCTACACTTTAATGTGGCTTGGGCTGGGGATTAGATTTTTATTTATTTTTTCACTTTTCCTTTTCCGCCGGCTATTCATAATTACATATATTGTTGTTTTGGGATTGTTGCTTCATTTTGTCTGTTTCAAAGACTATGAGCCACTTGGGAATTTGGCGATTGACCCTCGGGCTACCTAAATTTTAGGGAATTCATGTTTTTTTTGTTTGGTTAGATTTGCAATGAATAATCAATAACGTTGGATTGCAATTGTGTTTATTAATTTAGTCAACCTGATCACCTCTTTTATTTTATTTTTTAACAACTACCTTTATTTATTATTTGGAATTTGTAATCGATCATCTTTTTTAATCAATTAATGATATTTTTACTTCTTTCAAAGATAGTGCATATTGCATATCGCAAATGCTCTCTTAATTTTTTACTTTCGGATAGCAATGCTCTCTTAATTTAGATATTGATTTGGACAATAGGATAAATTATGAATAAATCAATATCTCAAATTAGGATGTTGACCCTAATATCTCTTAATTTAGGGTGTAAATTTATCGGATGGATGGTTGTAATTATTCCTTACATAATTCTCCAATTGTAATACTAATAAAATGCACATAAAAAAAAATACTAATAAAATGTCAAATTAGTTTGTGTGAAATGTATTCCAACATAAACCATTTACATAAAGTTTTAAAATCATTTAATGATTCGTACGATTAAAATACATGTAGATTATTATCTAATTGTTATATAATGAATTCAAATTGAAATTCTTCCAAATTGATTTAGAGAAAAATTGTATTAAAAAAATCAATTATAAATATTAGGATTTGATTACAAAGTTTCATGATAGTTAGATTATGATAATTTGAGTCATACCATTTTTTTTTTTTAATTTGTGATTCACATAGGATTTTTGGTAAGTTATGGATTTGAACCCATAGTGAGATGTTTTTCTAGTGTTAAAGTATCATTAATTTGTGATTCACATAGGATTTTTGGTTTTCAAAGAGGGTGTCTTTTTATGCCTTGCCTTTGGTGGATTTTTTTATTTTTATTTTTTAATTTAACTTGAATGAGACTTGCCAGTTTGGTATAGTTTATTTTTTTAGCTTTAAAATTTTTTTTTTTGAAGAAAAAAAAAATTGCACCTAAAAAAATGTGGTTTCAAAATGGAATACGGGATAAATGCAAAAGAAATTTCAACCTTGAATTATTGGTTTGGGATTGATGAAATTGAATTTTCTTCGTTGAATTTTAAACTTACGGCGGAGTTTAGGATTTTTGTATGTAATTATCCCTTTTTGTTTTATCTCCTTTCTAGGTTAATTAGACATGTCCCCCTTTTTTTTTTAAAATACATTTTAAGTTGGGAGGAGCGATTTAAAGGTATTGGAATACCAAAAATATATATTATTTGAGTGCTCCCATTAAGAAGTGGGTTTCAAAAAGAATAAAATAACACTTGGGTTTAGAATAGCCATTTAAAGTTGACACGTTTTTATTTTTTTCTTAAAGAATCTGTACTTTTGTCATTTATTTTGTTTGGCTAAAATTAGAAAGATCGAAATTTCATCTAAATACAGAACAAACTTATGAAGTTTTGTCCTAGGCTTTGTCAACCAAACTTTTTTATCACGAGGCCGAAAGATTATTCTGCTTTTTACGTTTTTGCACCTAAAAAAAATAGATTATCTCTATTCAAATGTGATTTTGGCCTCCTGAAATAATTTGAAAATGTAAAGATATCAATAGCGAAGTGGAAACATGTTTTAAGCATCGTGAAGCTGATGGGCTCGGCGCTTTCTGAAAAACTTCATTGAAAGGGACAGATTTGAGTGAGAAATGGGTTGGGAAGAGGGGGTGAATGCGAGCTCATCATGGGGCCCATTGGCATCAAAAGGAAAAGTTGAGTTGCCAAAGTCAAATGCACCCTAATCCTTGCTAATTTGAATTAAAATGGGTGCCTTTTGATTCACTAAGATTACATCAATCTTTAATTGGTTGGAAGAGCATTAGTAGCTACCTTGTTTTTCAACCTTAATACAGTGTTATAAATCATATTGTCAAACACGTGGATAAGTATTTTTTACGATATGTTATGATGAGAATAGGTTTAGCCCTAATACTAAGACTATTAGGGTCGACGGTATTGATCAGGATGAAATGTTGCTTTTTGGATGGTTAGAATATTATTATTACCTTGTAATATATACTCAATTACTCGTCACTCTGAATATTTTAGTCTACTTCATCGGATGTGTGAATCCTCCTCCTCATCCTCATTCGCGTCAACTTTCTCATGATGTATAAATTCTTGCTTCTTGTCATTCTTGTCGTCATTACCATCACTATTATCATTAACATTGATCAACAATTTCTCATTTGAATTCAAATATACAACGTATGACTCTCATAAACTTTTATTTTTATTTTAATTAGAACATTCCTTTATATTCCAATTATATATATATATATATATATATATATATATATATATATAGCGTGTGTGATTATGAAATGTCATAACATAGAACTGCTAAAATTGTTTCTTGTTAATAAAATCCAAGTTAGTTAAATAACCTAAATTAAACTCTCAGAATTTTTAAAAGTAATTTCTTAAGAGTTAAGACCTATCAACATTAATATATACTCTTTTCAAAAATTCATATAGCTAAAAGTTTAAACTAGCTGCATGGAATATTAAATTCTCAATATTAAAATCTTACCAATTGAATAGGTCATTATAGCATAATTCCTATGCTTAGTATCATTACGAATTGAATGCTAATAGTGTACTTGGAACCAAATTGTGCAATTTATATTTTTGAATTACAGCTCGTTGAATTTAGTTGGATTAAAATTTATGTGAATTAATTGGTCCAATTTCTTCTTCTTTTCCTACACATAAAACCCAAGAAAATTATTCAGTAGTCCAGAACTACAAATAAATGTGTAATCTTCCTCTCACATAAATGATGAGTCCTACCATGAATTTAATTAGTGAGATCCACTATTTTATGTGGTGGGACTCACTATTCATGTAAGAGGGGGATTACGTATTTATTTGTAATCCTTGACTATTGAATGTTAACTTTAAGACCTAGTATTCAAAATATATCCTTATTTACATTTTTCCATGTCTATTTTACTTATAATTAAGGATGACAAAAATGTCCCTTCCTACATGAAATGTTATGCCTTGATCAGTCTCACATATATTTTCCCTATTTTGAAGAGGAGCATATCACCTACAATCTTTAAATATACAATCCCTGCAATGTGTAAGATGTTAGCCCAATAAAAATAATATTGGATAGTTAAAAATTTTAGCTAAGCAATTGAAAGCCAACTTAGCAATTACATTTCAGATTGAACTAAATGCATTTTACCTTATACCTATAATTGAACAATCACACGTCTCTCACACTAGTCAGATCTAGTGGTATCGCTAATTCGCTGCCACCTCCACAGCTGTAAACACCACCGCCACCACCATAATCGCCTCCACCACGGCTGTATCCACCATCAATTTCTCGTTTCACGGTCGTTGTTGATATGAAAAACACAAACGATAAAAAACAATGAGATCTAATAAAATCCATATCTAAATAGTATAATTGTGAATTTGAAATCCTAGATTCGAATTCATTTCATTTTAATGAATTGAATTGAATTTAAATTATAATTATTTCATCGTAACCAATAGAATTGACTTCAAATTCAGTTTATAAAGGATTTGGTTCCAAACGAAGTGGAAAAATTTATAATATACCCAAAAAGAGGGGCATTTTTTTTTTATAGGAAAAAAAAGAAGTGCGTTGTGGTATATGATAATTTATAGGTATGACTTATCCTTACTTTTACCTAAATCAAATTATGCTCTTGGGGAGTACACTTTTTATCTCAAGATATGGGCAAATTAAAAATATTGGAAAGGATATAAACCCTAACAATTTGAAAAAATTTCTTTCCAAACTTGGAAATGTTTACATTTCAAGTATCTGGTTATAAAATTTTGGAAATGTAGTAAAGCATACCGTATTTCCAAAATTTCGTTACAATCTTTATAAATTTCCCTAAAAGAGATAGTCAAACAACATTTCCAGAGATTTACGTTTTATTTCTAGAAGAACTGTTTCCTGGAAAAAAAATTATTACAAGGACAACACATTTCATTTTTTTTATGGAAGGTTGAATTTAGACCATGATATATGTAACGATATTCGCTCCAACATGGCAAGGCTTTTTGCTAAGAATTGTTCATCCTGAAATTTTGCATTAGTATATCTTTCTGAATACAAATTCTCTAAAATAGAAGAAAAAAAAAAAAAAAAAATCAACACAATCGGACACTTTTTTTTTTTGATAACCCAATCTGACACATTATATATTTTAGGTGGTGGAATTAAAGTGGAGTAGAAGATATTTATTTTATTTTTCTATTTTCTAGTTCATAAAACTTTCAAAATACTTTTCAAAAAGTACCTTTTGATTATAAAAAATTCCAAATTTGCTACTTTAAGATTTGGGCTTTACTCGAACCCAAAAACTGATTTCAATTTTAGAGCCTCTATTTCGTCGGCCTCTTTACTTTTGGGCTTTAGTTCGCAGATGCTCATTAATGCCAAATACAATAGAAGAATCTTTACACATTGAAATGCTATATTACAAGTTATAAGAGAAGAAATTTACACAATTCGGACAAATCTAACTTTACACAACTGGTTTAGGATTTTCCGGTCTAGTAGTCAAGTACAACCTTTAATTTGTAGCTGCATTCTCAATTCAAGCATAGCCCATGTCAAGTTTGGTAAGTTAGGAATTTTCTTAAGCATGTATGCACAGCAGGACAGGGTGATTTGCAAGACATGTTATCAATTCTTTCACTTCAAGTGCATATTTATATATACCCTCCATTACATAAACATATCATGCCTATTCCGATAACCCGTCTCTCCTTCCATGCAAAAAATGAATCTCCATAGCATATCTCTAAGTTTTTTAATTGCCATTTGTGCAGTTTTGGCATCCACACATATCATAAATCCTAACCCATCAATATTTCTCATCAAATATCTCATTCATTTTAGTCTCACCTTCTTCTCATCATCTCCAATTACTTCAACAGTTGTTGCATACAACATTGGATGCCATCATCACCAGCACAATAGACACCATAATAAGAGTAAAAAGGTAATTCCCTGCGAGGATTTTTCACCTGATTTTCCTCAGGACACTAACACAACCGCGTATATTTGTGTTGATCGAAATGGGTGTTGTAATTTTACAACAGTCCAAGCAGCAATTGATGCGGTTCCAAATTTAAGCCTGAAAAGGACTATAATATGGATCAATACTGGCATTTACTTGTAAGTTGGTGTTCTAGGATTTCCTCCTTGTTCAATATCTTTAATTCATTATTTTCTTTTTTCTTTTTTTGGTAATATTTATTTATTTATTTTCTTTCTCCCTCTTACTTTTTAAAAATTCATTGGCTATCATTAGTGAGAAGGTTACTATTTCAAGAAACAAAACGAATATAACATTTCAAGGACAAGGCTTTACGTCAACTGCAATTGCATGGAATGACACGGCCAATTCTTCACATGGCACATCTTTTAGTGGCTCCGTTCAAGTTTTCTCCACTAATTTCATTGCCAAGAACATAAGCTTCATGGTAAGATTAATATAAAACACACACACACACACACATATATATATATATATATATATATATATATATATATATATGGGCTTTGATATTTTTCACATCATTATTTCACACTACTTAAAAATGTAAACAATATTGACAATATTGTCCATACTTTGTGAGCATGTTAAAATTTCTAGAAAATATTGTCCACATTTGAATAATGTAATGTATATATGGTGTGAAAGAATATTTTCCCTATATCTTCATACTTTCTCTCTCACACTATATTGGTGACATTTTGGTTTGTGTTCCACACGCACTATTCTGCATGTCCTGTCCCTTTCCATATATATATATATAGATATATAAAAGGTCATTTACAATATCTACATTTGTTTTTGGTAGTGTACCTACTCAAATTTTTACCGTTGAAACCATCATATATAATGTAGTTACAATCAAATGTTACATTGGTATTGTCCAATTTTTTCATATATATTAAATTTAAATAAATAAAATAAGTTAGAGTACCAAGCAATGTGATGTTGTTATTATATGTGATGTTGATACTATCAAATGTGACGTTTTTTATCTATCAGATGTATCATATATATATATAAAAAAAAAAAAAAATGTAAGTGCTATGTAAAACCCATTTGAAATATATAAAATATAATTAATATTTAAACATTTTACTTAAATTTATATTTTTTTATCTTTTTTATACATATCTTACTTATAATTTAATTCTTTTACACATTTTCTATTACTATCTTCCAAATACTTGTCTCTCTCTCAATACTCTAACCGATTACCCCTTCATTTCTTTGTCATAGGCTAGATAAGACCCATATATTTCGTTGCCTAATCTGCTAATCATATATCAAATAAGATTTCGTTGGACATGAACATCTTTTAGAGATACATGCCCTTACATATCAAAAAATTGATCATGCTAGAATGTTGCTCCCATTCCAAATCCTGGTGATATTGGAGCCCAAGCAGTAGCAATTAGAATATCTGGAGATCAAGCTGCCTTCTGGGGTTGTGGATTCTTTGGAGCCCAAGACACCCTTCATGACGACAAGGGCCGGCATTACTTCAGAGATTGCTATATCCAAGGTTCAATTGATTTCATCTTCGGCAATGCAAGGTCACTATATGAGGTAATCTTGGCTGATCTTAAGCGACCTCTATATAATCAAGTTGATTTTGAAATATTTTGTGTGAAATTATGTTTATGGTCCATCTATTATGTCATATAATATTTTAGGAATTTATTTTAGTTATATATATATACTAGTCGCAAACCTGTGCGATGCATAGAAAATGAATTAAAATTAAATCTAAAAAATTATTGGTCTAACTATGATTTTTATTGTCTTTTATATTTTATCTAAATATGAAAATTGATAATTATTAAAAGACATTTATTATTATTGTGTTTATGTAAAAAATATATTATAGTATTAGGCATTTATTATGATTGTGTTTATATATATAGAATAATATATTATTTCTATTAAAGAAAATATAATATGTCAAGATTCTAATGAGATGTTTAATTATAGAATAAAATTTAAATTCAATTAAAATATATATATATATAAATAAAGATGTGTAAAATTATGAGAACTCAAAAGCTTATGTGGCACAATATTATAAGGTCAACCAAAAGTAAAAAAACTTCGATTTTACATTATAGTATAGATATATTAGGGGTGTCAAATGGGTGGGTTTGGGTGGCATTAAATGGGTTGGGCCTTTAAAACCCAATAGCCCATTTAAACCCATTTAATAAAATAGATATTACCCAAACCCAACCCAACCCAATTATCTAAGCTAACCCAATCCACCCATTTAAACCCATTTAAACCCAACCCAATTATCTAAGCTAAAATAGATATTATAAATTTTAGAAATATATATAACCATATAAATTTGGTTTACATAAATAATTAATGTATCACCTATAAAACCCTCTCGGATTCACTCTAATTCAATCACACACTCACAAATTTGTAGTTCTTAGTGGGAACTATGGCCTCCTTGATCAATTTGAGATGATCAATCTGATCCATTGAACTAAAAGAAAGCTAGAGAAAAAAAGCTAAGAATTCTAGTTTATTCTCATAGATATTTCCCAAGCATGCAAGGGATAGAGCTTAGTAATGCTCGGTTTGCATGGTCAGCTAGCATGCTACCTTCCTATTGGTGGATCTAAATCACAACCAACTAGGTACAACCCCTTAGAGCTCTAACAGCTTGGTACAAGTAGTGGCAGTCATATTATAACAAACTATGTACAAAACCCTTTAAAGCATAGCCTAGCTAACAAACTCTGTACACACCTTTATAGCTTGCTGCCAAAGTTGCAAAATAATTAAAAATAGGCTAGACATTGGGTCTTACATTAGGGCATGGTCTTAATAAGCCTCCATTCCACATGTTGTTGCCAATTTACTTTTGCTTTAAAATTATAAATTATTAAAAATAGTCCAAAAAACTATAATATAAGGGTGGTTGAATAATCGAATGAATTTACAAATATTTAATTATTTCTATTAACTTCACAATTATTTTTTATAATCTTAATTATATGTGTTATTAAATTTGTTTTTATCTATTGTTGGTTTTCCAAAGCAAAGCAACCGATACATTACACTGAGCTGAGAAGTGACAACTATTTGTTTGGGGTGACATGACATGTTGGTTAATCTAGGGCTTATATAATTTTCAAATCCAATCGTGTGTTAATTTAGACATTGTGTTTGCTAAAAATATTCCCCAAATCAAAGCGTGCTTTACAGCTACGTACCTAGTATACTCAAAAGTAGAAAACATTAAACAATAAGTAATCCCTACATTGTTCACTACAGAATTGCCAGTTGATTTCCATGGCAAACCCAGTAAACCCAGAATCAAAGGGCATAAATGGAGCCGTTACGGCTCATGGCAGAGTTTCCCAGGACGAGAACACTGGCTTTGCATTTGCCAATTGCACCGTGGGTGGCAATGGAAGAGTATGGCTAGGTCGAGCATGGAGACCATTTTCTCGTGTTGTTTTTGCCTACACAAAAATGTCAGATATCATTGCTCCTGAGGGTTGGAATGATTTCAACGACCCTACAAGAGACAAGTACGTATATAAATTAAGATTGTAACATGTAGCTTCGTTTGCGAATGGTTTCTAAGTCCAATTCAATTGAACTAATCAAATTGTTGTCTGATTTTAATTGCCAAAATGTAGGACTATATTCTATGGAGAATACAATTGCTCAGGTCCTGGAGCAAATATGACCACGAGGGCTCCGTTTGTTCAGAGACTCAATGACACACAAGCTTCTCCTTTCCTTAATGTGTCCTTTATCGATGGGGATCAATGGCTGCAACCCTACATTTAGGCCTATATGTACTGTTATACTGTTGCTCTCTCAAATTCACTATTATGTTGGTGTTAGCAAAAAATGCCTATTTGAAACTTTATGGACTAAAACGCTAAACAATTAAATTTTAGGAACCAACAGTTTAATTTAGTTCTAAATTTATTTGAATTTATTTTCTATTTTTATATGGAAAAGACAACAATGCAAAAGTAACAGCAGTATTGGAGTTAAACTAAAGTCAGTTTCTCAAAATGGCTTGTTCATTATAAAAATTGTACATTTTGGATGATCTTGATGAATTCGTTTTCTATATAAGCAATAAGAAAAGTTCAAAAGCAAGGTTTGTGATTTGTCATATGTTATATATTCATCGTACTGAATGTCGGATTGATGTTATGTTGGTGTTGGATCGTAGCCTCATATATGTTCTATTAAAAATTAATCATTGACCATTGTGTCTTCCGTGTGGAAAAAAACTGTCACCAGTACTTCATATTGTGTGGATCAACCTCCATCACATTTTTTGATAAGTATACCGACAGAGAACCTTCCAGAGAAGAATACCGACACCTTCAAACCCTTCTGACCCATTTTCCTCCTTGTTCAGGGTCGCATGGCCTTCCCTCACTTCCGTGTGAGGGAGATTATGACCAAAAATGGTCAGATCTCGGTAGCGTGGCCCGTTTCTTTTCGTTTTCTCTTTTGATTTTTCTTTTCTTTCTTCTTTTGGCACTCAGATCGAACGTTTCCGAGCCACCACCACCACCCCTATCCTCTCCCACTTTCTGTTTTACCTCTTTTTCATCCGATCGGGTCTCATACGGGTGGCTCGAGCCTTCAACGGATTCTCTCTCTTTTGTCGGCACGACTTTTCCTTTCCAGTGGGCGACGAGATCTTCTACGGCCGTGGATGTTTGGTGGGCATCGGGTTTGGGGACTTCTTCCAGTTCGAGATTCTGTCGACTACCCTATCTTTGGGGTAGATCCTTTAAAACTCTTCTTTTTGAAGAGTTCCCACCACACTCGAATCGCATGGCATCTCTTGCCATGGCCAATCCGATTCGACTTCTCAGTGGTTTGCTTGGCTGGGATCAAGGCTCCAAATCTTCTGCTGGTCTGGACATCGGTTGTTGTGGTTGCTCTTGTAATCTTCTAGATTTTGGTCAAGCTCTGTGCCGTTTGGTGTTATTGTTGTTGGGTTGTTTGTTGTTGTTATTGTTGTTGTTGTTAAATTTGGTGTTGTCTTTTTGCTGTTCTGTTTTGCTGCCCTCTTTGTAGGGTCTTGTGCCGTGACGAATGTCACTTTTTCTGCCCTCTATTTAGGGTTCTGTCTCCCTCTTTGTAGGGTTGTGTAATCTTTTTTTGTTTCAATAAAGTCTTGTTAATTATCAAAAAATATATATATATATATATATATATGTTCTATTAAAGAATAATTATGATTAATCAATTTAAAAGATAATTACACATGCTTAATAAAAGAAATATTTATTTTGAAATATCTAAGATTGACTTGAGGAAATGCGTGTGCGCACATGTTATTTTGTAGATTTAAAAATTATTGATATATTTAGCTTTCCCCCACCCCCACTGGCCACTCCCCATGCGGGAAAAAAAAAAAAAAAAAAAAAAAAAAAAAAAAAATTATGGCTAGCTCCACCACTGTATTCAACACCTATAGTATATACTCTTAGAGCATGGAGCTAATCTATATTTTATTTTGTGACGCTTATGTCTCATTTGATTAGCTTCGTGAGGATTTTCTATTAGATTTAATGGAATTTATTGATGTGGTAAGTACCGACATCGCGTATTGAGAAAAAATTGGGGAAAAGAAAAGGACTATCTATTCTACATGTTGTACAAGTTTTTGTGAGACTAGGATAAGTTTGTCACCTCAGATGGTTGATGTTCTCTCCTATTCTTGGATTAAAATGATCTTTTTCTTTCATTCTTTTATTACTAGGTGATGTTTGGCACTGGCCACACATCAATTTCATAAAATTAACAAAAATGCTTCATGAAACTAATCATAAGAGAGGTAAATGTCACAAGAAAAGGTACATGGTACCATCATATTTTGTCCCCCCCTCTCCCCCACACCCTTTTTTTTTTTTTTTTTTTTTTTTTTTTTTTTTTTTTTTTTTTTTTTTTTTGTGTTAGATTGTAATTGCTAGGATCACATAAGACAATGTTTTACATCAAATCTAAAGATATCTTCATTAAGTCACGTGATAAACTAACTAGTTTTTTTTTGCTTTTTTAATCCAATTTTTGTCACTTTCAATAAACAATAATAAGGTTACACATGATAAGTCACTTTTTTTCTTAACTCATTCCATATTGAGTAGAAACTACATGATTTTCTAGCACATTTTATAATTTATATTCATGTTAGACAATAGTAGTCGCAGAAGACAGTGTCTACCTCAAATCTTGTGGTAGATTCTGCAACGTGTATGGTAATTCATGATTCTTACTTTTCATTTTTTATCAGTTTAGATAGATAATAACAGGGTCTGATAATTGCTTAAAATTACAATATCACCTTAATATTGGTAGGCATTATCGCATTTATTTTGTAAATAATCCTGCACTTACACGTAAATATGAGAGTCGGTAAGTTTTCTCTAAAAAAAACAAATACTCATTTACGTGTATTTTCTCTTGTAGGATATTAAAACTGATCATGTGGACGTTAAGCAACTAAGAAAATCCAAGGGTGAAGACTAATTCATAAATACGAGGTAGATAATTATTGATTGGGAAAAGGAAAGGGACAGATTAGGTCTTGCGATTTACCCAATTTAACAGTATAGGTCATTAGATGACTCATGTTGCTTTCTTTTTAGTATGATTTGTTTTTTTGTCTTATCAATCTTAGTTGATTTGTTTCAATTGCATTGGTACAATATTGGGCCAAAGAACATAAATTTAGCCTCATGTCCCTACTTTCCACTTGGAGCCATATTGTTTGAGAATTCTAAGCAAGTGTGCTCCCTAATTAGATTTTCACTTTGCTCAAATATTCCTATGGATGCTTTTCATTGTGATGTAGTTTACAGGTCAACAAAAGAAGCCCAAAAATTAGATTACTTGCATAGAATCAGATTCTACCGCAAAGGAATAGATGAAGAAGAAAAAAAAAACCAATAAAGAATTTTTTAAATCTTCTTACAAAAATTGAAAATTGCATTTACAATATTGGTTTTGTAATATGAACAATATATTATGAAACATTCATATATTTCAGAGAAACAAATCTGCTAAATATGTGCTCTTTTAAGGTTCTTTTCTAGTTTGTGTTTTGTTTTATTATATCATTATTCAATTTCTTTCATTTAAATAATATCTTGCAAAATGGTTACAATTAGTATATTATTAACTTCATTTACTCTTTCCTAGCAATTTACGTATTTAAGCAAAGTTTTTCTACTAAACTATAATGATATGATGATTGAAACAATCTCCAATTTAGGCCAACATCTCAAACTCCATTTTAAAAAATACATGTTTAGTGCAAGAAGAATAAGAAATTGAGTTTTTTTTAAGATCTTATTTTCAATAACTTTCCTTGTGTATTGCATAGGTTTGCGACTAGTTCATAAATATTTTTGGAGCATTTGAAGAGTCAAAAATGTGTGGGGGTATAAAAAGGCAATAAGAATTTCATTTAACGCAAAAATTGGGAAATTTTGATTAGGAAATATTTGGAGCAGTCTCGGTATTTTGGCCATCTCCTTTCACAAAGACATTAGATTGATGCGATTCTTGTGGTGTTGGAAAGAAGACTCGAAGGCTCGAAGCTGTACAACTTCACATTTAACAAAAATTTCGAAAATCATTCGTTTGGCAGGTAAAAAATGACCTAGAAGTTGACCTAACTCTAAAATTCGGGATTGACAAATTTAGTTTCCCTTTTTTTGAGAGCATGTGCTTTAGAGTTTTGGAGGCTATAAATATTTAGATATAGAAGAGCAGCCGTCACTCTCTTATGCTAGACAACCATTTGTTTTATTCTATTTTTTTTAATTAAGTTAGTATTTTCTGGACTAAGTTGTTGAACAATTGATGAATAGAATCAACCAAAGAGAGTTTTACTAATCAAGCCTATTTCTGAATCTTCTGATCGATTATTTTATGTGTGTACTTAGCCGATTGTGTATTAAAATTGGATTGGTAGTGGATGCTTAACGATATTGGTAGACAAACCTTGATGCCTTAGTGATTTTAATTATTGAATTTTATCAAATTATTTTATGCTAGTTTAAATCATATTTCTCTATATATTATTAATGCTTTTTACGTGTTCTCTGTTTTCACTTTTTAATGAGGATCGAAAACCTTAACTAAACTACAATCTTTGTCTTGAAATTGGACGACATCAGAGTCACACTCGATGAAAAATGGGGGGAGGGTCACACGAATATGACAACGTCCAGTGTCGTTGCAATAAAATCTTCATTGCAACGAAAATCTTGTGGAAATACATTTAGACAATAATTTTCAAAATATTATTGCAACAATATTGTTGTTGTAATATCTCATTGCTTCAGGATTTTTGTTGCCAATAAAAAATTAAAAAAAATTGGTACTAATTTATTACAACGATATTTTTGTTGTAATATCATATTGCTTCAACATTTTTGTTGCAATAGATTACCAAAAAAATTAGTACTTATGCAATGATATTTTAAAAATAAAAATTTGGTACTTACTTATTGCAATGATATTTTCGTTGTAATATATTATTATTTCACAGTTCTTGTTGCAATAGATTAAAAACAAATTGGTACTTTCTTATTGAAATAATATTTTCGTTGTCAGATCTTATTGCTTCACGGTTTCATTGCAATAGATATAATTTTTTTTTAATTTTCTTTTAAAATATTTTACAATATAAATATAAACTTTGCCCCTTAACCTGGTTTACATGCAAAATAACGATAAAAAATCTCAATCCAAAAATCAAATTACTTTATTACAAATAGATCCAAGACATAAAAATAAATACAACTTGTTGAGTTTATATTCAAACATAAATTTTTAAAAGTACTATACACAAATTCTCCCTTTTAGATAAAAAATAGATACAAGGAATTTATATTCAAGCACAAAGTTTCAAAAGCATGTACCAATTTTCCCTTTTAGGCTTTAAAACTTCTTCCAAAAAGTGCAATCTATGCATGATTCACGACCCACCTCCTTTGGCCTCCATATAAAATAAAAATAAATAATAAAAAAATTAATATAACGTCCATTATATAGGCCATTACGAAAACCTAGCATCAATAAGATTAGAAAGTATCATTTCATCAAAACATCAAGAATCATTTGCAACTAATCATAAACACAAGGAAGAATAAAACCCAGCAAAGTCACATCAGTGGAAGCATTCAACTAAAAAATTATGCCTGAGTAATTTTTGTGAACAAAATCTTTCTATAAACTTAATTAGTTTAGGCAAAAGAATGAAAAATGATTTACTATCACGTGTTCAATAGAAAAACACATAGCAAGGACCAAGGGGTTGAAAACCATGCATTGACATGCCAATTGGGCTTTAAAATTTATACTTCATTACTATTAAATGACACCAACACCAATATACACTATTATTACTTAAAACTTCTTATATAATCATTAAATATATTTATAAAGTAAGTATAAATAAATTTGTGTACCTGAGATTGGTTAACCAATAACGTCATAAGCTCTTCTCTCATACTTTGTCGGAGGCTCCTACTTGTGTCTGCCCTTCAGCCCAAAGGCTTTCTACTTGTACCCCCTTTTCAGCACATTCTTCTCTCTCTCAACGCTTTCTGTCTCTAGTTGTCTCCTCAAACATTGAAGCTAACTATTAAGCTTGTCGCGTACATGCTTTGCAGAAGTTGGAGGCCTTGCCATGTATCCTCAGCCACAAACATAGCTTGACATGGACTTGGAGCCAAAAATTAATTAGAATATTGCATCTCGCTCATTGCTAGATAATGTTCAACCTTCTTTCTCTTCCATTTCAGCAATTTTCTGGTTTTCTTCATCCTATATTAAAAACATAAATGTCTTTAGATCTTATAAAGCTAAATACACACACAAAATTGATATACTTACATATACATGTTAATCATCATTATGAGTCCATTGGCCTTTTGGACAACAAACCAATGCCCACAATTCAAGAGCATCAGGCTCTTTTTGTATTTCTCGATCCCTCTAAGATATATAAAAAAATACAAAATCATCTTATAATTGCTTAGTTATAACTATAATACACTACACTATTAGTATTATATATTTGAATATTGTTTTTATTTGAGCTTATATTTTCAAAATTGATATGGGAAAACAATTTGCTACCAGTACAATGAATGCTTACTCGCTTCTTGCGATTACCAGCATTTCTTTACTCATTTTTTGAAATAAAATTTTTACGTCACACCTTTTGAAGTTATTTTATAATAATAATATATGATATCATATGCTAATAAAACAAAACCATATAGTTATATAAATTTTTTGTTCTTTTACCTAAAAATCCTCAGTCTCAAAATACGAGATCATTTCTTCCCATTCCTTGATGGCGAGCTTCTTAGGTTGATTTAGAATTAGGGCTTCTCTCTCATCTTTGTATGCTTTGTGTGTTACTGAAAAATCAACTATCCAACCTTTATTCATTTCTTGAGCAATCTTAAAAAATTTAGTTCGAGCAAAATCATCATCATTTATTCTCTGCATTTCCTAATAACATCACAATTGATATATATATTTATATTCAAAATATCAATAATAATATACAATTATATGCAAGACACATAATATTTTTATACTACTAAAAAAATGTAAGACAAGCTTATGCATACATTCCACACATACCAAAATTTTAGCTTTCATGGTTTTTTTGTTGTCTCTTGTGGTATTTCCTTCCAATTCCTCACACCAACAAGAGACAAATAATGTCTTAGTTGAAGCACCACTTCATCGACCAAAGTGTGATAATTTATTTCTATAGGTCTACCTTACTTTCTTGAGAACATAATCAATAATTTGCCGTCACTACTTTCACTAGCTTTTTTAGTTACCTTTAATCATTTTCAGAGTTCCTCGACCCCATTTAGGAGATGAAGCAGAATCTATACATTAGCAAATAATTTCCAAATTAAGACATTAATAGAAAAAGCACTAAAGATAAAGATATTATAAATCATTACAATGACATGGTATCAAGTGCTAAATAATGTATGCTATGAAATAAAAGCGTTAGAGAGAGAAAGAGTTCATCATATAAATAATGATACAACATAATGCCACAAGATGTGGACGACAAGCATCTGATGGAAATGTACGTGTAGCTTGTAATGTGAATGGATCCTTCAATAGTTGATATATGGATGTCTAAGTTAGCGTTTGTGGCTGTGAGGAAGATGGTTTCTTCTGTCTCCGATTGAATCGTGTGGTAAAATACTGAAAGGAACCATCTGTGGCTATCGTCGTTGTTATATTGGCGGTGAACGCATCCAAAATATAGACATCTAAACTAAAAAATGCATAACATATATAGTAATTGGAATTAAAGAAAATATCCAAAATATATACATTAACTATAAAATAATAATAGGAAAATGTAGCATAAGGTCATTACAATGCATTCTCTTAAAAAAAGATATGGGATGATAAAAAAAACAACTTAAGACAATCAGTCATCATCATCATCATCTATAAATATCACCAGGGAAATGCTTTCCAAACTCATCTTCTTCCAGATCAATGTTATTATTGTCATAAATATGATCGTCTTCCAAGTGATGATCTTCACCAAAATTTGCGTCAATACTTAATCCCTTCATATCACCTTTTCACCATCTAATTATGTCTTGAGAATCTTCTTCACTACCACCCATATTATGTTGATTGATTGGAATTGCATTCAGTTGGTAAGGCTCATTATCAAAATCATTGTTCTCATTGTTTACTTCTTACTCCCTATTTGGCATAGCAAAGAGATTTATTGGTTACACCCTTATCATAGGACACCAATTCAAACTTTTAACATTCTTTGTATAATAAACTTGTTCTACATGAATCCCTAAAATGAAAAGGACCATCCTTGTAATGAAGTCGTATCATGTCAATATTGATAAATCCATACTAACATTTCT
The DNA here is from genome assembly GCA_907173295.1 of Fagus sylvatica. NCBI lineage: Eukaryota > Viridiplantae > Streptophyta > Magnoliopsida > Fagales > Fagaceae > Fagus > Fagus sylvatica. The sequence goes on along the minus strand of OU015769.1, from coordinate 19,035,935 downwards.
TGTACCCTCTACTTTGGTTCCTACCCTGAGGTGGGACTTCAAATGAATCACATTTAAACAAAACAACTTCCTTAATTCCCAAATAATTTAAAGGAATAATCTTCTTAATGACACCTTAGTTCACCACTTTTCACAACCACACCACAATTTTTGGGATTTTAATGTTTGCTCTATTTCCTTTGTTCGAAATAAGAAACCATTAATAATGTATTTGGTATAAACTCGGGCATGAGAATTTGGCCCTCGATTTAACCATGATATTTAGTCATTTGCTTGTTTATCTCGACTATTATAAATTTGTGCAATCTACATTTAAACAATTACAAAATCACAATCAATTTATTACAAATATTTGAAATTGACGCATGAATGTGCAATCTTTTGTCACCCGACTCACTTGTCCTATCTTCTTCTTTTTCTCTATGTCTTGTCCCATCCATTGTCCCTTTCCTTATTCTTTTATTTTTGTTTTTGTTTTGCATGGCCATCTATCAAGCACTTCACGATTTTTACTTGACCAATTAAGCATGTAAAAGTAAGTTTGTAAGTGATTCAACTAAAAAGTGTGTGACACTTCACAGTGGGTCCTAATCCTGGGTGTGTATTTTTTTCTTGACATATTCTTATTTTTATTAATATTATTATTATTGGAGTGACATTTGAGCAAAAGGTTGACATATTATATATATTAAATTGGTAGTAACCCGAAATGATACACATGTATGAATCGATATTGAAATATTTTGTTCCCTTGAGAAAACCGAAACAGTCATTAGTACGTTGTTGACAACCTTGATCATAACATCAAAAAATGAAGCTGAAAATACTTATTCTAATTTACAAAGGGTTACTGCGATTTGATGATCTAATATGTCTAATTCTAACATACTCAATTCCTTTGAACATAGCTCCCCGAAGAAACTGTTTAAACCAATTAATGGTTCACAAATTTTCTTCATTAATAACCCACTTAACTGCGTATAAAATACTTTCTTCGATAATAAACCACATATCACATACATTTCACCATGTTGGTCATGCACGAGTACTCCTTTCACATATGTTCTTGGTTTTTTACCTAAGTTACCAAGGTAGTTTCCATACCTCTAGGACACATGAACACTAGCCTTTCATTTGAAATGTTAGATTATTACTCAATCATCAAACTGGGGCTGAGCCTTTTTATTTGAGAAGTTAGGCAATTTCCTAAGGCTTCATAATTTTTCATCTTATAATATAATATTATATTTATACAACAATCTAAAATAAACAATCTCTCAGACCTTTTTTTTTTTTTTTTTTTTTTTTTTTCTAGGAAAGTGGTCCATGTCTAGCTAGAAAAAGGAAGAAACCTAGACATTCTTTTTGTTCTCTTTTGAGAACCGCAAACTGAGAGGATCAAGATTATTTTTCATGGGTAAAAAGAAATCCCTGAGTAGTATCTCTCAAAAAAAGAAATCACTAGGTAGCGAATAGTATGACGAATATTCAACCGTAGATATTGTCCCCCTAAACTAAGAGATTTACATGGAGTTACCACTTAATTCAATTACAAAATAAATTTAAGAAAACCTCAAAATGAACTTCATTGATAAATGACTAAAATTACAAGAATATTTGAAAATATAAATTAAAAGGATTTTGACCTAAATTCAATGCAATGAAAGAATACAACACTTTATTTCCTAGTTAGAATCCCAATAAACCATAAAAAATAAATATTGTAAAAGACCTAATCTCCGCCCCTTAAACTAAGTTTGGGGGCTACATTATGAGGCGAGAAGGTGTTAGACACCCATCTCACTTGATTAAAAACACTTTTTTTTTCTTCTCATGTGTGACATTAGGTAAATAAATTGATTTGATTTTATATATATAGATATAACTGATGAGAAACTTTCTATTACTAATTTTATTTAAATTGAATCCTTCTTTACTTGTGAATGTTATGATTATTTGATGATTCTATTGTTAAGTTAAACTACAATAGTATCCTTGACAAATTAGCTTCTATTGATCTAAGTTTTAAAAGTCATTACATTCTAGCTATATTAAATTTTTATATTTTAGATTGTATTTCTTTTATTTGTAAATATTTTTTTTTAGGGTAAATTGTATTTTTTGTCCCTCTAATATGGGGTTTGTTTAATTTTGGTCCATAAATTTTAAAGCCTTCAATTTTGGTCTTTCAATTTATTTAAAATGTAACAATTCAGTCCATTTGTTTATGTTTCGCTCACTTATATTGTTTTCTATCCATTTTTACTTGCATTTTTGTTCAATTTTGGTTCCTTAAATATGGGATGCCTTAGCATTTTGTTAGTTATGTAAATGAAAAAATAGGCGGAGAGACTAAAATGTTATATTTTAAAAATTTGAAGGACTAAAATTGAACATTTTAAAATTGAGGGACCAAAATCAAATAAACCACATATTTAAGGCACCGAAAATGCATTTATCCTATATTTTAATTATAGAAAAAGAATCTCTTGACATTTTTTATACTAATAATAGAAAAATATAACAAAAATTAATTCGTAATTTTATTTTACAAAACGTAAGAAGAATGGATTTTAAATAAAAAAAATTATATTATTTAAGTACAATTTCAAAGTTACACTTATGATCCACTTTTTTCGAAATAAATAGTTTTTCGACAGAAAATATTTTAAGTTGAATTTATTTTCAGGAAAAATTGCTTGTTTTTCAATGTTTGGTTACATTCTTACGTCCATGGAGCATAATAACAACACCACTAGAGAACCTAAACATTAAGATAGGAAAATATCAGATCAGTGAGTATTTAAAACAAGAAAATCTTAAATTGAAAGAGAGAGAGAGTATGAGATTAGCAAAATTAAAGACCACAAACATAACAACCTTCATATCACCAAAATAAAAAAGGGAAACTATTCGATATTGAGAGAAGAGTATGTTGTTTTCACAAATCGATCAGTGAGCATAGAAGAACAAATTGGTAAGGGGAAGGTGATATCAATAGGAGGAGAGGGTTAGAGAAAGAGAGAGTGAGGTGGGGTTTCGAGAGGTAGGTTTGACGGTGGCAAAGGGAGGTGAAAGTGGGGTTTCCGTTGCTCGGCGACGACGACATGGCTGGTGGTTGTTGGGTTCTTTGAGTCATGATATATCGATCGTGGGGGAAGGGGGGGTTGGGTTTGCTATTTCTTTATGTACCAATTTATGCCCTATCGCTATTTTTTTTTTTTTTTTTTTCAGTCAATTCGAAATTGTTTTCTATTTGATATCATTTACGTCACACTAAGAAAAAGAAGGAAAAAAACATTTTCGAAAAATGATTTAGGTTGAAACAAATAGACCATTAAAATTATTGTGTTATTTCTCAAATTGTATTGAGTGTCAAAACCTTCCCCTTGGTTTCTAAGTTAGGTCAGGTAAAAAAAAAAAAAAAAAAACTTGGGATTCTTAAAAGGATGTTTACCCTTTATATTTTTTTAAGTAAAAAAAAATTGACTCGCTCACTAATGAAATTTACCTTTTCACCTTTAAAGTCATGAACAAAAATATATTAAACATAGAATAAATATCTTAATTTTGGAATGCATTTCTATTTTAGATAGAGAACTTAGGCATCGAAGTGTGTGCAATCGGAAAGAACTCCTAGATATTCTATGATTTTACTCTCAAAAAAAAAAAAAAAAAAAACTCCTACGTGACGTGACCATGTGATCTTTAATAAAAAGAAGAAGAAAAAAAGATTTACCGAATAAACATATATGAAAGGCAGCAAAAAATAGGAGGCAAAATAAGCGCGTATATGACCAGTAAAAGAAGGAGGGAGAGAATTGTTACAACTCACAACTCACAACAATTCACAATTCACATATACACTTGAGGGAATGAGGCAGAATTAGTTTAGTGCTAAATTTTGAAGCATTCGATTTCGATTTCCATTTCGAATGGATGTGCCTAAGTCTCATTCCAATGGGATCTCCGATGATACGGCGTCGCCCCGCCCTCGTGTCTATGCTGATGGGATCTATGACCTCTTCCACTTCGGCCACGCCGGCTCACTTGAACAAGCCAAGAAACTGTCTCTTTCTTTTCTAATTTCTTTGCCGCTTAACTCTTACGTTCTTTCTTTTGATCCATCATTTATTTCTCTTGTTTTCTCTCTTTTTCTTTTCTTGTGTTTGTCAAATTTTGTCAAATGTTTCGATTGAATTATGTTGTTTCTAGGATTTTTTATGTTTTAGTATCTGGGTTTATCTTATTTTTGTGATTCATTGCATACTTAAATTCTGCTATGTGTTATTATAAACAAGAAATGCTTTTTGTTGTTACATAAGAAATGCATTTTTTGTGTGTGATCTTCTATTATGCTGGGTATGGCTTTTATTTTCCATTTTCTTTTCATTTTATCTATGGGTTTTAGGTGCCGAGATTATGTATTATTTTCTTATGGGATTGAATTTGTAAATTCAGGTTCCCAAACACCTATCTTCTTGTTGGATGTTGCAGCGATGAAATCACCCACAAGTATAAAGGCAAAACCGTTATGACGGAGGATGAACGCTATGAATCACTGCGCCATTGCAAGTATAATTTTTCCCAAGTACTTGTAATTTGTTTTCGAAAAATTTATAGCGTGGAGATACTGTGTTTTGGTTTGATGTTGGATATTTGCAGTGTATCAATACTTGGATTTTCTTTTTAGATGAAGGAAGTACTCTTGTGTCATCGAGACTTAAAATATTGAGTTTTATTTTTGTTCGTTCTGTGCAGGTGGGTGGATGAAGTCATTCCCGATGCACCTTGGGTGATCACACAAGAATTTCTTGACAAGCACAAGATTGACTATGTGGCGCATGACTCTCTTCCGTAAGTATAATCAACCAAAACTCTCACTTCTGAGCTTAAGAGTTATGATATAATTTTGTGGACTGAAGGGTTTTAAAACAATGATGAACTTCTTTCAGTTTCTCTTGATCTATAATTTATTTAAAAAGCATGGTATATCTTTGTTCTTGTACTATTTTGTGACGATATTTTAAGTGGTTCAAGCATTTGAGTAAATTGTGTAATCTTTTGTACTTTGCTTGAAATGTTTTGCAGTTATGCAGATGCTAGTGGAGCTGGGAAGGATGTCTATGAGTTTGTAAGTCTGAGAGACAGTTTCTCCTCAATTGCAATTGCTACTTTTGTCTGTGACATATAATTATCGTAGGTGCACCTCTATTGCAGGTTAAAGCTGCTGGAAAGTTCAAGGAAACACAACGGACTGATGGAATTTCTACATCTGACATTATAATGAGGATTGTAAAAGATTATAACCAGTATGTGATGCGTAACTTGGATCGTGGATATTCAAGAAAAGATCTTGGTGTTAGCTTTGTGAAGGCATGTATTATTTTTAATCTTTATTATTTCATTTTGGTTTCTGTCTAGATTCTGTTTTCGAGTAACTTCTTTGCTGATATCTCTCTTCCTGGTGTACTTATTCTGTTGTTGTCTATGTAAGCAGGAAAAGCGACTGAGGGTGAACATGAGATTGAAGAAACTACAGGAGAAAGTGAAGGAACAACAAGAAAAAGTGGGAGAGAAGGTACGTTGATGCCTATGTCAATAACATTATAGTGCTATACTATATAAGATCTTATGGGAGAGTCAAGGACATGATTTGGTTTTTTTTTTTTTTTTTTGATAACCTTGGGTGTCCGGGCCAACTTGCGTGCACCTCGACTAATCCCACGGGATCTGTGCACCGCACCCTCGGAAGTTTCCCTACACGGATCAAGGTAGATCGTTGGCTTTTCACCAGGGGGTGTGGCCTCAAGGAATTGATTGCACCCAAGAGGTGTTGAACCTTGGACCTTGAAGGGAGCAAACCTTCAAGACCAAGGCCTTCACCACTTGGGCCAACCCCTTGGGGTTAATGATTTGGTATTATAGAATGCTGATTATGTTATATTGCCTTTTCTTCTATTCTCATAGGATGGATTCTTTCGTACATGTGGTGTTTCCAATCGCATAAGACTTTGAGTTTTTGTTGTACAACTACTAGGAGAGCATGTGGTGAAAATTTTAAAATATTGAATCATTTTTTAAATTTCAGGGACTTAATTAACACAATCTATAGTCTAGGGATGAAACTGAACTCTAACATATGCTTTAGGGATCAAAGTAATAGTTTGAACCCCTTTTTTTATTGATAATTTAAACACTCACTAAGTGGGGTGCATTGGGTGATGCTGTGCCGTGTGATAGATCTTTGGGCTGGATGGCAGGGTCGTATTGGTGGTCATCGGAATATGGTAGTTTGGCGGATTGTTCCTCATTGTGTGATGTGGTGTATCTGGAGGGATAGGAATGCTCGTCACTTTGAGGATTGTGAAGGATCTATTCCGGCTCTTAAACTCTTGTTTTTTCAAACATTGTACGAGTGGGTATTCACTTTGGGTTTATTTTCTATCAATTCCCTGGTGGAATTGATTGATCTTTGTTCTTTCTGAGATTTGTTGGCTGTCCCTTAGTATACATCTAGTATACCTGGTCTGACCTTTAATAAACATTTTATTAGTTTTTTCAAACTTTGTATCAGTGGGTTTTCACTTTGGGTTTATTTTCTATCAATTCCCTGGTGGAATTGATTGATCTTTGTTCTTTCTGAGATTTGTTGGCTGTCCCTTAGTATACATCTAGTATACCCAAGCTGACCATTGATAAAACTTCTATTACTTATAAAAAAAAAAAAATTCAAAAACTCACTAAGTTGGTCTTGACTTGAGGTTCTCGATTTAGTAATTATAGTTGTGCATGGATTGTATTTGGTTTGGAATAGATAGTTTGAAAGGTGGAGGGGCTGAAACAATGAATCCTAGATTGCATGAAGTAGGGACTTAAGGTTGTTTTGATTGGTTATTTTTTGGCTATTGGTAGGGAAAGTATATGGGGTTTTATGATTTTAGTTGGGTAAAAGAAAAGTTATCCTTCTTGGTTGAAGATAAAGGAGAAAAGGGGCAAATGAGGGAGATAAAGAGAGATTCTTTTTCTAAGTGGCGTATGTTATGGTTTAATTTATAAATTAAGTTTTATGATTTTAGTAGGATAAAAGAAAAGGTGTTATTTGTGGATGAAAAGAAAGAAGAAAGGGGCAAATGAGAGACATAGATTATTTTCCTAAGTGGTGGTTGTTACGCTTTAATTTCTAAATTAAGTCAGCTTTTTTTTTTTTTGATAAATAAGTCAGCTTATTTTCTTAGGTACAACTTATTAAAATCTCACTTTTTATTAGGTCTAGGTTAGTCAAACCTATCTTATTTTTATCTCACCAAAATAAGTTATTCCAAATGCACATAGTACTAGGACTCCTAATCTGACTGATTAACTAAAGACTTAATTAAAACCAATTAAAGACTCTTTATACTATTAGAATTCTAGAGTACTCTAGAGTTGTGTAAAAGAAGTGGTGGATCATTTACTTTGTGGCTCGAGATTTGTTGACTATGGCTTTCGGTCTGTTTAGGGTTTAGTGGGTTTTGCTGAAAGCATTCTAGAGGTGCTGGCTTGTTGGGAAAGATAGTTTGGATGACATCAGAATATAGAAATTTGGAGGGCTGCGGTTCCCCATTGCTAAATGTGGTGTCTTTGGCAGGAAAGGAATGCTCATAGCTTTGAGGGATGTGATGTGAGAGGACTAGTCCAGATCTGAAACTGTTGTTTTTTCAATCTTTGTATGAGTGGATGTTAGTTTTAGGCCAATTTTTCACCCTCTTAGATTTGCTTGATCATTGTACTTTCAGAACTTGATTTCGTACTTGGGCTATTAACTTTTTATCAATAAATATTGTTACTTATATATATAAAAGAATTCTATAGTACTCTAGAGCAAGCACAATTATGAAAATAACCATAAAAATAAAATATCTCAGGAAGTTTTATGAACTTCCAGATCTAACCCTACACATAATAAATTTTTTAACCTTAGCCTCCTATTGACTTGACCTTCAAGACCATTTAAGAATTGTCTCAATTTGATGTAAATGATGTTCTACATACACCATGTGGTTCATGAACCACTTGAAACCCATCCACCCGACTCACTCCCAAATTTTTTATCTACTACCCTTCTCCATAATGCATCTTTCTTTGAGGCATAACACCACAATCGTTTCCCAAATAAAGCACGGTTAAAACATAACAAATTTCTAATACCCAAGCCTCCGTATTGAATTGGCTGACAAATTGTCTTCCAATTAACCAAATGGATTTTAAAATAATCTGTTTTTGGATTAGCTTTTTACTGAAAGCTTAGCTTATTTGTTGAAAGTTGACAAAAGTACAGTTATATTTAAAAGAAGCGACTTTTAAAAAGTTGTACACAAGTAAATAAGCTAAAAAGCTTAATGCAAAACGCTAATCCAAACTCACCATAGCAGCATACACACATTTTATTTACTTGTAGGTAATTGCAATGATATTACACTTTTTTCCTTGACTAATACATATTTAACATATGCCATTATTGGTAGTTGTAGGTAGCGCAACAAAAGTTCATTTAGGGATACCATGTTATCGTTGAAATTTCATTATCCTAACCACTAAAGCAAGTCAGCTTAATTGTTTCAGGGGTGTCCTGGTTTTGGCTGTGCTTCTATGCATTATTGCAGACTTTATTGATCCACTTATTAAAAAAGTAAAAGAAAGAAAAGAAAGAATATTGATTCTTAAACCTTAAAATGTAATATTTTAGAAGAACCTTTTGTACACTTTTCGTATATTCTCTCATTCAAATAAAATTTCATATGTTTAATTACTACTTTGGTTCTTGAAATTTATATCAGTTCTCAATTAAGTCTTTTAAAATTAAAACATCTCAATTAAGTCCTTTAATTTAAAAAGTGTGTCAATGTCACTCTAGCATTGACTGAAGCTGATAAAATTATGTGGCACAAATTATCCTTGCGGCATATGCCACATCAACCATCTACCTTGAAAATGCCACACAATCCATTTAAAAAGTTATTTAATTTTGCTTTTATGGTATCTCATTACAATTAACAGAATTCATAAAGTCAAAAAGAGAAAAGACACGAAATACATGGAAGAAGCGAAATCCATCTTGCGTCAATGCTTGCCATTGCCCTAGCCCCTAGGTCTCGCTGCCTTCATTACCTACAGGCATTTTTCGGAAACCAACATCTTCCCTAGCCACCAAGGGCTTTCCTCTTATGAATCCAAACAATCAATCACACCCGATTCCTTGCACTCCATTTCTCTCTCTCTCCCTAGCTTATCCATTGATTGTAGAATTGGTGTATATCAATGGATCTATTAGATTTAACTGGAGATATTTGAATTTTGGTTAGGGAATTAATGATGTTCAATTTGGGATATTTCATCTCCACTCTCTCTCTCTTAAGAATAATATGCTTCTCAAATGTGGAGTGGTGTTGTTTTGGAGATTATGGCAACCATAATTATGGTTAAGTTGTGTATTTGAATGATGGAGGTAGTGTTTGGAGGTAGATGGTGAGGCCGTGGTGTGTTTCACTGTCAAATTAAACCACTGGCAAAATCATACCGAACAAGCCGCCCCCTCCCCCCCTGCCCTGGGACAGAATTGATTTTGTCAGTGAATTTCCAAAGGATCTTCGCTTTATGGTGCCTCTATAGCCCATCAGAGCTTCATCAATCTCATGATGTAAAAAGGCATGTTGTGAGAGAGAGAGAGAGAGAGAGAGAGAGAGAGATGTTTGGGTCTAAATTCAGGTCTCAGATGGTAGTGGAGTAGAGTAGTGGCCTTGTTGGAATCTTTTGCAAGAGTGGTGGAATATTGGTGATAGTGGTCAAGTAGCATGGTCATGGCAACCATGGCTGATAGATGGTTGATTTCTTTTGCTTTTCCCTTAGTTTTTGGGTTTTGTTATTACAATGAAAAAACTAAATGAAGTTTACCTTAAATTTTTTTCGTGGTTTAGGTCGCTGATGTGGCTTATGCGTTACAGATAATTTGCGCCACATGCCATGCCATGCTGATGTGGATTATATAAATTAGTTTCATTAACATGCCATGAGCTCTAGCTCAAACAACACCTACTTCTCTTATAAGAAAGGTTGAAGGGTAACTTAATGGGTTCAAAACTCATTACCCATAGACTGCAAATGATAGTGTCTCAAACCCAGCGTTCCTGCACAACAATGTACCATTTAGTTACATTTCTGTTTATACCAAAGTTTTCTCACTCTATTTCTTCTTGAATTGATGTCCTTAGTTCTTGTTGCTTTTACCCGTGGTCAAAAAGAAGGAATAGTCTTTTAGTTGTGCTGACATACGCTATCTGTTACATTGGTTTATTGATTATGGACCCTCTCTCTCTCTGTCTCTCTCTGTCTCTGTCTCTGTCTCTCTCTCTACAGTCTGCTCTAATAATGTATGTAGCTATCACAGTCCTGATGTTTATTCATTTTTCACATTTTTTACTTTTTTATCCACCATGGATAGTCTAGAACTTTGATGTATGTAACTTCCTGCCTTGATATTTTAGATTCAAACTGTTGCAATGCATCGTAATGAGTGGGTGGAAAATGCTGACCGTTGGGTTGCTGGATTTCTTGAGATGTTTGAAGAAGGTTGCCATAAAATGGTAAGCCAATCCATGCATAACCAATTACAGCTCTCTCTCTCTCTCTCTCTCTATATATATATATATATATATATGTGTGTGTGTGTGTGTGTATAATAAATACAACTTTCATTACTGAAATTAGGCTGTGTATGAGAGCAGATGCTCCTTATCTACTTGTCCACTTTTATTTAGGCATTCTTACCCCACAATTACTCTGTTTATCACTTGATCAATAAAATATTATTATTTATCAAAAAAAAAAAAAAAAAAATACTCTGTTTACCAGGGCACTGCTATCAGGGATCGAATTCAAGAGCGGCTAAGGGGTCAACAGTCTAGAGACTCCACATATCTACAAAATGGTAAGGATGATGATGATGATGATGAAGAATATTATGATGATGATGATGATGAACAATATTATGATGATGGAGAGTATTATTATGATGAGGAAGACAAGAGAGATGGGAAAGAATAGTAGATGTGCTTTTCCATTCTTGAAGGTAGTAGGTCCGTTGCATAATGTCCCAACTCCCAGGCTACTTGTCTCTGTAAAGTGCCACACAATGGTAGCGGATGTTGAAATATGGTTTGCTCTGGTTGCGAAAGGAAATGTTGGAGCTTCTACTTGTATTAGTTTTTTAGTTTTAGTATTATGATTATGATTATTATTATTATTATTATTATTATCATTATTATTTTCACTTTGTATGGTCGATGTTTCTCAGAACATGTAATGTAACACTGGTATACATGAAAGTCCTGTTGTCTGGTTGGCAAGATTTTGGCTTTCTTAAACGTGTTTCTGGTTGGTTTTCATGTAAGCACCTTGCAGATGGAAAGTATTTCCTATTCCTTTTCCTTTTTTTTTTTTTTTTTTTTTTAAAAAAAAAAAAAGAAGATATTTTTATTCCCTGCAACTCAACAATATGATTTAAATGAAATCGACGTTTCCATTTCTCTATGAATTGTGAAAATTATGGCTCAAATGAGATCATGGCTTCAATTTCTCTCTCCGAATTGTGAAAATCCAAAAAGAAGACGATTAAAATATGCATATTATTTTTCATCCAAAGAATCGTTGGCAAAAGATTCTGCCGGTATGAAGTATATGAACTACGAAATAAGTGCAAAGGCCCCAGACAAAAACTCAATTAAAAAAAGAAAAAAAAAAAAGTTGAAAAGTATTTGTCACTCAGCGAGAGGAAGAGTGATTTTTTTTTTTTTTTTTAAGGAATATTCTCTTAAGATTAGTAAGAGAAAGATTCATGGCAGTTTTATATTAAATCTAAATAGTAAAATTGTCATTTCAGGTTTGAAGTTTATTGTGATTCTGCAAGAGGGAGGATAGTGTAATTTACCCAAACTGGTTTGTAGTCAAACTCTGTCCATAAATTTTAAATAAAAATTATTACAATATAAAAATTAAATGAATATTATTTAACTAATATTTAAATTTAAAAGGTCTCATTTTAATTGTTGGCCTTAAGTTCTCAAATGCATTGTGCCGGGACTGATTTCTGCCATTTAGCCACATCACCTAAGGCGTCAAAAGCCACCTGGAGCAGTCAGTCCGAGCAAAATTGTTTTTTGTTTTGTTTTTGTTTTTTTTGATGAAAAGCAAAATTGTTATTTGTAGGCCAAATTTTAAATTACACCCTTTAAGTTTGGTCAAAGTTCAATTCAGTCCTCTAAGTTTTGACCGTTTCAATTTAGTCCTCTAAGTTTGGTTTGGTTTCAATGTAGTCCTCTAAGTTTTGACCGTTTCAATTTAGTCCTCTAAGTTTGTTTTTGTTTCAATTTAGTACTCTAAGTTTGATTTTGTTTCAAAAACTTAAAAACAAAAACAAATAAAAATTATTTATAAAAAAAATTCGTGAAAAAAATAAAAAGTTAAAGGACTTAATTGAAACAAAATCAAACTTAGAGCACTAAATTAAAATGGTCAAAACTTAGAGGATCAAATTAAACTTTGATCAAACTTAGAGGACTAAATTGAAATAGTCAAAACTTAAAAGACTAAATTAAACTTTAACTAAATTTAATGGGTGTAATTTAAAATTTAGCGATATTTGTATATCATGGTTTGGAGGGACTTCCATAGTCCTAAGACTGCATTAATAAGTGGACCATTCATGATTGATGTGCTTCTGGTCACATTCATTTCCTTCAATCACTCCTTCAATCACTCACGTTACTAAGTATTATATTTGGAAAGCAAAAAAAAAAACTAAATATTATATTTTGTCACTTAGTGTGAACCAATTGGGTCCCTCTGACAAGTCAAATATGGCGTATTCAGAAAAAATAAAACAAAATAAAGTCAAATATGGTGTGATCAGTTATCAACTCCAATAATTCATGCCTTGAATTACTATCGTCGGTAGCTTCCATTAATTGTTGTAAAATTTTACAAAATGTGATTATTCAATATAAGTACATGTTTAGTCTCTCTTTTACATAAGGGTAGGTTTCACTAATTAAATTTATGGTGAAACCCACTACTCTATGGGAGGAATGATTATTCAGTAGTTCAAGACTAGAAATAAATGTGTAGTCTCCATCTCACATAAATGGTAGGTTCCACCACATAAATGTGGATCACACTAATTAAATTCATGTTAGGACCCACCATTCATGTGAGAGGAGGACTACGTATTTATTTGTAGTCCTGATCTACGGAATAATTTTCCCTATGAGAGGGGACACTATGTATTTATTTATAGTCCGAGTCTATTGAATAATTTTTCCTATGAGAGGAGATACTACGCATTTATTTGTAATCCGAAACTACTATATAATTTTCCACAAATGTGCCATACATCTATAAAAAATTTAATGTTTCATACTAAATGACAATTGAACAATTGCACAAAGAATACAAATCTTCTATCCTACTTTTTATCTTCCACTTTATACTCCACCAATTATACCGCATCACGTGTTTAATTTCTTTCCTTATAAAATTACTAAGATTTAAAATGGAAACAAATCAAACACAATTTGACACATGGTATATTGTAGTTAGTGGAGTATAATGTGTAACACAAAAAGTGAGATAGAGGATATTCGTTCATTGCACAAATATGCTTACTAATTTGTGCATGATCCTCTTTTCATTAAAATTGAACACCTTAAATAAATAACTAAAATGATTGGTAGTTGGCATTAATAGAGGATCAACTTAAATAAACTATAAAAAGAGTGATACCAAGACTTTAGGGCATTATATATGCTCGTTGTAAAATAAAGAAGTAAATAGCAAAATAAAAAGATATTAGATGAGATAGTATAAAACTTAAGTGGTCATCTATCTAGTGATAAATTCATCTATCAATTGAGATCTCATTTAGATTTGCTCATAAGTTGGTGTGGAATACATGTAGATGTATAAGACTTGCTTGGAATCTTATAAGAAATTGAAAGGATTGGCTTGTCGTCGAATATTACTTTTTCATCTTCGGAAGTACATAAGAAAATTCATAACAATAAATAATGTGGTTTGTTGCTGACAGTAAATTTCTGTCCGGTCAAAAAGTGCAAGTAAGGAACAAACTCAGAAGGTGTGGAAAAGTAGTCTAGCTATAATATGTTTTTGTCGAAGGGCTACATAAATTGGTATATAAAGGAGATGGGTATATGGTTTGCTTAGTTGAACTCTAAGACACTCAGAAAATGGCCGTGCAATTTGTAATACGAATTACATTCTTACTTCTCCTGACATATGGATTAGCAGAAGCAGCACCACCAATTGGAAAATCGGATTGTCAAAATCACTGTGGAAATGTTACGAATATTCCATACCCCTTTGGAATCGGCTCTTCCCAGTGTTACATGGACGACTGGTTCGAAATTGTTTGCAATAGAAGTGGAGCCTTCTTAAAAAGAATTAACATGGAGGTGCTGGAAATCAGTATTCAAACCAGCAGGAGGTACGCCGACAATACCGTTCTGGTCAAAAGTCCAATAATCTCTTCGAATCCGAGTTGCACGAGTATGAGCAGTGGTGGAGGTGTGAACATGAAAGGAAGTCCTTTTACTTTCAGCGTGAGTAACAATTTCATTTCAGTTGGTTGCGACAACTCTGCAATCATGACCGAAACTGATCCAATGATTATTGGGTGCAAATCGAATTGTGACACAAGCTTGATAAACGATAAAGGTAATACATGCTCAGGCTACAACTGTTGCGAGGCGACAATCCCTTCAGGGCTTCAAACATTTAATGTAAGTTTCCCAAGTACAGACGATAAAAAAGGGCAAGAGGGATGCAGGTATGCTTTCTTAGCAGAAGAAGAATGGTTGTACAATATATCACTTCCCTTTTCTGTGGAAAAAATAGATTTCATTCCTGCCGTGGTGCTGGATTGGCGGATATATAACTGGACCAAAGGTTCGCTTCAGATGTTTGAGTCCTTCACCATTAGACAGGGTTTCGCGTGTCGTCTTTACAGTACTCCCGGGTCCAATTACGAATATTATTCGTACGAATCAAAAGTTATAAAATCAACTAACTTTTCCAAGTTCGGATGTTGGTGCGTTTGGGGATATGAAGGAAATCCTTATCTTCCCACGGGATGTGAAGGTAAGTTTCGAATATATACTTGCATTGGCTTTTTAAGTTGGTTATTTTCATTAATATAAATATAAATAAATTAATTTTAGTATTATGAGGTATGATCATGTTTGAAGTCAATTTTTACTGGATTATTATTCTTTAATTTGTAGTAATTATAACCTACGTGAAGACATATTAAAATGATAAGTTGTGAGTAGTAAACCATTAATATCATAGGTCTCCATTGAAATCACCTACTTTTCATGAACTTTGTCACGAATCATAATTTACTACTTCAAGAAAATGTAAATTTAAGCGTGCATTTAGGTGTCTCCCTACGGCTTTCCTAACAATTATTAGGCCAATCAATAATTTTAATTTTTGTTCATACAACAACATAGCCCACCAACCCAGTCCCAACACATATTTAAATTAAGAAATGGTAAAAGGACATTACTTTAATATTTTGGAGAGTCTTTTTGTGAGGACTTTGAGTCTATGACATGAGGTGGTTTGGGCAGTGCTGATGCCAACATGGTAACGTTATCGTTCTGTTAATATAGAAGAAATTAATATAGTACGAAGTGATCATCCAACAACAATTACCAGATAGAGTATCTTAGGCTTGTTTTGAATATGATTGGGTTATGTGTCAAAGACTTTGCAAGTTCCCTTTTCGCTTAACATTTATTAATTTGCAAGTAATGACTCATGCATGTGATAGCACTCTTTAGGAAACGCCAAATTGAAATAACTTTGTTGGTGGAGAAAGAAGATATTACAGTAGTGTCGGTAGTGGGCTTGAAATAGTCGTAGATAAAAGTCCACTCTCCAACTGCTAGTATATGATTAAATTTCTGAACCATGAAATTAATATATTTGAAATGGAAATGATACTTCTCCGATTATAGTATGTTAATAGCGTATTTATCCTCTCCATTTTACCTTACAATAGAGAAGAATCTAAATTCTTTGAAGAATGATTAATTGTCTTTCATTTTAGTCCAATAAAAAGATTCTTTCGAAATCAATTTTAATTCAAATGGAGAGGATTCTATTCCCTTCTCTTTGGTCTCTATCCCTCTATAAGAGTATGGGTATCATAATATTATAATAGGCGTTATGTCATATATATGCTTCATTTCGCTATGCTTGAAAGTATTTCCAAGGGTCTTAGACACATAAGCTCAAAACTCTAACTCAATTACTTAAATTATTGTTCGCTATCATAGCCATGCAAAAATTAGTATATTTCAATTCTTACTTAAAGTTCAAGGTCATAACTATATCCTGACCAATCAACACTCCCTTATGGTGTGTATGTATGGGAGTGAGATCCAAATTGCTTTTAAGATGTAATGCATTGATTAGTTTGTTTGTTATGCTGTGTATCAGATATAAATGAATGTAAGGACCCGGTGCTCAGTACATGCCCAAACAAGTGGGATTGTCAGAATACAGAAGGGGATTTCAGTTGCAACAGAAAAAAGTGGATTATTATAGGTATGTTCCTATACTCATTAAATTTGAAAACAATAGAAAAGTTAATACAAAAATAAAAAACAGAATTATTGTTATTGTGGATATTATAGAATGAACCTAGTTCTATATTCTGTTGCGTTACCTATGCTATTCCTAAAATTAATTTACACGGTGATAGTAGAAGGTTTCAATTTTCATAACCTCGCGATTTAACATACCATATACCATACCACGACATGATTGTCATGTTATGTGAGAGGTGCCCGTGAGGCGGTGAGTTTATTAGATCTAGTAATCATTTACATGCATGCAAAACTCACAAGTTGTCAATGTTTATTGTTTAACCATACAAATGTTTTTAGTTTAAGAAGTCACACCCCTCTTATTTGTTATCCAAATTTACGGAAATTCTTTGGTTTGGTTTCTTCACCGGAGTGTCTCGTAGGATATCATTTGTGATAAAATGTCTATCATTTGTGGTAATACTACAAATAATTGGCGTTTTAAACAAATGACAGACATATTACAATAAATGACATCCCCACGAGACTGTCCCCCACAGGTCCAAAGTCACCCCAAAATTCAAGGTGGTTTCTCGTCTTCTATATTAAGTTTGAGATTAAGATCTTAGGATATTGCATGAGTTGCGATTCCTTTAAAAGGCTGAGATTAAAAGTATAAAAGTTAACTTCTATTCTCAACATTCGAATAAAAAAAAGCAAAAATGGCAGAAGGGAAAAAAGGTAAAAGTTAAAAAGTAAAAGAAAAAAGAAAAAAAAGTTGGGAATAAAAAGAGGTATTGCATTGATCTTAATCCTTGAGTTTGAGAGTGACTATTAGGTATTGCATAAGATCTTAATCCTCAAGTTTGAGAATGACGGTTAGTGTGATAGAGTCCAAGTTCACTCTTGGGCCCATCGTACTATCTATTTTACTTCATTTTACTGTTGCACCATAAAATTTTATTATATCTTGGTACTATTATTTATTCCGCTCTCTCTATATAAACCATATAAAATATTACTAATTCTACAAACATATAAAGATATATTTTCTCAATTCCAACACTCAAGATCAAGAACATGCCTTGTTATAAGAAAATTCATGTTGGGTGAGAGATTCTGTGTGTGTTTTCATTGTTTAATGAAATTTTGATATTTAGCAAAAAAAATAATAATAATAAAAAAGGGCATGTCTTGTTTAACAATTAAAAATGATTTTTTTTTTTAACTATTTTTCATTAGTGTATACTGAATAACAGAGTGAAAAAGTTTTATTGTAATACTATCATCTCTTCAATTAATAGCTTCCTCACTTTCTTTTTAATTTTTGAAGTTAAACTTTTTAAAATTATGTGTTAATTATATTTTTATCCGAAATCCTCATATTTGACCCTCTATAATTTGTATTATTTACTTACATCTTTTTTCTTTTTTTATTTTTTTATATTGTAAATACAACATTATCTAATACAATGAAGAGATTTTTCATAATAGTTTGAATAGGACACAACAAGGCTTTGATTGGTAGAATTATAGAAAAGTGAGAAGAAAGAAAATATTGGGCAGAAAAAGAAAAAAAGAGAATTATAGAAAATACTCGTATCTCATTCTCCCAATTCCCTATTCTATCAAAAAAGTGAAAATATTAATCCATTTACCAATATTCTCTTCCTCTTCTATCTCACCTTTCTCACTTTACCGAACACACTCAAAAACAACTGGAAAGAAGAGGATTAACGTTGCTTTTTAGCCATAAAAAATTGTAGAAAATAGTAGAGGACTAGAGGCTGTATTAGTAATAATTATCGCTGTACAAACAGAAAAATTATGCATAAATTTATGTACAATAATGTGTCGGTATGCTTTATAGGAATTTTGTAAAAATATTTAGGGAAAATTACTCCAACATCTCCTAAAGTTTCATAAGATAACTTTCCACGCAAATGTTTTTCTAAATAGAATATTCCTCTTTTAGTAAAGATTCTTATCATTTATAGAAACTTTAGAGGGGGAGTGTTATTCGTTCACAGACTTTAAGTGAGTGGAGTGTCATTTTGTTCATAGTTTAGGTAGGAATATTATATAAAAATAGAATATTCTATTAGAAAAGTAACAGTTTGAGAGGTCATGAACTTATCTGTTACATTTATCCAAATTTCAAGAGGGTTGTTATTTTGTGAAATATTTGGAGGAGAGTGTCATTTCATAAAACCCCAACAGAATTTGTTATAATTTACCCAAAATTTTACCTAGATAGGTTTTACCTTTTGTAATATTTAAAAGACTATCAAGGTTCGCGGCTTCTTTGTAAAATTACTCAAGAAAAGAGGTTATTGGCACGTTGTCTCCCGTGATACAAGAAGCCCAACCCCCCATCGTACACCTAACAAATCTATAAAAACTTGCAAGATAGAAGCTCCACAATGAATAACATCTCCTGATCTCCTACACCTAGAAAGTACGGAGTTAAATAAATTTATTTATATTTTCGAATAAAAGCATTGTAAGAGAATATAAGGGGTTATAGAAGGAAGTTTGAGACGAAAATTGTATCGTAGTGATCAAGAAAACTTCTTACCGATGTGTTATTTATCAGCTTAAGAGACATAAGCTAAAGTCACGCGCTAAATTTATTAACTCTAGTGATTAAGCACACTACATAATAAATGATAATAAACTCATTTTTCGTATTGAAATTCTATAACATATATTAATTTGGAAATGGTAGTAACCTTCTAAAGGCCAAAAAAAAAAAAATGAAAGATATTTTTGTCAAAATCAAATTTACACTTATTTAGATTTTGAATAGCATAAATTTACATTACTAAGATATTGTGTTTCTATTTTCTTAACTTGAGCAGGTATTAGTACAGGCTTTGGAGTGTTGTCTCTACTCATTGGTATATGGTGGTTATACAAAGTGATAAAGAGAAGAAAAGAAATCAATCTCAAGAAAAAATTCTTCAAAAGGAATGGTGGTTTATTGTTACAACAACAAATATCTTCAAGTGAACACAATGTTCAAAATACCAAATTGTTCAATACGAAGGAGCTTGGAAACAGCAACTGACCAATTTAGTGAAAGCAGAATACTTGGCAAAGGTGGGCAAGGTATGGTCTACAAAGGAATGTTAACTGATGGAAGAATCGTTGCAATTAAAAAGTGCAACATAGTGGATGAGGGGAATCTTGAACAATTCATTAATGAAATTATCATCCTTTCCCAAATCAACCATAGAAATGTGGTTAAGTTACTTGGATGTTGTTTAGAGACAGAAGTTCCTTTGTTAGTTTATGAATTCATCCCCAATGGTATGCTTTTCCAATATCTCCAAGAAGGAAGTGAAGAGTTCCCACTAACATGGGATATGCGTTTAAAGATTGCCACAGAAATTGCGGGAGCTCTTTCTTACCTACACTCGGCAGCTTCATTCCCTATTTACCATCGTGATATAAAATCTACAAACATACTCCTTGATGACAAGTATAGAGCAAAAGTAGCAGATTTTGGGACGTCAAGGTTAGTGGCCATTGACCAAACTCATCTAACGACACTAGTATATGGCACTTTTGGATATTTGGACCCAGAATATTTCCAAACAAGTCAGTTTACAGAAAAGAGTGATGTTTATAGTTTTGGTGTAGTCCTTGTTGAGCTTTTAACTGGAGAAAAACCAGTGTCTGCAGTGAGAACACAAGAAGTTAGGAGTCTTGCCACATATTTCCTTCTTTCGATGGAAGAGAACTTCCTATTTGATATTCTTGATGCTCGAGTAAAGATGAATGGTGACAAACAAGAGATCATGGTAGTTGCCAATCTTGCAAAAAAATGTCTACACTTGAGTGGGAAGAGTCGTCCTACAATGAGGGAGGTCACAAAAGAGTTAGAGGGAGTTCGAAAGCCTTTTAATGATCAAGAAAAATTATGAAGGGCATCATAATATTAGAATGGAAGACGTCTTCGGATTGTGTTTCTACATCCACACCATTAGAAACTAGTGCAACTTCTTCATTCAATGTCCTACCACTATTATCTTAAAATCGTTGTGATTGATAAAATTGTTTTTCGTAATAATTTGCTTTCGATGTCTTGTTGTAAACTTACTAAAGACCATATTTTAATGTACTACGCTAAGACCTATTGTTATTGAATACATGGTTTGCTTCAATGGGATGAACATTCGGCCTTTCCCGATGGATTTAAAAATCAAACCGGACCAGTAGGTCCAACTGATTGAACCAAGGATTGGTGCTTGATACGGTTCGGTTTCCTTTTAAAACTGAAATAGGTCTAAAAATTAGGAAAATTAGGGACCAACAGTTCAATCGGTAAGAATTGTGTCCGGTTCAACCGGTTTTGAGTTTATTTTTTGCGAATTAAAAAAAAAATATATATATATTTTTATATTTGCCTTACATAAAAGATAGCTTAACATTAAACTAAAAAATGTTAGACTCACACAAAAGGTAGCCCAACATTAAGCTAATACATCTTAAAAAAATTAAAAACAAAAACATTAAACTAATGAATGGTAGGCCCATAAAAGGAAATTGGCCTTACATTCATATTTAAAATTCTTGAAAGTATAGTATCCATTTATAGAAGAGTAATCATAGCGTCTTCTTATTTTTTTTTCCAATGTAGGACTTTCAAGAAGTCTTTTCCACAAAACAAAAAGTTCTACATTGAAAAATTAAAATGATATTAACAATGATTTTACTTATAAATGTATGAGTCGCTCTTTCTCCTTAAATTTAATCATTGATGAGTAAAAGTCTCATATTAAAAAATAAATACTATTTTTTTATTTTATACTTATTGTTCTAGGCTTCTTGATATACAATAATAATAGTTTCTTATGTCAAAAAAAAATATTAATATTGTAATTGAATAAAAAATTGTTATACTTTCTTATTGTCTTAGGGTTCTTACTTTTAATTTTCTAAATATAAGATGTGAAAACTCACATAAAATGTTTTAAAATTTGTTATATATATATATATATATATATATATAATTAAAATATTAATAAATTATTTATGACGTCATTGGTTCGACCAGTGGTCCGATCATATAATTAGTAACCACTCCCTTTTTCCGGTTCTTTGACCGGTCCGGTTTTTAAAACCATGTCTTTCACTGCCTATAATATAAATTGGTATGACAATATGAACTTCCTAACATATTTCATGGTTTCTAGATCCACTACAAAAAACCTGAGATTTTGCAGTGTTTGAAAAAGACACTTCAGCATACAGTGATATTTCAACGCTTTTAACAATAGCTGTAGTATCCTTCTCATCATCAAGCTTTTGATCTTTATCTTCAGTTTATTCTTTTCTCCAATGCCTACAATTTGCTCTTATGTGGACCCTTTTTCCACAATGGAAACATTCTCTAGTCTCGATATACAGAGATCTATCTCTTGACTTTGACTTGTCATTGAACGTAGCTCGATTATTATGCCATGTACTCTACTTCTACCTCTGTTCTCTGTGACAAAAGCTTGACCTTTTGCATTTTCTATGCCTACATCTCTCCTGCAAACTTCCTCGCTCAAAATCAAATCTTGAATATCATCATATTTGAGTTTGCCTTTCCCTGCAGAATTGCTCACTGCCATTCTCATGGCTTCCCAACTGTTTGGCAAAGAACCCAAAACAATCAATGCATGGATCTCATCATCAAATTCAATCTCCACTGAGGACAATTGATTTGTGATTGTATTGAACTCATTCAGATGCTTTGCCATAGCTGCACCTTTCGCCATCTTTAAATTGAACAATTTCTTCATCAGATGCACCTTGTTGTTAGCCGACGATTTTTCATACATACCAGATAAAGCCATCACTAGACCCACTGTGGTCATCTCCTTCACAACATTGTATGCAATTGATCTTAACAGAGTTAATCTAATAACTCCTAGCACATGTCTGTCAAGAAGAGCCCATTCTGCATCTTTCCATCTTATCAGGTTTCTTCCCCAGAAGTGATAGATGTAATTTTTTCCCATAGAGATAATCTTCAATCTACATCTTCCAATACCCAAAGTTTGTGCCATCAAACTTCTCAATTCCTAACATATTTCCCTCTTCTCCAGTCATCGCTCCCACTTGAACCAAAGCTCTGATACCACTTGTTGGGAATAAAACCTTATTCCTAAAACCTGTGGGATGCAAAAATAAATAACAAGCACATGACAACAATTTACGCAGAAAACTATTTCTACTTGAAGGGAAAAACCACACGACAAACTCCAAATAAATCCAGTATTATAAAATTCAATTACAATAGTTTTTCTCAAGTTTTATGCCTAAATTGAGGTTCTCACCAAATACAATGAATATTCTCTCTAGGAATTAACAATCAACAAATTCTCTAGAGGAAACCCCAAATCCCTTTGTGTATATCTCACAGCTAAAGAAAAATCTCTTAGTTTTTCTTCGCTCTCACACACACTCACTGTTTCTTCGCAATTCTCAATTGAGGCACACCTTGCTTGCGGCACCTTTTTCACTTGATGTAGCACCCCTTTTTGAATCACACACATATTGCTTATATAGCAATACTTTAACCGACTGAGTTGTTCTTATTTCTAATAAAACACAACTTCCTACTAACACACTACACTACTACACTTCCAATTGTAAAAGGATATCAACCACTTAAGTCTTCTATTTCTTATAGAATTACTTGACCTTTCTATTCTATAAAGGTCTCGTATTTGGAATAAGAGTTCTAATGTGTGCCGGACTATGGTGCTTACGTGCACCCCAACAATATTATGGAAGATATGATGAAACTGAGTGTAATCCTAGACCTTTTGCAAAGTTTCTTCAAGAATATGGCATTAAGACTCAATATACAATGCCTGGCACTCCTGAACCAAATGAGATTGTAGAAGGAGAATCCGTACACTTATAGACATGATGAGGTGTATGCTTAGTCACTTATCCTCACTACAAGAAAAATCACTTTTAGTGTCAACCTCTGTTGACGCTAAAGATAAAAAGTTGTTGCAAAAAACATTTTTTGTGTCAATCTTTTGGTTGACGCATAGTGATGCAATAACTCGTGTCGCTTAAAATCATTGCGTCAACGACGAGTTGACGTAAAAAATAACACCTTTTTGCGGCAATTAATATCTTTTAGCGTCAACAAAATATTGACGCCAAATCTTATATAAAATCTTTTAGCGTCAACATTATGTTGACACCAAAAACTCATATAACATCTTTTAGCGTCAACATTTGTTAACGCCAAAAACTCATATAACATCTTTTGTCGACGCAAAAAACCTATATAACTCCAATGGGATGTGCCTGCAAACAATGAAAACATGTGCTAGTAATAAGAATATTTCTATTAATCTACTTCACAATTGTCAAACAATGCAAAGTAACCACAAAAAAATTCAACTTTTGAACAATGGGCTTCCTTCAACCTCCAAAACATCCTCATTCAAGTTCACCAAAAAAGCAATGGCAACGAATATTAAACTCTTATTTGTCTTCCAGCAAAGAACAAGTTGTTTCTTGTTATTGTATAAGAAACAAAATTCATATAGAGGAATAGACATTGGCATATACAATTAAACACATAGACAAGAACACATGTTTCCGGCATGTAAAGTTTTATTTTTTGTATCTTCTTCATTTCATTCTAATGGAGTGTTCCATGGCTTTGGATGAAGGTGTTGTTCCCAAAACATAACCAAGCAGAGCATGTTCACGTGTTAAACCTCAGTAGCCATCTTCTTCCCTTTATTCTCTGCAGGTTTTACAAATATATAAATAAGCACCAACATGTGTCAATTAATATTTAAAGTCTTTTTTCTTTTTTTCATGTCAACATACATGCTCCAAAGTCAAAACGGAAACCATAATTAGACTAATATTTAAATCTTAAAGTCATTGTTGTATATTCAAAATAAATAAACGAAGTACTATGCAAAATAAGGAAATTTCAAAATTATCAACTATTGAGGAATTGCAATCATACAAACCATAGTTTCTCTACACTCCATTTCTTTTCCTTTGCCATATATTGGTTTCCATCTTCCCTACCCTTATACACAATCATTTGAACCAATCCTAACCATTTCCTCCTATCACAAAACCACATGACACACATTTTAACAAACCTCTATCATTTGCTCCCACCATAACTCTACAATGAAAAGTATCATTTTTTTACCAATCATTAACTATTTCCTCCCATCACAAACCCACCTGACACACAGTTTAACAAACCTCCATCCTTTACTCTCAATATAACTCCACAATGAAAAGTAAAGGCAAATTTGACTTAGATTTGAAACAAAAATTCACAAGGATATCTATAACTATAAACATAGAAATATGTTCTATTTCCAATATTCTATTCACAAGGGTATCTATAACTATAAACATAGAAATATGTTCTATTCATAAGGGTACCTATAACTTTATTCACAAGTATCAGCACATGATCTTTTTAAGCACAAACATAATCTTTAAGAACCATTTCAAGAGAAGCAGGTTTACAAATCATTTTAATTGCAAGAATGTCTACTAAAAAAGTTAGTAAATTTCATTGACCTCGTGGTTGTGCTAGTAGATTCCATTGACTTCGTGGTTGTGCCCATCTGAAAAAGATAAGACAACATTAATCAATCTAACCTAAAAAGAAATTCTCAATTTTTCTATCATATACATAGATTAAATATAATAAACAAAGAATAACATACAACATCTCCATTCTTCATGTAATGGAACGCTTGCATGATCATATTCAATTGTTCACGCATCTCTTATTGTTGGTCCTCCACTCGAGCCATTTTTCGAGTCAATGTATCACGCTCTTTTCGAGTTTCTTCATGTTCCATTCTAGCTTCATCGTGTTCCCTTCTAATGTGGTCCATTTCCTTTTGTAGCTCATCACATAAACGTTTCCTAGTCTTTGGAGGTAATGGTCCAAATCCCATGCCTTTCACGCATCTCGACCTCTCTCCTTCAACTTGCTCAAATGCATCATTCTCTATCAACTGTATAGAATCATCTCCCTCATATGATTCAATAATTTTGTGAGAGACAGCCTCCTACATGAAAATTCCATATAAAAACATTAATAGTAATATATACTACATTACCTCCTACATGAAAATTCCATATAAAAACATTAATAGAGACAGCCTCATATGATTCAATAATTTCAAAAAAATCACTATTGGAGTTTGTCATACATAGTTGCCTAAACTCTGTAGAAAGAAAAAAAAAAATGAAAAAAGGACATTTCAGGTAACTGTTCTGAATTACCTACTAATATCTGGTGGCTATTAATAATTACTTGAAGCTATTATGCTTGCAGCAGAGCAAAAAAAAAATTTTGTAAGACGTAAAAAAATTTGCTGTCATGTGAGCAATAGAAGTACCAGCACCCCAGGCCATGCCTGTGCATCAACAAATAATCTGCTGTCAAATTCCATGAACTCAAATACATAAGCAGAGAGACAATTATGCACTAAGAAAAACTTAATACTCACCATCTGCAATACTGGCACCAATTGCTCCCATTATGGATCCACTTTGATTTTGCACACGTGCTGGAGGAGGAGCACTAGACACTGCAGAAACAAAATAATTTAAACATTAAGATAAGATTAAATAGGAAGGACACTATCACTAGTTTATAGCATCATAATGATAAGCATGCCATTGTCTTACATAAATAAATATTAAACATCTACACCGTTTTTAGTCAATACCACACAACACAATGAATCAAGTGCTCTATATTGTCACATACACTGCATTCATAGAAAATTCAAGCAAAATTTGTGTTTAACATTAAGACAAAATTAATAAAAGTATAGATCCCAAAAGACAAAATTTAGCATACCCAAATGAAAGGGATAAAAAACCAACAAAAAGCAAAATAAAAAAGAAAGGTATACCCTCCTGAAAAATAGGCAGACACATCGTGCGCAATACAAGTTTCACATAAACCACACTTAATTTTACCTGTCTTAGGAGGATTCCCAGTGAGGAACGGCCAGAAGAGCGGGAACTTGACCTTCCTGCAAAATAACAACACAATGTATGTTTTTAAAGTTTCAGATCACTGTGTGAACAGCAAGGCTAAGCATATTTCAAATTTCTTTAAAAAACACACACACACACACACACAATGCACCATTCAAGAAACCATTGGTTAGTTGTGACTTGTGATCAAACTTTGAGCACAATTTAGCTGCTAAACTAGGTATACATTGTTTGGATAAAGGTATTAAAAGAGAATAATTTGGATTTCAAATTTTAATTTAAATCAAAGTGTAACGGTTACGTGTAACATCTAATTTTAAATCCATACTATCACAAATGTTTTTATATCAAGCAATTTCCACTAGCAATTGTTCTTTCAGGTCTATTAGTTTTAAATCCTCAAATCCAAACTTATATCAACTAATTTATACTAGCAATTGTTCAAATCCAAATGCAACCTAAGGAAAATAGAACATAAAAAACTTCCAAACTCTTCTATTTGTTTGCTTAGATCTATTCTCATTAGCCATAGCAAAACGTTCTCCTTTCTCCGCATTCATATAAAAATCTCAAACCATGGCTTTACTACCTCACAATTTTGTAAGACGTAAACAAATTTGAAACATGCATTATCCTCATGAAGGAGTTGATGCAGTCCATGCAATTGAGTTGTAGGATAGCAAATATTAGTAACAGAATCATGCCTTGGGAGACAAATATTAGCAAATGAGTTGCACTATCCCTTCATTAGTCAACAAATATAGACATCAAATACAAATGCATTGGGAGATATGTCTGCAATTTGCATTAGACTGCTCAGTCAGAATCAAACTCAATAAACTATTAATGGATTATTGACTGCCGTCTAACAATTTCTTCAGTCAAAATTGCTCAGTCACTAATTGATCCCTACGATATGGATACCCAGTGTTAATGGCTAAGCTGAATGCAAAGTCATCGAAACAAATAAGTTGGTTCAATTGCTGCAATCAGTCTCCCATTTTTATATCATTGTGTCAATTGCATGAGAAAAGTTGCCAATACAAGCATCTTTATATCATTTTTATATCATCAAGCAGAAAAAAAAAAAAAAAAAAAAAAAGGCATTCGCATGGATTGACAATACAAGCGCCAATAAACCCATAACTATATAATTACATTCTTACAAAACAATGTCATAACCAGCATTAGAAACTAGCTCGAATCTTGAAACAAAACTCTTTCAAATGCAAAATAAGATAAAATTAAAATTAATCCATAAAAAGTGTAAATTTCTAAGGTTTTTATTTTTCCTATGATGCGAGATAGAGAGGGATTATATTCACGACTTACTTGAGAGAGAGAGAGACCGAGATTGAAGCTTTGATTTGCTACAAAGAGCGAGAGAGATAGAGATTTGTTGTTGATTGAAGCTCTGATCTGTCTTCGAGCGAGAGAGAGAGAGTGGTTTGTGGAAGCTCTGATCTGCTACAGAGGGTTTTTTGTTTCAAATGTTAAAATTGTGGGCTTTATTTTTTTAAAACAATTAGGCCTGAGTAGTTTAACAGGCTTGAGCAGTTTAATAGGCCTATTTTAAAGTTTAAGAAGTTAGAAGTAATCCAGCCTATTTTTTTTAAACGATTGGGCCTGAGTAGTTTAATAGGCTTGAGTAGTTTAACAGGCCTATTTTAAAGTTTGAGAAGTTAGAAGTAATCCAGCCTATTTTAAAGCTTAGCGCGTCAACTTTTTAAGTTGACATAAAACACATGTCGTAAAAAACAGATTTTTTTGTAGTGGATACTGACTGTGGGAGTTCCATACCACAAGAAGTTGTATTCAAGGAGGAATGTGTTGTCATCCCAATATCTGTTGTTTCACCACTTGTGATTATATCACCCCCAATTGAGCATCCATTGTTATTGCACAAGATGCTGTTGTTGACATTGAACCTACTGTTAATGAAGGGAAAATTGGTGATATTATTTTGAGAAGATCACATAGGACCCCTAGACTTACGATTTATTTATGAATATATGGTCTACTTGTTAGGGCACTTAAGATTTTGTACTCATAGATCGACCTTCTTGATAAAGTTGGATATTCTGATGCTGATTATGTAAATTGTCCAAATGACAAGAGATCATGGTTTTAAAAACCAGATCGGACCGGCCGGTTCAATCGGGGACCGGTGTCTTATCCAGTTTGATTCTCTTAAAAAACTTGGAAAATTTGAAAAAAGTGATCAAAAACCGAAAACCGAATGGTTCAACCGTAAAAACCGCGAACCGTCACAGTTGAACCGATTTTGGCCCGGTTCACTAATTTCCAAAACTACGCCGTTTTGAATCTTTTTTTTTCCCTAACCTAAACCTAAACATTCAGTCTCTCTCTCTTTTTCCCTCCTCACGCTGCTTCTCCCTCTCATTCTCACGCACATCCATCTCTCTTCTCAATTTGGATCTCCAGCTCACGATCTCTCACTCTCAAACTCAATCTCACAGACTCACGATCTCAATCTCACGGTCTCACTGTCAGGATCTCGATCAATCACGGAAACTCACGAATGTCACCAACGCCATCACTCTCACGGACTCACCCTCGCGGACTTCGAGTCTCACGGTTGCTCTCTCTCTCTCTCTCTCTTTGTGGAAGTTAGTGTATGGACAGAGCTATCAAAACATATGTATTTATCTTATTTTTTGGCTCTGATAGCTTCGTGAAGAGCAACGTTGGCTTCATTGTAAATTTGAAGGGCAACGGTTGCCCTGGAGTGTCTTTGGCTGTAAAAAAGTTTAGGATTGGAATTGTAAATTTGAAATCTATGGATCTTGCAATAATGATTTGTGTTTCATTTTGGATATTGATCCGGATTTGATGTTATTTTAGAGTCAATTTGGGGTATTACTGAAAGAGATAAATCTATATTCAAAATACTGATATACATGGAAATAATTATTAGAGGCTACATATGCCTTTACACCTTTACAAGGAATGTGTGGAATTTCATTGTATGATTTGCAATGTCAATGACTTAATGAGTTGTATATGGCAGTGACTGATTTGCTATGGGCTAGATTTCCTTAATAGGATTGAGAGTTGACTGTTATTGTTGATGAGCTATGGGATGTATAGATGGAAGCCGATGAATGAGGGATATTTCCTTAACAATTACATGTTTTTTTTTTTTTTTGTGTTTTTTTTCTTCTTTTTTTTTTATTTTGTCTATTGAAATGTGTCAAAATTCTCATAATTGTTTATACTTTCAATCCAGAAAAATATTAGACTTTATGGTAGACTTCAATTTGCAGGATAACTAATTAATCAGTCAACACCATTATTAGTGTCATATTTAGATAGTTACATTTTGCATAGTTTTGATTTTTTTTTACAAAATACAAGATGTGCAAACTCATATAGAGTGTTTTAAAATTTGTTATATATTTGTTAACCCAATAGTATTAGTTATAAATTGTTTATTTATTTATTTAATTATTTATATAATTTTAAAATTATTAATTAAATTATTTATGACGTCACCAGTTCGATCATCGGTCCGATCTCGGTTTGATCAGTGATACGAGAACCACTTCCTTTTCCAGTTTTCTCTTCAGTACGACTTTTAAAACCATGCAGGAGATCCACTTACGGTTATATATTTATGATGACATGAGATGTTTAATGGAAAAGTGTCAAGCAGTCACTTATAGGTTCCTCAACTATGGAGGCAGAGTGTTTCGCATGTTATAGGGCTACGTGTCAAACCATTTGGCTATAAAATTTCATCCTTACGGCTGAATGTTGTAGATACCATTGTGAGGCAATGAAGATATATTGTGGTAATTCTGCAACAGTTTCTTTCTCTTAAAACACTAGGAGCTATATACGCGCAAAACATATGGATATAAAATATTTATTTGTTAAAGAGAAAGTGGCTGAGTCCCATATTTGTATTGCGCACAATTCCACAAAATGTAAGTTGGCTAACCCACTAACCAAATGGTTTAGCTCCAAAAATATTTTCGAAGCATGTGATTCATATATGATTTTGAGGAGCCTGCTGCTGTAATAAGTTGATGACAATTCTATAAGTATAAATTGCCAAAAGTAATTGCTTGTATTGCCATATGAATATAATATTGTGTGCACATTTTTGTTGCTTGTGACATATTGATGTTATGACCCGAGAAATTCAGATTCAATCTCTATGGGCATCTTACAGAAATATCCATATTACCTATGTCACGTGATTGTAAGTACTTGGTTATGTGTCATGAATCTTGTCGATGTATTGTTTATGGAACTGAGTACTTGTTGACACATATTGGATTGAGTTATTTTTTGACATGCTTACTAACATTTTTACATTTGTAGTTAAATGACTTATGATATCCAAGTGGAAGATTGTTGTATTGTATTTTCCTGTTAATTATATTATGTGGACTAGCGCATAGTTATTGATATGTAATAATGTAAATGTGGGTTTATATGTTTATTTTATTTTGGGGCCCATAATGGGATGGACTAATTTTTAGACACAAAAGGAAGCCTATACTCTTACCTAAATATGTGGCAATTGGCCCATGTCATTCACTATTGTAGAATTAGGGTTAGAGAGTAGTCTTTCCTTTCCACACGCTCTCTTTTTCTATTGGCGGCTGCCACCAAGTGCAAAGGTCTTAAAGTTTTAAGGTTCATCTATACTATAATGTAAAACTGAAGCTTTTTAACTTTTGGTTGACCTCATAATGTTGCGCCATATAAGCTTTTGAGTTCTCACAATTTTACACCTCATTATTTTAATATATATATATATATATTTTAATTAAATTTAAATTTTATTCTATAATTAAACATCTCATTATTAGAATCTTGACATATTATATTTTCTTTAATAGAAATAATATATTATTCCATATATATAAACACAATCATAATAAATGCCTAATACTATAATATATTTTATATATAAACACAATAATAATAAATGTATTTTAATAATTATCAATTTTCATATTTAGATAAAATATAAAAGACAATAAAAATCATAGTCAGACCAATAATTTTTTAAATTTAATTTTAATTCATTTTCTGTGCATCGCACGGGTTTGCGACTAGTTTTCTAGTAAAAGAGGTTTGTTCTCAACCTAAATTTTACACATGCTATGAACTAAAATGAGTTTATGTAATTTATCAAAAAAAAAAAAAAAAATGAGTTTATGTATATAAGATAATTTCTAACAATCTTTAATTAGTAGTAAATGGATGTTTACCTCTTTTTATTTTTTTTTCCTCCTCCTTTGCTATGGTGCCTTTACCATGACATAATAATAAAACATATAATAACACATGTTATTAAAACTATTTTTATTTTCTTGATATTGATATTAATCACCTGTAAAATGTAGAATGCTGATAATGAAAGGTTTGAAATGAAGAGCATGAAGGAGCCTTTTAACCAATATTTGTCCAAGAATAATTTTGAGGTGGCGGTTTGATGCGAGTGTTGAGTATGTAGTGAAACGACAACAATACCCCTATATAGGGTCATTAACATCGCACCACCAAATGCAACAACATATAGTTCTACATTAGAAAAAACAACATGAGTTCTACATAAGTCTATGAGGAAATAGGATAATCTAAATATTATATTTTTATAAATTCTTATATATAATATATTTTACATATGTATTGCTTTGTTATTAAAAACAACATATAGTTCATTCACAATATTGAAAACTCAAAGAGTGTTTATACACAAAATTAGAAAAAAATGATTATTTTGAATTTTTTGTATATATTAAAAACAATTAATGAGAACCTATACACACAATTCCTATAAACAATGAATCACGTTTAAAAAAAAAAAACTATTTTGAAAACTATTTTGCATCACAACTTGAAACCATATTTGTATTTTGCTTTGGTTTCTTGAAAATATTTTGCTTTGGCTTCTTGAAAATATTTTGCTTTGGCTCGCATGTGTGAGAGAACCGCGACCCGATGCGAGTGCTTTTTATATTTTCATCTTTAATGGATAAAAAGAAAGAATCCCCTGAATATGAATATCAAAGTGAAGATTTAACCATGGTTTTAAAAACCGGACCGGACCGGCCGGTCTGACCGGTTCAACCGGAGACCGGTGTCTGATCCGGTCCGGTTTCTTTAAAAAACCGAAAAATTAGAAAAAATGATCAAAACCCGGAAACCGGCGGTTCAACCAGGTAAATCGCGGACCGCTATGGTTGAACCGGTTTTGAGCCGGTTCAGTTATTTCTCAAAACACACCGTTTTATGCTTTGATATTTCTAAGATTCTTTTCTTCCCTAACCAGCACACCTTGACTTTTGCTCATTTCTAAACAAACCCAACAAAAAAAAATCAACAAGCCCAGCGACACCTCAAATCAAAGATTAAAGATCAAAGATATAAACCCACCTTGACTTCGGCACCAGATCTGCAACCAAAGGAAAAAAGAAAGGAGGTGGGGAGGGGACTAAAATGTGTGGGTTTCGTGTGAAATGTGTGATAGGGAGGGGGTGTAAAATGTGTGGGTTTGAGAGTCTCTTTAATCGCGTAGTGGGTTGTGGGTTATTGAGATATTGAAAGAAAGATTTGAAATTGTTGATGGAAAAGAAATCTTCGAGGTATACTGCAGCAGGAAGTGTTGATGGAAAAGAAGTTCTGCTATACTACCATGGCCTTTTCAGTTTCATTGTAATTCTTTTTAGAAGGAAGTGTAGAAAGAGAAGATAAAGAGTGAGAGAAATAAACTCACTCACGCAATATTATTTTGGAGAAGGGTAAAATGAGAATGAAAAGTCAAAAATTGTAGGCTTGTAGCCCACCTGTGGCCAACTGTGAAAAATTAAAAAATAAATACGATTGGAAATTTGAATGGCAAAGAATGAAAGGGAAGCCTGGCAGGTTAATTAGGTGAGGTGACCTTTTCTTTTTTCTTTTCTTTTTTTTCTTTTTCGGTGAAGTAGAAGAATGTGAACATATTTATTGTATTTATTTAAAATAATAAAGAATAGTTTGTATTTTAAGTCACTTGCATCTTATTAGCATCATTTTATTATTTCTGATTATTTAATATAAGGTATAAAAACTTATTTAAAATTATTTATATATAGTTTTTATATTTTTTTAGTAAATGTGATAGTTATTATACATTTAATTATTTATATAATTTTAAAATTATTAATTAAATTATTTATGACGTCAGCGGTTCGACCACCGGTCCGACCCCGGTCGGACCACTAGTACGGGAACCACTCCCTTTTCCGGTTCTCTCCCCGGTCCGGTTTTTAAAACCATGGATTTAACTATCAATACTACTTCCCTTTAATCTATGCGACTGATAATGGAGTGGTCAAAAGAAAAAATTAAGAAAAACTCAAAAATATATATCTATTGATACATAAGAAAATTACATAAATTATTTGATTGAAACAAATTACAAGGTTTTTGGATCCTATGTACAATCTTAGAAAAGAAAATTACAATACTTCATTTCCTAGTTACAATTTAAAAAGAAAGTAAGAAATAAAAAGTTACAAAATATGACATACTTTATGTCCCAAAGACTAAGTTCGGAGGCTAAGTAACCCGGTGAAAGGTACGTGTACCCACTTCATCCAATCTAAGTTGGTCTCATAAGGTACATTCACCATTATAAACAAGTTCACTATCCTGATATCTAATTAATAACAAAATATTCAAAATAGAAAATTAAAGGTAAATAAATCCACACATCTGTATAAATTAATGTCACGCACAAGGGAAAAAACATAAAAAGATCACAGAACAGCCTGTGGACCGACACAAGCATGACCCTCAATTTCAAAGTAAAATGTAAGAACTTACAATAATTTAATGTGACTCATGGTTAGAGAGATATATGCATGCAAATGTGTGTTTCATAACACTTAAGCTTAGAAATGAATGGCCAAAGGTTAAAACACTAAAAACAATGGTGTTCATTAGTTTTAGGTATGCTTAAAAATAATTCTCATATTTCTTACTGAAATAATGTTTTTTATCTTTGATGTTAATGTCGTTTTCTTGATATTTTTGTGTAGATTATATGAGCTTGGGGGAATGATGTCATATTTGTTAGCCTTAAGGTTTCAATACCTATTACTCGGCTAATTAATCCAAGGACATTCATGTAATTTTGATGATAACCATGATTTTAAGTTATTTATTAATGATATTTTCATATGAACTAATGATTTATGTTTAAAGCATAATGTTGACTATTAATTTAATTGGACCAAGATGGCCAATTCAAATATCAAGCAAATGCAAAGTTGACAAGTTGCAAATTCACTTGAAGATCAAAGTCATCAAGACTCAAGACAAAGAAATCAAGCTCAAAGAATCATGATCCGAGACATATGAGAAGTAAGAGTTAGGTTTTGTAAAGTTTATTAAGATTTGATCTTTAAGGCTCAACTTTAAAACCAACTTAAATTGATTTAAAAAGTTTTCAAAAACAACTTGATTGATTGCAAGACAACCATATCAATTACGGCTGAAAAATCTCTTAAGCAGAAAAGTTTTCAAAGAAAACAACTTGATTGAAATTGCAAATATAAGACAACCATATCAATTACGGCTGAAAAATCTCTTAAGCAGAAAAGTTTTCAAAGAAAACAACTTGATTGAAATTCAAATATAAGACAACCATATCAATTACGGCTGAAAAATCTCTTAAGCAAAAAAGTTTTCAAAGAAAACAACTTGATTGAAATTCACATGCAAGACAACCATATCAATTATGGTTGAAAAATCTCTTAAGCAGAAAAGTTTTCAAAGAAAACAACTTGATTGAAATTCACATGCAAGACAACCATATCAATTATGGTTGAAAAATCTCTTAAGCAAGAAAAAGTTTTCAAAGAAAACAACTTGATTGATTGAAAATCAAGAAGAATGCAAGACAACATGATAACGGGAAGAAAATAATTATGGCTATAAATACTACCCTTTCTTCATTTCTAAACACAGAGCATACAAGAGAAATCAGAAGATAGAAAAGATAACATCTTATACATCAATCCATCCTTTCTCAAGCTTATATTTTCATATCATTCAAAATCCTTGATTGAAAATCAAATTCCTCTAAACACTTTTTGAGCCATATTGATCAAATCCTTGATATACTATTAGAGTGAGCATATTGTGTACAACTTACTCTTTGAGAGAGCCATTATTTTGTACAACAAATCCTTTGTTGAAACCTATTGAGTATTTTTATTAGGGTTTTGGTATAAATCTTAAGTAGTGAAAATGATTTTTCACTGGGTGGTTACTCTTCACCGTGTAAGGAAGATTTGTGGGTTTTGGTATAAATCCTAAGGAGTAAAAAACATTTTTCACTCGGTGGTTACTCTTCACCGTGTAAGGAAGATTTGTAACGGTTTTGATCTTCACCGGAAAGAAGATTGTCAAATAGTGGATTTGGGAATCCTCAAGAAGTGGTCTTGAGGCGGGGACGTAGGCGGGGAAGCCGAACCTCGATAACAATCATCGTGTTTGATTTTCTCTCTCTCTA
This sequence comes from Fagus sylvatica, assembly GCA_907173295.1. Classification (NCBI taxonomy): domain Eukaryota; kingdom Viridiplantae; phylum Streptophyta; class Magnoliopsida; order Fagales; family Fagaceae; genus Fagus; species Fagus sylvatica. Next base: position 18,999,725 of record OU015769.1, on the reverse strand, counting down.
TCTCTTACATATTTAATTGCTTATATATATACTTGTGCTTGATTTCATATCATATCTATATTGCAATTGAATTGTGATCTTAAATTTGCTAAATCAACATTTGCTAATTTGAAGATAGTTTTTAATTCCGCATTTAAATCGAAAAAGTTTGCCTCAACCTAAATCACCCCCCCTCTTAGGTTGATATTTGGGTAACAATTGGTATCAGAGCCAAGGCTTTACATATAGATTTAACAATCTTAGAGTTAAGATCATGGCAAACACATCTAGACTTCAAATGGTTGAAGGTCAGTCTACAAATAGACCACCCTTGTTCAATAGTAGTGATTATAGTTATTGGAAAACTAGAATGACTACGTACATTAAAGCTCAAGACTATCTCATATGGAAAATCATTGTAAATGGTCCTCGTGTTCCTACTAAAATAGTAGAAGAACAAGAAATACCCAAACAAGAAACTGAATGGGCTGAAAATGATGTCAAACTCATTGAATTAAATTATAAAGCTATGAATTGTTTATATTGTACGTTTGACTCAAAGGAATTTGATGAAATTTCAAGTTGTAATTCAGCTAAAGAAATTTGGGAAAGACTTGAAGCTACATATGAAGAAGCAAGTCAAGTTGAAGAATCAAAGATGAGCATGCTTGTTCATGATCACAAATTGCCTCAAATAGAGAAAGATGAATGTACAAGCATTAGCCCTCAAGCATCCAACGATGAAGAAGATTCTACCGAAGCTTTTTGCTTAATGGCATATGAAGATGAGGTAACTTCAGAACGCAATTCTTTAGAAGATAACTCTTATAGCTATGATGAATTAAAAAATGCTTTTGAAGAGTTAGTTGAAGAATTTGAGAAGAATGTTTTGAAAAATAAAGTTTTCAAAAAGAAAGTCACATCTCTTTCAAACGAATTAGATGATTTCAAAAGCAAAAATGAAATTCTAGAAAAACAAATTATTTCTTTAAATGATAAAAATCTATCTTTAGAAAAAGAAATAATTAAGTTGAAAATTGAATCACAAAGCTTCATTGAGAAAATGAAAGAAAAAGATGTGGAAACATCATCACAAATAGCTCATGATTCAAATCTCTTGGTAAATGAAAATAAAGAATTAAAACTCAAAGTTGAAAACTTAAATAAAATTGTGACTAACTTTACAAATGGAAAGAAAAATTTGGATAATTTGTTAGGTAGTCAAAGATGTGTTTTTGACAAAGCGGGTATTGGATATAATCCTAAAATCAAAGAAAAACACTATAAAAAATTCTTTATAAATGAAAAATTCTTGAAAATTCCCATATGTGAACATTGTGGAAAATTAGGGCATAATATTCATACATGTCCCATGAAAAATATGATTTGGGTAGTCAAAGGAACTACTCCTCCAAAAGCTAACCCTAGTGGACCCAAGAAAATTTGGGTACCGAAGAAGGTTATTTGAAGCTATCTTGTAGGTTTGGTATCTATATCTACCAAAGATAAGTGGTTTCTCAATAATGGATGTTCAAGGCATATGATGGGTGATAAAAATAAGTTTACTTCTCTTACTCTAAAAGATGGAGGAAATGTCAAATTCGGTGATAACTCAAAAGGAAAGATCATCGGTATAGGTAATATTGGTAAAACACATTCTCTTGTTATTGAAGATGTTCTCTTGGTTGATGGCTTGAAACATAACTTGCTAAGTATTAGCCAATTGTGTGATAAAGGTTATAATGTAATATTCAAATCAATCATGTGCATTATAGTAAATGAAATTGATAATCAAGTTCTATTTGTGGCATTTAGAAATGAAAATGTCTATACTATTGATCTTGATAATATGACATCAAAAGAATCAATTTGCCTTGCTGCCATAAATGAAAATAGTTGGTTGTGGCATAGAAGATTAGGACATGTCAATATGGAATTACTCTCAAAATTGTCTAAACTTGATTTAGTAAAAGCCTTGCCGATTACTAAATTTGTTAAAGATAAAATATGTGATGCATGTCAACTAGGTAAACAAACTAAGTCATCTTTTAAGAAAAAGGAAAGTTATTTCTACTTCAAGACCTCTAGAACTATTGTATATGGATTTATTTGGTCCTATTAGAACCACTAGCTTAAGTGGCAAATTGTATGCATTTGTAATTGTTGATGATTATTCTCACTATACATGGGTATTATTTCTTGCTCACAAAAATGAAGCTCATAAAGCATTTGTTAAACATTGTAGAAGAATTCAAAATGAAAAAAGTTATACAATTAACAATGTTAGAAGTGATAGAGGTAGAGAATTTGATAATCAAGACATTGAACTATATTGTGATCAAAATGGTTTTGGACACAATTTCTCGGCACCTCGTACTCCTCAACAAAATGGAGTAGTAGAACGTAAAAATAGATCACTTCAAGAAATGTCTAGAACTATGCTTAATGAACATAATTTACCTCAATATTTTTGGGCCGAAGCTGTTAACACCGCTTGCTATGTTATAAATAGAACCATCATTATAAACACTTTAAATAAAACTCCTTATGAACTATGGAATAATCGAAAACCTAACATTGGATATTTCAAAGTTTTTGGATGTAAGTGCTTTGTATTGAATGATAGAGATAATCTTAATAAATTCGATGCTAAATCCGATGAAGGTATATTCCTTTGTTATTCTTCAAATAGTAAAGCATATAGAGTGTTCAATAAACGAACCATGGTTGTTGATGAATCTATGCATGTTGTTTTTTATGAAACTAATCCATTCCATGTAAAAAATAATTATGATGATGAGCCAATTTCTCTTGATAATAAAGCTAGTTCATCTAACCAAGTTGATTCAAGTGAAAAAGTCAAAGATCAAGTAGATGAACCAAAAGATGAAGAAAAAGCGCTTCCTCCAACCAACAATGAAGAATTACCAAAAAGTTGGAACGTAGTCCATAGTCATCCTAAAGAATTAATCATTGGTGAAGTTGAACATGGAGTAAGCACAAGATCAAAGCTCAAGAATATCTGCAACAACATGGCGTTTCTCTCACAGATTGAACCAAAGAACATAAATGAAGCTATTGAAGATGAATCATGGATCTTGGCAATGCAAGAAGAGCTAAACCAATTTGAAAGAAACAAGGTATGGACTCTTGCACCTAGACCCAAGGACCACTCCGTCATTGGTACAAAATGGGTATTCCGAAACAAAAAGGATGAAGAATGTATAATATTAAGGAACAAAGCAAGGTTAGTCGCTCAAGGTTATAATCAAGAAGAAGGTATTGATTATGTAGAGACTTATGCTCCAGTTGCTAGATTTGAAACTAAACGCATGTTACTTGCTTTTGCATGTTTTAAAAATTTTAAATTATTTCAAATGGATGTCAAAAGTGCCTTTTTAAATGGTTTTATTGCCGAAGAAGTTTATGTAGAACAACCTCCCGGATTTGAAAATCATGAATTTCCAAACCACGTTTTTAAATTATCAAAAGCTTTATATGGTTTAAAACGAGCTCTAAGAGCTTGATATGAACGACTAAGTAGTTTCCTTATTGAAAAGGGTTTTACACGTGGAAAACTTGACACAACATTATTTCTAATGTTTGATGGAAAAGACATGCTTATTGTGCAAATCTATGTTAATGATATTATATTTGGTTCCACTAATGAAAACTTGTGCAAAGAATTCTCTAAAACTATGCAAGATGAATTCGAAATGAGTATGATGGGTGAGCTAAAATTCTTTCTCGGACTTCAAATAAAGTAAACCGAACAAGGGATATTCTTAAATCAATCCAAATATGTCATAGACTTACTAAAAAGATTTGGATTGGCAAATGCTAAAGCATATGGAACTCCCATGAGTCCTTCAACAAAGCTTGACAAAGATGAGAAAGGTAAACTGGTGGACGTTAAGCTATATCGAGGTATGATTGGTAGTTTACTTTATTTAACCGCAAGTAGACCTGATATAATGTTTAGCGTATGTCTTTGTGCCCGGTTTCAATCTTGTCCTAAAGAATCACACTTAATTGCGGTCAAACGAATATTTTGATATTTACTTGGAACCATTGATTTAGGATTATGGTACCCTAAGTCAAATTCATTTGACTTAATAAGCTACACGGATGCCGATTTTGCCAGTTGCAAAATTGATCGCAAAAGCACTAGTGGTACTTGTCACTTTCTAGGACACTCACTAGTATCATGGTTTAATAAAAATCAAAATTTTGTGGCCTTATCAACGGCGGAAGCCGAATATGTAGCGGCCGGTAGTTGTTGTGCTCAATCTCTCTACATAAAACAACAACTAGAGGATTTTAAAATTCTTTTTGATCATATTCCCATAAGGTGTGATAACACAAGTGCCATAAGTTTAAGTAAAAATCCTATTCAACACTCTCGCACAAAGCACATTGAAATTAGATACCATTTCATAAGAGATCATGTGCAAAAATGAGATATTGAACTTGAATTTGTGAGCACCGATAGTCAATGGGCAGATATTCTCACAAAACCTCTCATTGAAGAACGATTTTGTACAATTCGACGTGAAATAGGTATGGCAAGGTACGTTGATATCAAATAAACTTAATTTTTTTTATCTTTCTATTTGATTCAACTGTGTTAAATCTATATATATATACCTTAAGAATTGAATATAAAATGATATTATCCATATCATGTTCATAAATTTGTTCATTTTATATCTTTCTAGTTATATTGTTTGAACATTAGATTATATGCCCAGTTCTATATATATTTGCGTATATGTTCATGCATAAAATAAGAAATAAAACTCATCATTTAAACAAACTTGAGTTTATTAAAAAGAAAGCCATAAAGGAGAAGTCACCACAAAAGGAAAAATCACGACACTTCCCACTACATTTATTTGGGGATAGAGCGAGAAGTCAATTCCTTCACCTCAGCTAGTAGCTTCTCGTACTGCTTTTGCAGCTTATTAGTGGTTATGCTCTGCTCTGTGGACTGGATTACCAAATCATCGGTATAAGAATCCACGAGCGCCTTCAGCCTTTTGTTCTCCTCCTTGACTTCCCCTACTTTCTTTTTACTCTCTTTTAGCAACCTTTGTAAAATGGTGACTTGAGAACGCAGCGTTTTCACTTCAAGATTCCTAATATGAAGACGACGTCCCATGTTAGAAACGGTGGCAACACACTAAATTGTGAGTGCCATTGATTCATTTATTATTTGTGGGTCAGTCCTCCCAGCTAAAACCTTTGCATCCTCTGGAGTACAAAGACCTGCAGCTACTGTAGTGGCAGTCACACCATTCAACATCACTGAATCAGTTACTGACACAGGGTCATTAGGTGAAAGGAAGTAAGGACGCCAGACTTCTGGCATCACGCTAGGTGTATCATTTAGATTAATTGCTTCTGGTTTATTTTGAGAAGAAGAGGAAGCCATTCTAGAAAATCTAATAAGAGATTAAGCTAAAAGTTTGAAAATGATGAAGTTCATCGAAAATTAGTGTGTGTTAAATAAACCTCAGATTTTTGAACACCAGCCTGTACCTATCATCCGACTCTCGAGATTTTTCTTCAAAATTCAATGTTAAAATCTCGAGATTTAACATATACGGAAATATCATTGACTCAGAACTCGATGCGTCGATAAGATCTTTTTTCTGAAAAAGTAGATATTTTTTTTCAAACTTCCTGATTTATCGGTGTCTCTGGCGTGCGCAATTGGATAAGTCAGACACGTAGCGTCTTCTGAACCATTCATTCACACTTATGACACGTAGAAAAATCTGAACCATTCATTCACACTTATGACACGTAGCAAAATCTGAACTATTCCTTCAAACAGCGCGTCTGTCCTATAAATTCGCTTCACCTCTCCACTACATACTCACACCTCTCAGATAATATTTTCTCTCATTCTTTAGATAACACTCTAAGAGGATGCAGCATCATTTAGAGATTCATAAAATCAAATACTTGATCTTCTCAGATAGAAGCAAGATTATTATTGATCAAGTTTCCACGAAGCAAGATTATTATTGATCATGTTTCTCGGTTGAAGTACCTCTCTCATACACCAGGCTGATGGGAAGATCTTTGGCTACACTCCAAATATATCTTCCTCATCCGAATCATCTCGTTCATACAACTGTTGATAAGCCTAAAGCTTTGTATGACAAAAGAGAGAGAGTACGTAATATATGGGCATCATCCCATGTCCTTTCCAGATTGCTTAAATCATCAGCATTTTAGGCATATGGCAAGGGACATCATATCCTTTCCTGAAGCATCTTCAACCGAACCCTCAATCCAACCGAACCACTAGGATGAAGAATCTTACAAATATGAATATATTTGTTTTATTTCTTTATGCCAAATAGGAGAAAAATATGATATGTTGGGGTAGAAACCAAAAGGGAGAAATATATTTTTTGTTTAATTTTGGTTGTTTAAAATGTTGAGTGATGTTTGGAGATATTGAATATAATATTTATTTTTTGATGATGCCAAGGGGGAGAAAGATATGATATTTTTTTGTATATGACATTTTTGAATCTATTGGTGAATTATCATATCTTGCAATAAAATGTTCATATATATATTGATTAATTGATAATACTTAAATGACAAATTGATCTATGCATAAAGATAGGGGGAGATTTAAAAATCTCTAATACAAAGATATGCATTATTTTAGGGGGAGCTTTTCAAGAAAAGCTTCAAAATCATAATTCATATAAAATATCATATCATATGTGTCATCATCAAAAAGGGGGAGATTGTTAGCCTTAAGGTTTCAATACCTATTACTCGGCTAATTAATCCAAAGACATTCATGTAGTTTTGATGATAACCATGATTTTAAGTTATTTATTAATGATATTTTCATATGAACTAATGATTTATGTTTAAAGCATAATGTTGACTATTAATTTAATTGGACCAACATGGCCAATTCAAATATCAAGCAAATGCAAAGTCAACAAATTCACTGAAGAACAAAGTCATCAAGTCTCAAGACAAAGAAATCAAAGCTCAAGAATCATGTTCCGAGACATATGAAAAGTAAGAGTTAGGTTTTGTAAAGTTTATTAAGATTTGATCTTTAAGGCTCAACTTTAAAACCAACTTAAATTGATTTAAAAAAAAAAACAACTTGATTGATTGCAAGACAACCATATCAATTACGGTTGAAAAATCTCTTAAGCAGAAAAGTTTTCAAAGAAAACAACTTGATTGATTGCAAGACAACCATATCAATTACGGCTGAAAAATCTCTTAAGCAGAAAAGTTTTCAAAGAAAACAACTTGATTGATTGCAAGACAACCATATCAATTATGACTGAAAAATCTCTTAAGCAGAAAAGTTTTCAAAGAAAACAACTTGATTGATTGCAAGATAACAATATCAATTACAGCTGAAAAATCTATTAAACAGAAAAAGTTTTCAAAGAAAACAACTAGATTGATTGAAAATCAAGAAGAATGCAAGACAACATGATAACGGGAAGAAAATAATTATGGCTATAAATACTACCCTTTCTTCATTTCTAAATACAGAGCATACAAGAGAAATCAGAGAAAGAAAAGAAAATATCTTTTACATCAATCCATCCTTTCTCAAGCTTATAATTTTCATATCATTCAAAATCTTTGATTGAAAATCAAATTCCTTTAAATACTCTTTGAGCCATATTGATCAAATCCTTGATATACTATTAGAGTGAGCATATTGTGTACAACTACTCTTTGAGAGAGCCATATTTTGTACAACAATCTTTTGTTGAAATTATTGAGTGTTTTAATTAGGGTTTTGGTATAAATCTTAAGTAGTGAAAATGATTTTTCACTGGGTGGTTACTTTTCACCGTGTAAGGAAGATTTGTGGGTTTTGGTATAAATCCTAAGGAGTGAAAAGGATTTTTCATTCGGTGGTTACTCTTCACCGTGTAAGGAAGATTTGTAACGGTTTTGATCTTCATCGGGAAGAAGATTGTCAAATAGTGGATTTGGGAATCCTCAAGAAGTGTTCTTGAGGCGGGGACGTAGGCGGGGAAGCCGAACCTCGATAACAATCATTGTGTTTGATTTTCTCTATCTCTATCTCTCACTTATTCAATTGCTTATATATGCTTGTGTTTGATTTTCTATCATATCTATATTGCAATTGAATTGTGCTCTTAAATTTGTTTTTGCTAATTGAAAATAGTTTTTAATTCCGCATTTAAATTGAAAAAGTTTGCATCAACCTAAATCACCCCCCTCTTAGGTTGATATTTGGGTAACAATATTTTATCCTTTGAAGTTTTTTTTTTTTTTTTTTTTTTCCTTTTTTCTTTTTTTTTGTATTGTTAGAAGACATCTTTTCATTTGTATTAATTGCACTTTGTAGCTAGATGGACCATGAATTGTATAATGCTCGGGAACTATTCCAATCTCTTTCATTCCCTAATTTGTGTTTCAGAAATGAGCTGAAGGGTTTGGTTCCTTTGCTTTTGTGGACTGACAGGCCTTGTTTCATTTAGTATAGTATATTTATTCAAACTTATATATTATTTACTTTTGGAATATATGGATGATTTGTTTATGGATATGTTGTTGAAAATGAATAGATTTCTTAATGATAAATTGTAATGAGTAGGTATAAAATATTAAAAATGCAAAATCTTGATATATATATATATATAATTTGGCGATTGGCGATGTACATTTTCGTCACCTAACAAGTTGAAAAAAAATACAAAAAACAAATTTCGTCGCCTGAAATTCAATAGGTGGGGCTATAAATTTCCTTGCGCATAGATTATTTGGCAACAAAAATAAGTTTCGTCGCCTATAGTTTTTTGGGTGATCAACCATGCTTCGTTGACAAATGATCTTGAGGCGACAAAAATAAATTCATCGCCAAATACTATTTAGGCGACAAAAACATTCGTGGCTAAATGTTGAAAGTATTAGGCGACAAAAATATTTCGCCGTTAGGACTATTCGTCGACCAACATTACTCGACGAAACGATTTTTGTCGCCTAATGTACTATTTTGTCGCTTGGTACATCAAGCGACGAAATCGAGACTTTTGTGTGACGAAAGGTTTTGTTGCCGTAGACCTATCTTCTTGTAGTGAATTTGATCAAATTAAAATTTGGTCAAGCCATTAGTGTTTATTGTATCTTGGGGAAATTTAATCTTAAGTTTACTAAATTTTCATGGGTTAATCATACTTTAAGTAAACTTGGCTTTTCAGAAACCCTATTTAGGGTGGGTTTGGCCCCGCGTTATCTGATAGATAACACGCATTTTTAATTAAAAACACACAAGCTGATATGTTTGGCCTCACATTAGATAAAACTGCAATTTTCAACACGTGCGTTTTGAAACTGAAAGTAGGGTGCTATGATTTTCAAAAGGCGCATATTTAAAAGATTTTTACGTTTGCGGAACTCAACTTTTAGGGAGGTTCCGCATTTTTTAAAGGGTGATTTACTACAATACCTTCAGCAATGTTAAAAATACCCAAGTATAAACGTGAAGCCCCCTCTTATTTCTCTTATTTTTCTTCTCTGTGTGCCTCAATACCTTCGCCAGAGAGAAAATTCTAATCAAGATGTAGATGTTGAACCATTTCAACCACCGCATTCCACAAGCTTAATCTTGATGTGGTGAGATGGGGCTAGGGTTTAGGGGGAAATAAAATAAGAAACTGAACTCTGTGGGAACTGCAGCCACTGGGCTTTAACCAAATTAAGAAAAATAAAAGATAAAGTAAGAGGGAGGGAGTGAGGGGAATAAAGAGAAGATGAGAAAACTTATGGTGGAAAGCTTTAGGTCTTCAACGAAAGACCAAAAAAAAAAAAAAAATGACAATAGAAAAGGTAGGGGGAAGGGGAGTGGGAGTGGGAGAGATTGGAAGACTTTGGAGGTTTTGGTAATTGGTGGGATGAGACTTAACCAAAAAAATTAAAATTAAAATAAAAAGTAAAAAGAAGAAGATAGAACATTAAGTAAGGCAAAGATGTATTTGGTGGGATGAGACTTAACAAAAATAAATAAAAAAATTTGAAAGAAGAAGAAAGAACATTAAGTAAGATAGGGATGTATGTGTACGTGTGATTTATGAAAACATTTTATAAAAATGAGAGGTAAACTTTTTATATGTTGTGCATTGTTTTATTTTGTGCGATGCTGATGAAGGGGGTGACAGACTGATAGCAGTTGTCAAGAAAACATGAAGAATATACATGAGGAGATGAAAGTTATTCGTAACAATATAGTTCGGTCCATTTGCAGGTTATAAAAAATATTTTTATTATTTATATTTTGGATTATTTTATATATATTGGTTGGTGTTTTTCTTCTTCTTAAACTTATTATTTAATATGGATTTTATTGGATGTGAACATTTTTAATGGATTTTTTTTTTCATTTTTAGTATATTATTATTATTATCATTTTTATATTTAGCAACAAAATATTTTATTATTATTATTGTTATTATTATTTATTATTATTATTATTATTATTATTACAATTTGTAACATTGATACCATGAAAAATGACACTATAACTTAACAGTATAGTCAAGTCATTTTTGGTTATTTCTACACGAAATAACAGTTTTAGACTAAAATTATGCAAACGCTCAATTGATAGAAACAACACTTTTTTATTAATTTTTCCAAACGCTTAATTGTGATTTCAAAATCTTGTTTTCAAAATATGCATTTTAAAAACGCACTTTTTAAAAAACGCATTTTTTCAAACAGTGAACCCAAACCCATGCACCCTTACTTTGCCTCTAAATCTTATGAGTAATCTAATTATGTGGATCTATATGTATCTTAAACAATGGATGCTTGGATGAAATTTAAATTATGAGATCCTTTCCTAACAATAAAATCATATGAATAGGTAAATGAATGATCATGGAAATCAAGATGTTCTCACATATTTAAAGTTATCATGATGAACATGAAAACATTACATATGGAAATTCTACCCTAATTTATATGGATTTTTTTATATATATATTAAAACATATATAATTGAAACCCTAGCTAAACATGCTAAGGAAGTAAAATTATAACAAGGAAAGATACCTTTAGATACTTCCCCGGTTTACAAGTGATTGATGGCCATAGGGTGGATTGTCGATCCTTCTTGCTCTTATGATTGTCCTCTATCTCAAATTGTTCAGATATCTACCTATTTTGTAGTTTCTTTGGGAAATTGATACTTGTTGACAAATCTTTGTAATACTAATGATGGATGATTGATGTAATAGCCAAAAAAGACCTGGATTTGAATCCTATATGGATGCTAGGGTGATTTGTGTGTTGTAAAAGGATGTGTGTGATGAAAATAGGTAGAGAAAAAAAAAAAAAAATATTTGTGGAGTTAGGATGAAGGGTAAGTAACCTAGGCTCTAGGGTTCACTAATCTATCGTAAGTGAAAATCTGGACTCCTTTCTAGTTGGGATATCTTTACTATTTATAGAGAGAGGTGTTTTCCTTGTGTTAGGATGATAAACTTTGTATGTAACATTGTAACTCCCACAAAAAATTAGAAAAGAAACTGAACAAAAATCAGATTTTAATTAAAAATTTGCAACCCTGTTACAAAAAGGCTAATAGGCACTTAAGTTGGCCAAAGCAACACTCAAGTTTGTTTTGCTAAATGAAAGCAACACTCAAGTTGGCCACACCGACTGTATGTAATTATAGAACACTACAAAAAAAACTGTCTTTTACGTCAAGTCTTTTCCGTCAACTTAAAAGTTGCCGCGGTAAGCTTTAAAATAGGTATGGTACCAGCCCAAACTTCTTTTATATATATATTTTTTAAAAAGCCCGGGTACCAGCCCAATTTTCTTTTATATATTTTTTAAAAAGCCCGGTACCAGCCCAATCTTTTTTCTCTTTGAATAGTCACGTAGTCTAATTTCTAGGTTTCCACTCTAATTTCTCTCTCTCTTAGAGAATCAAAACGTAAAGCCTTCACTCAAATCTCAAACCCGAACTGCTTCAACTTCAGCTTCAATTGATAGCTTGTACTTATCAGATTCTGAATCAGCTTCCACCACACAATTCTGCCAGGTATGATCTTCTACGCCTTTCATTTCATTGCAATTCACTCGGACCTTGTCTCTTGTGAAACTTCAGATTGAGAATCGCCTTTGTCTCGCTCTGATTTATTTATTAACTTTACTTTGAAATTATAGCTCATATAGTTACTTTGGAATTAATTCAAAATCAGTTTGTTTGCCGAGAAATGATAGGAAAATTAATAGATGATAAGTAGTAGATTATAATTTCTTCTTGTACCTTATACGCCGTCGAATTTGTGGATTCTATTGAATCAAATCAAATCTAGGGTTTTTGGGATTTGTTTCGATTCTATCTTTATGTGGTTTCCAATTCGTGGGATTGATTGTTGATTTGATGAAACCCTTAAATTTTACTTGTAGAATTAGGGTTTATATATATATATATATATATGGGAAAATGAAGAGTCTGGGAAGATCAGAGAACCCATGGGGAAGATCAGATGTAGATGCTATGTTTGTGACCCCACTTGGCCATTCATTAGTGGTAACTGATTAAGGAAATCAATTAAACAGGCCACGCACTAGAAATTCAGTGCACAACATTCAGATAAAATAGCTAACTACAAAATAATTCTCAATCATAGCAAGGCAAGGATATGTTAGGAACAAGTCAACTATTCCAGGTTCCTCAGCTATCGCTCGCAACGCATCCACATCATCTTGAGTGTATGCTCCAAATTGTTGACCATTCGACTGATGCCTACCAGATAAATAAGCCATAGATAACCCTATAAATGAGTGAAGTATATAAGGTACTAATAGTGTTAATACAAAAGAGATTTTGAACATACACTTTATCTGGTACTTTTCCTTTGTTTGATAAGTTCAGGGCATAGTTTAGAAAATGTTAGTTGGACCTTTCCTGCTTTGAAGAATGTCATTGTTACATAGCACTTCTAAAATTTCAGGGGCAGAAACATTTTTTGTGACTTACCTATGTACTTTTCTTTGAAAACCATGCTTTGTTTCTTTTCCCTGAATAAATTTTAAAGCATTCCTGCTCTATCCTCTTTTTTCCCTACCCAATTCTTATGTTCATATTTGTTTCAGCCATTATAATACAGAGTACTTGGCATCTCTTGAGGTTTGCTATATGCCTCTTGCTGTTGTTAAATGGTTTATATTGATTTTGAAAATCCCTCACTGACAATAATTGAAATGAATACTTTTCATATTTAGGTTTCAAACTGCTTAAATAGTAATCAACTTGACAAGAGCTAACTACTGTATCATTCAACCAATGACACCTTTCCTATGGACTGCTACTTTTTTGTTTGTGCATTACTGTTATACTCTCTTTGGTTCTTTGGAAATTAAAGAGAAGAAAAAATTGAAGCGTTTGGTGATAAAAGTTGCTTTCAAATATAATTGTCAAAAAGAAAAAGATGCTTTTAAAAGACTCCTGGCTGAATTGCTTGATTTAGTTGGCCATTTATATGACAAGTTTATCAGGTTATGAGGTAGAGGTATGGTTGGACATTTAGCTGACTGATGGCTTAATTGAAGATTCAAATAAATGGGCTTTTGTTCTTGCAATAAATGTATAAAGCTTTAGACACTAGATTTGGAACTTATGCTGTTGAAAAACAATGCATGGAAGCATCAAAAGATGTAAGAATCAAGATATAATGCTTCTGTCAAGATCCTACTATATTTTTGTTAATTACCTTCCCTCCTCCTTTTATTGCTATGTTATAGAAGCACCCAGTGGGTATTGAACCCAAGATTACACCCTTCACCCTGTTCTTTTGGGTAGAGGAGATGTCATTTGAACTATAACTAATTGAATTTTCATGAGTATTTGATCACGGAAGTCCCTACTAGAACGATTTTTTTTTTCTTCCTACTATGCTATGCATGAGAGTTGAGGTTGTTGATGTAGCCCTTATATTAATTCTAAAATGTTATGTTCTTTGAATAATATCGTATTGTAATACTTATTTATTGTTAAAGAGCTAATAAGAATTTTTTCTGGATGAACTTGGTCATCCCCCCATCTCCCCTAGATATATGAAAAGAAAAATTAGTTAAAAGCAAGCTAAGTTTTAAAGTGAATTTTTTCCATGCCTTTTCTGGAAAATTGTTTTATTCAGTCAAAGTGTTTGTTTCAAGACTCTAGAATTCTTTGCTTTAAAAGCTTGATGATCTTTGCGTAACAAAGCAGGGAAATAATGCATTATGTTAGCTTATGCATGCCCCCTGTTTTGATTTTTGGTTATGCTCCTGCACCTGTAATTCTGTCACATTATATTCTGGTAGTGTCGGAATCATTGATATGCTATGCTATTGCTTTGTTTTGCAGGTTCTTTGTTTTGTAAATGCTATTGCTTATGTCTTCTCTGTGCCGTCTTTGCTCCTTGTTAACCCTGCCAACTACAACCTACTTGTTCCTTCATGATTTGGTATGAGTTATTTTGTTCCTTTTGCTTTTTTTTTTCTTTTACTTGTTTTCAAGTGTCCAATTGTAAATGATTTGGTATGAGTTATTTTGTTCCTTTTGCTTTTTTTTCTTTTACTTGTTTTCAAGTGTCCAATTGTAAATATTTTATGTAAATGACCAATTATTAACGTAGGTATAAATCTTATGGAAATTGTATATATAAATGTCAAAATTCTAATCCCTAAATATGAATGACCAATTTCCATCTCTCTCCTACATCTATTTACTATAATGGAAGAAAGCTAACATTGGATAGGGACTTGATCCCCAAATGACTGGAAAGAAACCTGGTCCAACTTGATGATATGCAACTTAGAAACGGTTAGGTTAGTGTAGGTGCTTCTCTAACTTCATTATAATTCATCTCCTTTTCAGATTTTTTTTGTTTAATAATATTATTTTTAATACTATTTTGCAAGAAAATACTGTTTCAAAACATTTGAGGGAAATAGCCTTCTCGTCGGTTGGACAGACGAGTTCCAGTTGGAACTCGTCTCTAGGAGAGACAAGTTGCACTTCAATTTTGCAACTCGTCTCTCCTAGAGACGAGTTCCACTTCCATTTTGCCACGTCCCGCTTCAATTTGCCACGTC
The DNA here is from genome assembly GCA_907173295.1 of Fagus sylvatica. NCBI lineage: Eukaryota > Viridiplantae > Streptophyta > Magnoliopsida > Fagales > Fagaceae > Fagus > Fagus sylvatica. The sequence continues at coordinate 18,984,614 of OU015769.1, read as the reverse complement.
TGCGCAGTTGGAGAAAAAGTTCCAGCTGGAACTCGTCTCTTCTAGAGACAAGTTCCACTTAAAATGAAAAAAATATCTATCTCCCCGCCAGCCCGCCTGAAACACCTTGAAAATTGAAACTCTCAACAACTCTGTTTCTCTCTTTCTCTCTCGGTCTCAAAAGCTGAAACTCTCTCTGTCTCAAGTCTCTCTGTCTCTCTCTCTCCATCGCAACTTCCTCTCGCTTGCTCCGGTGACCACTGGAAACCAGGTAAAGAAATTTCTCTCACACCTCCCCCTTTTAACTTTAGAAATTTTGGGTTTCAGAAAGTTGAGTCCTTAGTTTCAAAACAGTGTATTTTTGCTCAATAGTTTGAAAAATAAAAACCCTCGAGCTAATGATGACAATCAGCCCATTCAAGGGTTAGTCATCAGATTTTACAAGTTTTCTCTCTGCAGCTTTATTGTTTTTTGTTTTTTATTTTTTTAAATAAAAATTTCCCTATAACATTGTACATACCTTGCAATGTATATTTAGAAATTTTAGCATTTCCCTATTTTTCTTTTAGAGTATTTAAGTTGTAATTTAGTGCATTGGATTTGTAGACTGGATTTAGTGCACAATAGGTTGAAATATTTAGATCCAATAGACTAGATTTGACAGCTTTTGGAAAGTCTGGAGTTTCTGCCCAATCCAGTCTACTGGACCACGAATCCAGTCGACTGGATGACTGATCCAGTTGCTTGGATTGGTGGTCTAGTCGGCTGGATCTCCAGTTACTTATCTAAAAAATATCAAATGCATCTAGTTGTCTCATCACTCTTATGTCCATTAGTTGAACTAATTCCTTGTTTTTACTCTACTGCATCCCACTCCAATAGCATATGGCCTTCTTGATGACGTGTATTAAACTTTATTAGCATTTAATGTCCATTGGTATTTCTTTGCAATAATAAGAAATGTATTTGGATATGTATGTCTATTGGTATTTCTTTGCAATGAAAAGAAAGTTGAAAAATCCACTACAATAATCTTGATCATGTTTATAATACTGCTTTGATTTGATGGTTGCAGTAGTTGTCATTATGGAGCCTCGGCGTTTTGTGATGGATCCGGGTCCTAGTGACCCCTCTGTGTTGACTAGACAGGATAAACATATCTCCAAGCAAATTTGGGAAGAGGGATTGGTATGTATTTAATTTATTTATTATTTGATTATGGCTTACATTAGTGATAAAATAAATTGACATTTTTTTTTTTTTTTTTTTTTTTTTTTTTTTTTTTTTTTTTTTTTTTTTTTTCATTTTGCAGTATACTTTATTATATTGTCATCGTCATGAGGCAGTAAGAGAACGATCTGGACGACTTCATCCCCGTTTTATCCCATACCTTCAGCGAGCTGGCTTTTATGGCATAGCCAAACTTGGGTTTATAAAAATGGATTGGGCGTTGATCACAGCATTAGTTGAGAGATGGCACCAAGAGACCCATACCTTCCACCTCCCCCACGGTGAGATGACCATCAACTTGCAAGATGTTGAGGTCATGTTGGGTTTACCTGTTGATGGGGAAGTATTGGGAGGGAGCACCGAGTTAAATTGGTCTAATTTATGTCTTCAGTTACTTGGTGTCTCTCCTCCTCCAAATAAGTTAGATGCAGGGCCGGCCCTGGGGTAAGCCCAGCAAGCCCCTAGGCTAGGGCAACCCTCCACCCCAGGGCAACCAATTGGGAAAAAAAAAAAATTTATACTATACATAAAAAAAAAAAAAATTATACATATACATTAGAAAAAAAAAAATTTGTATTCATAAAATAAAATTTTTATTAGAGGGCAAAAAAAATATTTAGAGGACAAAAATAAAAAATAATCATAACCTGTGAGGACAAAAAAATATTTAAAGGGCAAAAATAAAAATTAATCATAAACCGGGAGGACCAAAAAAAATATTTAGAGGACAAAAATAAAAATTAATCACAAATCGGGAGGAACAAAAAAATATTTAGAGGACAAAAATAAAAATTAATCATAAAACATCCCGCGGATCTAAGCTATAATCCAACACAAAACCAAAACTAAAATACAAATAAAACAACACATCACACATAACCGGCAAAACACATTACCAAACGTGCGAAAAAAAAATCCCCAAATTTACAATCCCGAAAAATCCCAAATCCCTAAACCAACAGACCAACAAATCACCTGATTCAGCCACTACCCACTAGATCCCGTTATTCCTGTAACCACCAGTCCACCGGCACAAAGAACTGAAGCCTGAAGGAGTAGCAGCAGCCAGTAGCCAGCCACCGCCACGCAGGAAGAGGGAGAGCTGTGCACGCAGTGCACGGCACGCGACTGCGGCATCTCATCACGCCTGGACAGCTGGACTCCGGACTCCGATATGCTCTCTGCCTCTCTCTGATGCTTTTGAAATTTTATTTTATGAATCGGATTGTTAAAGCTTTAGACTTCAGTTTTGTTCTTATCCCTTTACTTGCTTTATGGGGGCTGGGGAAGTGTGCATTGACCGGCTGACCCGTTTGCTTCTTCTTTTTTTTTCTTTGAATTTTTCAGTTTTGTTTTTTTGCACCTTGTTTGTTTTTACTGGGGCGGGGAAGTGGTGGGTCAGACCTGTTTGCTTCTTCTTCTTTTTTTTTTTTAAATTGAATTTTCAGTTTTGGTTTTTTGCACTTTACTTTTTTTGAGATTTGCTTTTACTGGGGGGCTGGGGAAGTGGTGGGTCCAAACTCTACCAAAATGAAGCAGATTAAAGACCTTAAAATAGATATCAAAAAGGATGAGATGTAATTGTGGATCCTGAAGCAACATCATCCTAAAGATAAGTTATGGTTTAACTGATCAACTACCATAATAATAAAATCAAATGAAATGCAAAGGCGGCCTTTTATACTTATGCGTTGTTTGGTTAACTTTTTTCTTGGCAACCTCATATTCTATATCTGAAAGAGTACAAGTAAAGAATACATATTCTCATTGACTTCTTTGAAGACTTACCTTTATTTGTGCATTGTTTGCTTTTATTTTTTATTTTTTATACTTTGACCAAATATATTGTAATTTGTGTGAATGCTGTACTATAGTGTTTGTGTTTGTGAGTATTTATTTTATATTTATTAGAGATTTTGAATGTTGTGTTGTTGAATTATTTGAGATTTTGAATGTTGTGTTGTTGAGTATTTATTTGAGACTTTAAATATTGTGTTGTTGTATGTGAATGTTGTGTGATTGAGTATTTATTTAAGACTTTAAATGTTGGCATATGTGGTGTGGTTGTGTTTGTATTGACCGAATAGTGTAGTGTTATTTTGTGTGTAGCCGTCAAGGGCTTTTGTGTGTGGATGTAGGTCTTCATGACCGAACCACGGTATCTTTTTGTTTCCACTCTCTCTACTCTTTACTATTATTGCTTTCTATTTTCCTACCCACCATAACCAGTTAAAAGTACAATGTAACCTTGATTTTGTATAAAAATTTTTTTTTTGGACTTTATGTTAATTTTTTTAATATTAAATAATAAGTAGGACAACCAAAATTAGGACGGGCTAGGGCAACCCAACTCTCAGGGCCGCCCCTGGTTAGATGGGTCATGTTTAAATATAAAGTGGCTCCAAGACACATTTGGTGTCCTACCTGATGATGCTAATGAGGTGACTGTGCAGCAGTATACGCGAGCTTACATCTTAGAGCTTCTTGGGGACAGTTATTTTGCTGACATGTCTGGAGAGAAGATACACCTTATGTTCTTGCCAATGTTGGAGGACTTTGATGCTGCTGGACGGTATAGTTGGGGTAATGCAGTTCTAGCATGGTTATATAGAGAGTTATGTAGAGCCACTGACCCGGACTCATGTGACATTGCTGGTGCACTGATCTTGGTGCAGTTGTGGGCATGGTCTAGATTTCCACACATCACCTGCAATAAAGTCTATTCAACCGATTGCTGATGCTGATCTTGATGCTGATGTTGATGTTGATGCTGCCCAACCATTGCCAGGGGGTCCTTATGACAATAGGTAAGTAACTATTTTGTTTTTTGTATAGACATTGAACATGTTCTTCGTGATTAAGACACCTTGCCACTATATTCCAAGTGCCTTTAAGAGTTTAGTATTAATTTATGTAGCTTTTTTGGGCATATAGGAGAAATTTAAAGCAATCTATACTAAAAAATAGGAGTCTTAATATTTTCTATAGATGAATACTTTCTATGTTATGGTCAAAACAACATTTTCTTTCAATATTTGTAGGTGGCGCAATGCGAAGGACGTGAAAGATGTGTCCACTCATGTGCTTGAGCAGTATCGATCAGACTTTGCTAGGCAACGTCCTGATCAGGTAACGTGCTTGTTTTAATTACATTGTTATTGTTATTATATTGTTATTCAATACATGGTGAATTTGAATTATATTATATTGTTATTGGGCATATATCATTTATTAATGCATTTTATTTTTAAGCTTCTGTAGGTAATTTGGCAACCATATACAGATGATGTGTTGAGTTCGTTGCCTGAGTATTGTCGGATAGGGCAGGAGGTATGGCGTTCAGTGACACCTTTGATATGTTTTCAAATCGTAAAGTGGCACTTACCAAATCGTGCTCTACGTCAATTTGGTATGCAGCAAGACATACCCCAGCCTGTTAATACCGATGAGAAACTACATGATTGTGATCTTAGGGGTAAGGTACATGAGAATTGGAGGCAGCGTTGGAGGAATTACATAACTATATGGGACCATCAACATGAGCATGTTGTCACTCGTGACCAAATGGTTGGTCTCATGGCATATCATGATCCATATATGGATTGGTACCGTCGGATTACTCGACGCTTTATCAGTCGTAGGAGCGGATGTTATGAGATGATGGTAAATTTTTTAACTTAATAATTCCATGCATCTTTGGATATATATCTTTGAATCACAATTTTTTTACTGACATACTATACGTTTTGACAGACTTTGTGCAACATGCGAATATGCGAAATGTTTCATCCTGAACAAGAGTTGGATTCGGCGAAATTTATGGAGCTAGCAGCAGAGGTATATCAATTGGCCTTTAATCCACTAGAAGCTTCGAATGAGCTGCATCGGTTTGATTCTGTTCAAAGAGTTAACACAGAGTCAGACACCGATACTCATCCAACTGTTCCTCCAACCGCTCCTCGGAGGCGACGTCCACGTGCGCAGCGCCCGCCACGTCCACGTGCGCAGCGCCTGTCACGTCCATCCGATCCGAGTAGTAGTATTAGTGTGCCTCCCACCCAGTTGAGAGATGCAACCACCGTTACTGAGACCACCCCTATGTCATCTGCCTACACTACCACCCCCATATCAATTGCCCACACTACCACCCCCATCTCAGCTGCCCACACTACCACCCCCATCTCAGCTGCCCACCATGAGCATACGGTCAGTTTCTTGACCTAGACATTTAGCCCACTTGCATCATTTTCAGGTGTTACCCTATCCTCACCCACACAGTCAGTTAGTCCATCCTCACCCACACAGTCAGTTGGTCCAACTTTAGTGACCCAGTCATTTCTCCCAATCTCAGTCACCCAGTCAGGTGGTCCAGCATCAGGCACCCAGTTAGGTGGTCCAGCACCATCCCTTCCTCATCCAAGTGGCCTTTCCTCAGCCACCCAGTTAGAGGACCTGGTTCGGGATATTGAAGTGGGAGATCATGGTATGGGTAGGGGTAGGGGTAGAGGTACAAAACGGCCATAACCAGATATGCCTGTTGTACTGAAGAGGAACCTACCTCGCAATAAGAGGAAACCTTGTTGTGGGACTGAGTGATAACTTCACTTGAATGGTACGTTTCTTTTTCTATACTTGTGTTCATTATTATCAATCTCACAATTTCAGTTATTTTGTCTGCACATTGATATATTGGTATCTATCTTTGGTCATGTAGGAAAAGCCCAAGGTTGTGGATGATGATGATGATGATGTTAGTACCAAAATGCGGAAGTTGAATGACCTTGAAGTCAATGTATAGCTTTTAACTTGCTATTGGTTGTTTGATATGTATTTATATTTGTATTTTTTATTGAGTTCATGCTCCATATGCACAACTGCTGTGGTGGGAGTTGGAGAGCCATTCCATATATTGGATCAAGAAATTGTAGCTTGACCAATATTAGTTGACAATGTAATCTAAAAACGTTGGGATTCTTGGACAATTTGTGAAGCAAAAGATTTGTCAAGTGAGCGGCTTAAATTCAAGCTTGTTTGTGCACTTTGTAATTTTTGATGCTTGATTATTATGTTAAGGGTTTCACTTTTGTTGGAGATTGCATTAAAATTTCCTTTGAATGAACTACTTCAGTGGCAATTGTTTGCCCCATACCTAATATGGTATGCTTGTCCAAGTACTTTGCCCCCCATTTCCTTCCCACGCAATTCTTGTTGATGGATCAACAGCTGTTATGATTTTGTGTATAGAAATATTGCAACCTATGCAAACATGTTTAGCTCTTTGCTTCATCACCTTTTGCCCAAACGAGAAAAAACCTGTTCAAGTGAGGCAGTCAAGTTCTGTTTTATTATTATTTTTATTATTATTAAGCTCAAGATATCACCTTTAGCTTGCTTGTGACCTGCTCAAGCACCAACATCAACCAAAGAATGGTCACCATTTACCAAAGATTCACCAAAAACATTTTAAAGCATGATCCAGGCGCCTGCATCAGGGAGTCCAGGCGACTAGATTAGGCTCTGAAAAATTTTTAAAAAAATTTAAAGCTTGATCCAGGCGACTGGATAGTGTGTCCAGTCGACTGGATCAGGCAGAAAGTTTTTGAAGCTTGATCCAGGCGCCTGCATAGTGTATCCAGGCGCCTGGATTAGGCTCTCCAAAATTTTTAAAACTTTTAGGGCTTGATCCAGGCGCCTACATCAGGGAGTCCAGGCGACTACATCCTTGCTTTGAAAAATTTTATATAATTTTTATAGCTTGATCCAGGCGACTGGATATTGTGTCCAGTCGACTGGATCAGGCAGAAAGGTTTATCCAGGCGCCTGCATAGTGTATGTAGGCGACTGGATTAGGCTTTAAAATTGTTTATAAATTTTAGGACTTGATCCAGGCGACTGGATCAGGGAGTCCAGGCGATAGTTAAAAAACTTGTAATATAATGTTCAGTGCTGCAGTGAAGAACAAAAGAGGGAGGAAGAAAGCACTTATTTGTAATATAATTTTAGGGTTAATTTGATTTGGGTGGGGTGGGTTAATTTTAATTTGGGTGGGCTTTTTTTATTTGGATTGGGTTAATTTTTTTGGGTTAGGTTATTTTTAAATGGGTATGCCATGTCATATCCTAGTTGTCATTAAAAAAAAGTCCATGTCAATTAAAAATTTTCCACGTCATAATTTCGTTAGCCACATATACACCAAGTTAACGGAAACTAACGGAAGGACCAGTGGTGCATCGTTTTGAAACGTTAGGGACCATTTCTGCCCATTTTAAATGTTAGGGACCAAATGCGCAACTTGACTAAACGTTAGGGACCAATAGTGTAGTTTACCCTATACTCATTGTTTGACCTTTTTGATCTGGTAAATGAAATGACTCGTTCATCTAAAAATAAATAAAATAAAAAAGAAGTGGAATAATAATATGGTTTGTTAAATTAGGGAAAGTATCTGTTTAATGGCCGCTTATTTCTGTAAGTTTAAAAAGTACCATGTGCAAGTGTAGTGAATTGTGCAAGACTGCAAGTGCAGTGAATTTCTGTCTGTTTAAAAAGTACCATGTGCAAGTGTAGTGAATTGTGCAAGACTGCAAGTGCATTGAATTTCTGTCCGTTTAAAAAGTCCAGGTGGAACTGGAGTGAATTTATAAGGGAGTACGCATTTAGGTTGCGTTTGGATACTTGGATTTGGATTTTAAATCAATAGATTTGAAATGCCTTGATTCAAAATCCATTGATTTTAAAAATTTCTTGTTTGGATCCATTTATACAAAGGAGGATTTGAAATTTAGAATTTTGAAACCTATAAATTGACGAAAATACATAAAATTACCAAAATGACCAAAATAACCCAAAAACCTCTAAAAAAAAAAAAAAAATCTCCAAAACCTCTAAAATGACCAAAATACCCCTAAAATCACTAAAATCCCCAAAACAACCCCAAAACGTAAAAAATCGACCAAAATACCCCAAAAACGCCATGATGACCAAAATACCCCTAAAATCATCAAAATAATATTAAACCTCTAAAACAACCAAAATACCCCCTAAACGTTTATTTTTTATTTTTTTTATTTTTTTATCAAAATGCATGCCTCTAAAATCACCAAAATACCTATAAATTGACCAAAATACATAAAATAACCAAAATAACTACGAAACCTCTAAAATGAAAAAATAATCCCAAAACCTATAAAAATGACCAAAAAATAATAATCATCTAATTTGATCTTATGTCTCACACTGATGCCTGACTTGTCAAGTGTTTTCGACCACAAACATATATAGGAAGCATCTTGTTGTAATTTATAGTCAATAATTTGATGATGACCCATCCTACACATCTCTTTCTCATCCATTTTGGACAAAAGAAAATTGAGTAAGGCATCTCTTTCTCATCCAATTTAGACAAAAGAAAATTGAGTAAGTCCTACTTTTTGGACAAAAGAAAAAAAAAATCCACAAAGACAATTGAGTAAGTTGTTAATATTATATTTCATTTTCTAAGTTCTACAATTTGGACCAAACAAGCTACAAGTAAAAAAAAAAAAAATCAACGAAGATAATTGAATAAGTTTGTGAGATATTTAGACACTGGCTGGGGTAGATTTTAACCAAATTAATCCAAGTGATTAGTTAATCAATTATGCTTGGTCAAATTGAATTTAGTTAAAAAAATTACAATACCAATATCACACTTAAATAAAGCAGAGCAATGATATGGTTATGAAGAGAAACCCAATAGGAAAAAACTCTACAAAAGTTTATTGATAACCTTCTAAAGAAACCACTAGAATAGAATTGAAGAATTACACAACAAAGAAAATACTTAATCCTAAAGTTGTTACTTACTTTCGAAATGCCATGATGCTTTAACACCCTTGTTGAACTCCTCTATGGCTTTATCACGTAGATCTCTTCAATCCATGAATATCCAATTTGTGAGTAAAACTACAACAATAAATATATTAAGGTAGGTTGGTGCAGCAACTTCTATGTTCTCAACTCCAAAATTATTTTCATATGCTAATTTAATTTTGAATTTCATTATATTTCATATTTTTAAAATGGTCAAATTCTTTTCATGTTTTGGCACCCAAAATAAAAAATCCGGGTTCCGCCCTTTTAGAGATGACAAGAGCAAATGAATTTAAACAATTTGATGAGCTTTCAATTTGCAAGAAATTAAGATCAATCCTTGCAGTGAGAAGACCAAGGACAATTGAATGGTCTGTCGGAAATTAAAGGTTTTAAAATCAGATGGGATGTTAAGCTTTTCCTTTTTAAACTATTTCTCTAAATTAATTAATTTTGTTAATGTACTATAGTTCCACAACTTAAAGCATATGATGGTGGAAATAAATGTCCACAACATTGTTTCCATAAGCAAGAAGAAAGTTAGAAGGTCAAGCATGGGGTGGTTCAAACATTGATTATTCTTTTAAGACTTGGCTAATGAAATTCCGAGACATCAACCCTTTTACAGTAATATGTGTCACTACAACTTGTTGGACTTTTTACTTCTTTTTGAAGAGAACAACACCTAATTGGCGTGTTATTTCCACGATAAAGTTAGTCTTCAGACTATTACTCATTTGTCAACCAATTGCGTGTTACATTTTCCACATTGACTTGGTGATAAAAATAATAATAATAATGTTGTAGGTACGATGTGAGTACTAAATACTACTAGTATATATGACAAGAAACATACGATCGAGTTAAACAACTTGATGAACTGTTAATTTGGATAAAAATCTTTGTAATGAAAACGAAAATTAATCACGTTAATAAGATAATCTATTTCTCTAAGGTAGGTATTGGTAATACATCACAATTCACATGGTGTTATTTTGGTCACATTGGAGTTTTTGAAGTTATTTTAGTGGTTCACTGATATTTTGGTCATTTTAGGAGTTTTGAGTGTATTTTGGTTATTATGGTATTTTCTGGGGTGAATTTGGTCATATTAGAGTTTTCGGGGTTATTTTGGTCATTTTAAGGGTTCGGTATTATTTTGGTCATTATGGTGTTTCCAGGGTTATTTTGGTCATTTTGGAGTTTTCGGGGTTATTTTAGATATTCTGAATGTATTTTGGGGATTATTTTGGCCATTTTTGAATTTTTGAGTTTATTTCGGTCATTTTAGGATATTGATGTTATTTTGGTCATTTTAGGAGTATTTGGGTCGCTTTAATGATTCAATGAGTATTTTTTTTTATCATTTTTGGTAGTTTTGTGGGTATTTTGGTTATTTTGGAGGTTTATTTTTTTTGTCATTTGGTATTTTTGGGGCATTTTGATCATTTTAGAGCCTTTAGATGTATTTTAGAGGATCTAATGATATTTTAGTCATTTTGAGTGTTGGCATCCAATAAGAGGATTTGTGAAATTCCTACCTTAAGAAGTCATTTGAAATCCATGGATTTGGGCCTTTGAAATCTTGGATGGATTTGACCCAAATCCAAATCCTAATGATTTTAAGTCATCCAAACAAAGAATTGATTTGAACCCTCAAATTCAAATCCATGAGCCCAAATCCACCCCATCCAAACAGACCATTAATGTATTCCTAGAGTATTCTATAATTTTCACCCTTCAAAAGTCCAGTAAACGAAGGAAGAAACTCAAAAGGTGCCGAAAAGTATCTTGTTCTTGGAAGACTGCATATATATATTGGTATATAAAGAGGCAGGGTTTGTGGTTCGCTTTTCAGGAACAAACTCAGAAGGTGCGGAAAAGTATCTTGTTCTTGGAAGGCTACATATATATATTGGTATATAAAGAGGCAGGGTCTGTGGTTCGCTTTTCAGGAACAAACTCAGAAGGTGCGGAAAAGTATCTTGTTCTTGGAAGGCTACATATATATATTGGTATATAAAGAGGCAGGGTCTGTGGTTCGCTTTTCAGGTTCGCTTTCTTGAACTCTAAGACACTCAGAAAATGGCCTGCAATTTGTAATACGAATTACATTCTTACTTCTGCTGACATATGGATTAGCAGAAGCAGCACCACCAATTGGAAAATCGGGTTGTAAAACTCGCTGTGGAAATGTTACGAATATTTCATACCCGTTTGGAATGGGCCCTTCGCATTGTTACATGGACGACTGGTTCGAAATTGTTTGCAAAGGAAGTGTAGCCTTCTTAAAAAGAATTAACATGGAGGTGCTGGAAATCACTATTAAGGGTAGAGGCCTTAACGCAGGCAATACGGTTCGGGTCAAAAGTTCAATAATCTCTTCGAATCCGAGTTGCACGAGTATGAGCAGTGGTGGAGGTGTGAACTTGACAGGAAGTCCTTTTTCTTTCAGCCCGACCGGGTTTGGTGGGAACGTATTCATTTCGGTTGGTTGCAACAACTTCGCAATAATGACCAAAACTGATCCAATGGTTATTGGGTGCAAATCGAATTGTGACAGAGGCTTGATAAACGATGAAGGTTATAAATGCTCAGGCCACAGCTGCTGGCAGACGACAATCCCTTCAGAGCTTCAATTATTTGATGTAAGTTTCCTAAGTTCGGGTGATAACTGCACAAAAAGAATTATCGATGATAAAATAGGCCAAGAGGGATGCAAGTATGCTTTCTTAGTAGAAGAAGAATGGTTGTTGAACTCCAATATATCACTTCCCTTTTCTGTTGAGAAAATGGATTTCATTCCTGTGGTGGTGCTGGACTGGCAAATATATAACTAGACCAAAGGTTCACTTCAGATGCTTGAGTCCTTCCCTTATAGACGGGGTTCCATGTGTTATTTTTACAATTCCACGAGCTATTACGAGTCGCACGGTCCGTACAACACAAAATCAACTTACTTTTCCACGTTCGGATGTATGTGCGGTGCGGGATACAAGGGAAATCCTTATCTTCCCACGGGATGTGAAGGTAAGTTTCGAGTACTTTTTAGCTTTTTAAGTTGGTTATTTTCGTTAATATATAAAATAAATGATTATTGAGTTAACGGAAGCTTTAACACCTCTTTATTTGTTGTGTGTATATTCAAATAATAACCGGTTTATACAAAATAGAAATAGAAAAGTCAATCACACACAACACTGATTGGGTTTAAGGCTTACATCCACAGGTCGCATCCAAGAGGAAGTTTTACTAAGAAAATTAAGAGATTACAATGATGATACAAAAACACTCTTACAAAACCAAAACCCTAAATATACCGAAAGAACTTTCTCACAAAAAAATAGAATAAGAAATTAGTCTCTACTATTTGTAAGATTGTACGGGGCACCAAGTGAAAGAACCTATAGTGATATTTATTATACAAGCTAAATTATAAATTATACTTTTTAAATTTATTTGAAATTCAATTGAGTTCTCTAACTTTAGAAAGTTTCAATTTAGTCCTTTAACTTTGAGTTGATTTCAATTCGATTCTCTCATCATAATCTGTTAAATATTCGTCGTAAACTACATAAAAAATGACACAGTTTTGATTTATTTTTATTTTTAAATTTTCTTCAATTAAAAAATCCAAAAAATTAACAAAAAACATTTTCTGGACAAAATTTAAAACTTAAAAGAAATAAATCACAGCAGGAATAGATTCAACTAAGCAGATTCAATCAAAATAAAATAGATCATACAACCACTGCCAACAAAACCAATCAAATCTCCAAACCCAATCAATCCAAACCCCAAACCATCCAAATCTCCAAACCCAATGATCAATTCAAACCCCCCAAATTCGAAAAACCCGAATCTCCAAACCCACCCTTCATAATTCACACGCGCACCAGGTAGATTTTTTCCAGCTGCGAGTAAAGAGAGAAATCAAGAGAGAGAAAGGAGGCTGAGGTCGGGTGATCGAGACCTATAGTCATTGGTGCTCATCTCTGTTTAACACCACTAGCTACGGCGGTGGCTCCTTTAAAGCCTGACCCAAAACAAGCCCTTTCACTCTCTCTCAAACTGAACCAAACCAGACCACCATGGCTGAGCTTTCTTCGAGCTCAACTTCTCTCTCTTTTTCACTGAGCTCACCCAATCTCAATCTCACGAATTTGTCTTGATTTCTATATATTTCTCAACCGATTATGTCTGCCTGCTTGGGGATCTTTCACTTTAGATCAATCATGAATTTTCACGAATGGGGGATTGATGTGGTGATGGTTGGATGTGGGTTATTGATTCGTGAGGCTGAGATCAGGATGTTTCAATTTTTCTTTTTCTTTTTCGTTTTTTAATTTTTAATTTATTGAAAAATGAATTCATGACATTTTTTTTATTTTGAAAATATAAAAATAAAAAGTGAAACTACGTCGTTTTGGGGGGCTAACGACATGATTTAGACGGAACCTGATGGGAGGACCAAATTGAAACGAACTCAAAGTTAGAGGACTCAATTAAAACTTTCTAAAAATAGAGGAGTTAATTAAATTTTGAGTAAAATTAAAGGGTGTAATTTATAATTTAGTCTTATATATAGCAATAAGGTTGGCAACTTGTGAATGTCTCCTACACTGAGTTGAGTTCATGTAGGTAAATTACACTTATATTCGGTATAGCTAACCGACTTAGAAGAGTTGTAATGCTTGTGATAAACCTCACATGCACTTCAAGCCAAACGTAACAAATCTCCATCTTTGCTTGAATTAGATCAAGCATCACAAAATAAAATCCTTCATCACCTCCACCAAAGCCCTATCACAAACTACAAACATCAACCAAGTCCAAGCATTTCTTGAACTTGTTCAAATGAACTGGGTTTACTCATCATATATGTTGGATTATTCGTTGTAGGAACCTTTTTGACTGTAATAATACACTGAGATACATTCTCACAAATGAAGTGATAACTCACATCAATGTGTTTGGTTCTTTCATGATACATTTGATATTTGCTTGAATGTATGGCATTCTGGTTATCACAAAACAAAACAGTGTCACCTTGCTACAAACCAAGATCACCAATCAAACCCTTTAACCAAATAACTTCCTTCATTGCCTCGCCTTCCAACTGATGACACAACTAGATTATGTGAAGAAATAATTAGAATTTGATAGAACTAGATCTCCTTTTATCCAAATCACTAGTATAATCAGAATTTACAAATTCAACACTACGACTCCCAGTAGAAGCCTTGTCATATACCAAGTCAACATTTGCACTACCTCTCAAATATCGAAAAATACATTTCACAGCTTTCCAACGCTCTTTGTCAGGATCAACCATATATTTGCTAACCACACTTACTGCTTGTGAAATATTTGGACGAGTACAAACCATATTATACATCATGCTACCCACTGCACTAGCATAGGGAACACGAGACATGTGCTTTTTCTCCCTCTCAGACTATGGTGACAAATTCACTGAAAGCTTAAAATGTGTCGCTAATGGAATATTCACTGGCTTAAATCGCTGCATACTAAAGCATTCAAGTACTTTCTCAATGTAACTATTCTGTGAGAGAAATAGCTTGCCCACTTTTCAATATCTGTGAATTTCCATTCACAAAATTTCTTGGCTGCACCCAAATCTTTCATCTCAAACTCAACACTAAGCTAAGTCTTCAACTTATTTATCTCAACTAGGTTCTTTCTTGCAATGAGCATATCATTAACATACAACAACAAGTAGACAAAAAAACTATCTGAGAGCTTCCTATGATATACACAGCTATCATAGTCACTTCTAGAATAACCATTCCTAATCATAAAAGTGTACCACTTCCTTAGAGATTGCTTCAAACCGTATATTGATTTATTCAATAAGAAAACATGGTATTCTTTTCCATGAACCTTGAAACCCTCTAGCTGATGCATATAAATTTGTTCCTCAAGCTCGCCATGCAGAAAGGTTGTCTTTAAATCAAGTTGTTCTAACTCTAAGTCATACAGTGCAACCATAGCAAGCAACACACGAATAGAGCTATGTTTCACAACAAGAGACAACATTTCACTGAAGTTTATACCTTATTTATGACTATAGCCCTTCGCAACCAATCGTGCATTGAACCTTAGTGCTTCAACCTTTGGCGTTCCTTCCTTTTTCTTAAAAACCCATTTACAACCAACAATCTTTTGGCCTTTAGGCGGTTTCACCAGCTCCCAAATCCGATTCTTGGGAAGAGACTCGATCTCCTCACTTATAGCAACATTCCACTTAGTCAAATTATTACTAAAGACAACTTCATGATAACTAGAAGGTTCTTGATACTCAATAGTCTTAGCCACAAACAAAGCAAAGGCTTTTAAATCTGCATGAACATACCTCTGTGGTGATCTAATCTATCTCCTCCTTTCTCTACCAGTGGCAATATTTTACTATTGTTGTTGCTGCTGCTGCTGTGGTGCATCTACTTCATAAGTAGAATCATGCATATCATCCTGTTGAACTATAGTGCTATCATGCACTTCATTTGAAGTTTCAACCTCAAGCTCCATTTGCTTACTTACACTCTGGTCTTTGATTGTCTTATTGCTCTCTTTTTACTAGTCATAAAGAGAGGATTCATTGAATTACATCCGTTTAGATCTTTGGGGTCCTTCTCCTATTGGTTCAAAGGGTGGTCATTGGTATTTATTGATTTTCATCGATGACTACTCTAGAATGGGTCTAGGTGTAATTGCTGATACATAAGAGTAATGTTTTTGTCACTTTCAAGTAATGGAGAACGCTTATTGAGAAGCAAACTGGTAAAAATATCAACGTCTCAAAATTGATAATGGTTTGGAATATTGCTCAAGTGAATTTGATGAGTTCTGCAAGAGTTAAGGAATAGTGAGACACCAAACTATTAGAAGAACATCACAATAGAATGGGATTGCAGAATGTATGAGCAAAAATCTTTTAGAAAGGGCTCGTTGTATGCTCTCTAATGCTGGATTGTCAAAAGATTTTTGGGCTAAAGTAGTTAATATGGCTTGCTATTTCGTAAATTGGTTTCCATCAACTGTTCTTGAATGTAAGACTTCTTTAGAGGTATGGTCTAGTACTCTTGCTTATTACTCTAGTTTGAGCTAGGGCAAAAAAGTGCATATTTAGAGGCTATGCATCTAGGGTGAAAGGTTATAGGTTGTGGTGTACAGATTCAAAATCCCCAGGGTTAATTATCAGTAGGGATGTGAAATTTAAAAATTAGAATTAGATTAGAGTATACCCAATTGTGTTCTCCCTCCTCTTTGGATAAGGATCCTCTCCATTTGGAAATCTCTCCATTTGTCCATTTCATGGTTCAGATTTTATTTTACAAATCTAACGATATATAGACTGCCTTGTCATTTAAAATTTTAGTGATTTCTATTTAGCTCACTAATAACCAATGATAATAAGAACCATTTTTTACCATACAACCCAAATAAGAACTAGTTTACGGTGGTTGCATTGGTAAAGGTAAATTATGACCACATGGAGAATAAGCCAAAATCCATATACAATTTCAACTAAAAATCACAAAAATAGATCACTTTGGAATTGGTGGAACCTCCTTCAAGGCCGTCGATGTCCTCTCCGGCGAGATCGATTTCTGCATCAAGTTAGGCGACTCCGCATTCATCGCCATCAAGAATATCCCCCTCGAAGCAGTGGTTGGCATTGCCAAGTTTGGTCGCACTTGGTCTTTATAGCTACTAGCTTGTTTGTTTGATCTCTTGGGCATCATGGAGAGAGAGAGAGAGAGAGAGAGAGAGAGAGAGAGAGAGAGAGAGAGAGAGAGAGAGAGAGAGAGAGAGAGAGAGCTCATTTCAGATTTAAAAAATAAAAAATAATAATACTATTGCTAATCTACAATGCTTTTCTATTTTTAAAGAAGTATTTTAGCAAAATGATATTCTAATTGGTTGGGGTGATTTTGGGATTTATTAGGTATATTTTGGTTGAAATAGTGTTTTGCTAATCCATTGAGAATGCTTTTTAATACCTGATTTTCCCCCAATTCCAATCCTAATTTTAATTCATGGATCACACTATTCATAAAAATTAGCAGATACACATATACCATTGTTCGGAGTATAAAACTTTAAAGCTAAATAAGAAATTACACCCTCTAATTTTGGTCGAAATTTAATTCAGTACTTTAATTTTAAATTGTTTCAATTTAGTCATTAACGTGTCCTTCTATTAAGTTCCATCCAAATTGCCCCGTTAGACTCCTCCTAAACAACACCATTTTGATATTCAATACTCTCTCTCTCTCTCTCTCTCTCTCTCTCTCTCTCTCTCTCTCTCTCTCTCTCTCTCTCTCTCTCTCTCTCTCTCTCTCTCTCTCTCTCTCTCTCTCTCTCTCTCTCTCTCTCTCTCTCTCTCTCTCTCGACAGTTTCACCGAATCACTTTACACTCCACCTCTCCAAGAATGAGAAAGAAGTTTGTTGAGAGAGGGGCCTACTTGAGGTGAGCTCTAAGCAAACAAGATCGTTGGTAGCTATGTGGGGGATGCCATGGAGGTTAGAGTGGAGGCTAGCGTATGAGAAGGATGTCAATGAAGGGGCTTTGATAGGCGGGTTAGGGACGTGTTAAGACCCCAACCATGCCAAGTCCAAGACCTTGCATAGTCTAGCTCTTAAGGCACGGATTGGTAACCCTAACTTTGGATGGGTGCATCTAAACTCGAATTTGAGCTTATTTTCATGCTTAAATGGGACAAGCTATGCAAACTTGTACCTAGTTGGTTATTTAGTGCATTAGGAGTCTAGTACTTATTCTAGGCTTAACCCAGTTGTACATGTTTGTTAGAGCATAAAAGGGCTTGTACCTTTGTGATCTAGACTAGCCAATGAGAGGCTTGATCTAGATCCACCAATGAGAGGCTTCCATGGGAATATCCCATGCAAACCGAGAGCTTATCTCTCCCATTCCTCAATTGTTGCTCTTTTTATCCAGAAAATTACAGTAGTACTATAGAATTTTCTCTAGGAGTTTATCTAGTTTAGTCCATTAGATTAATTGATAATTAGCTTGTTCTTGATCAATAATCAAATCCATTTCATTCTCTCGGCTCAATTCTTCCATTTCCTTCCATTTTGTGTGATTGTGAGTGCAATTGAGGGATCACCCTGTGGGTTCCTTATAGGACACCGCCATTGAAGGGGGAGGGAGATTTGAGTTGTAGAGAGATACCTAGCCCCTTGTGGCTTGGCTTGGTGCCAATGGGCTATATTTTGCATAGAGGAATACTCGAATTGGGCAAGGATCGTGGTGTGGGTTTTGCTCTTGATCGATTTTCATGGGTGAAAAGTTGGCAAAGTTGGCTGGTAAGATGAATCTATAGGCTTGTTGGGTTTTGACATAGATATGGGACTTTGTAGGCTTGCTAGGTGGTGAGATAAATTTGTACATAAAAAAGATTTGGTTGAAATTTCTTATGGTTTTCCTGTTGTCCCCCTAAATTATGGGTCAAATTTCAATCCTCCATTAAAATGTAAAATCGAAGCGTTCAATCCCTGTTATTAAAATGTAAACTTTCAATCCTTTATTAAAATGTAAAATTGAAGTGTTCAATTCACCAATACTCTTGTTTTCTTTGTTATGTATTAAGTTTTCTTCCTAAAAAATCAATTTCTTAATTATTTTTTATTTTTGAAAAATATTTTTATTAGTATTTTGGAATTTTTTTAATAGGTAAATTACACTGACACCCCTTTCTTTTGGGGAAACTAGACTTGTTACACCCTAGTTTGGGGAAATGACACTCCGCTTCAAAATTTGCAAAATAATTAACACTCAACCCCCTTTTCCCCAATTTTTAAAGGAATATTCCTCACTTAAACTTAAAATAATTAGAATATAATTTTTCTTTTTAACTTTGGTTAATTAGGCATTGGTTAAAAAAATTAATAAAGAATAAACAAAAAAATTAAAAGGGGGTAGAGTGTTAATTATTTTGCAAATTTGGGAATTAAGTGTCATTTTCTCAAACTAGGGTGTAGCGAGTCTAGTTTTCCTAAAAGAAGGGGGTGTCAATATAATTTACCCTTTTTTAATTAAAAAATAGAAACGACGTTGTTTTGTAGGACACTTTAATAGAAATTAGATAACGAAAGTGGATGCAAGGATTGAATTGAAAGAAATTGAAAGTTAGAGGATTATATTGAAACTTTAAAGTTAGAGGGTTGAATAGAATTTTGACCAAAGTTAGAGGCTATAGTATATAATTTTTCGAACTTAGGATCTTGTGGATCTCATAAGATTTTAAAAAACTATTAAGTCAATCCCTTGAGTTCATTTATACTAGTAATTAGCATGTATAATGTCAGTATCTTTTTTTTTAGATAGATAGAATTTGAACCTATGACATCTGTACTATGATGATTGTCCTTTATCTATCATCAGGCAAAAACATCAATTAGTTTTTGGTGTTGGTGAGATTTGAACTCAGGTCCTTTATGAGACGACAAGAGACTTTATTGTACTAATCTCACCCAAAAACATTCCAATATATCACCAGAAACACAAGACTTTTGTTTATATATATATATATATATATAATTACAATTAGCTTCTAATCTTTCATATTTTCATTTTAAGTTAATAAATAAATTAGTTTTAGTTTGAACTACTAGCAAAAAAATTATATTTTTTATTATATTTAGTTCAAGTAAACTATTTCCAATCATAATAATATAATAGGCGTTATGTCACATATATGTTTCACTTTGCTATGCTTGAAAGTAAGGATGGCAATAAACCCGCGACCCGCGGGTACCCGCCCCGCCCCGTCCCAAAAAACCCGCCCCGCCCCGCCCCGCCCCGCCCCGTTTATATAATAGGGTATCAGGTCGGGTTTTTTTTAACCAAACGGGTTTTTAATCGGGTTTTAAACGGGTCGGGTTTTACTCAAAAACCCGAATCTGACCCGAATGAATAAAATCCTAAAAATCCTTCTAGAATCTGACCCTGACCCGAACCTCTCAATCTCTCTCTTCTCCGATCTGACCCGCCCCGTCGAGCCTCTCCCCGAGCCTCTGAGTCTCTCCGATCATACCCTACCGTCGAGACTTCTCCGATCGTTCACCTCATCGGACGATTTCTCGGTGCATTAACAAGTGAACTTGGGTTTTGATTTTCAAAGAGCCGAGCGTCCCAACTTCACTGGAAGATCTGGTATGCCGATTTTGACTATGGGTTTCAGACCCAATTTCTTTTAATTTTTATATCATGATTCGGTTATTGTTATTGTTTGGTATCTGGGTTTTTGTTGGTTTTGAAAAAAAGATTGTGTAGGAAAAAATCTCCTAGGTGTTCGACCAAAGTCCTCTAAGAGGATCTTTGATTTCCTCTGTTTTTAATTTCCTCTGTTTTTAATTACTAGCTTACTGTGATGTGAGTAAACCTCATGATTCTGCTGCTGAGACTGGAAGTGGCGGGTGTAAATCTGTTTTCATGAGGCTGTCTTGCTGCCAAGTCCCAAGACTCTAGTTGGTCAAATCCTATAATGCTAGTTGAATCCCTTTTACTAACTAGAGACCTAAAAAATAGTTGAAGCAGAGTAGAGGGTTTTGATGGAGATGAAGAATGGTGAGGTTGAGGTGAGGAAAGTGTTGCATTTTGGGTCCTTGAACAATATTATGATGAGTGTGTTTGGAAAGAGTTATGAGTTTGGGAGTGGGAGTGGAGGAAAGGATGGGTCTGAGCTTGACGGTTTGGTGAGTGAAGGGTATGAGTTGCTAGGGGTGTTTATGTTGCATGGTGGTTTTCTCCAGTCATATGTGATAGGTATAGAATCACAATTCACATGGCTGGGTGCTCAATGTTCTTCAAATTAATAGAGTTGGGACCATAGTCCATATAATGTACTAAACTCATAAATACATAAGTCTACTTCATGCCAACAAGGGCCATAGGAACTGAGCTTGAACTTGCTAGAATCACTAAATTCCATTGGGATAAAAATGATTGTTAACAGAATCTGCTATTATTGTCCTGTAGTATGGTCCACTGCCTCAGCTGGACCATATATAGTGCTTCTATATTAATCTGTCATGTGTGTGTGTCCTATTTCCCTGTTGCCTCATGCCAATTAAAATGAAGCATTCCTTTTTCTTTCTTTTTTGATGAAAAAAAAAATGAAGCATTCCAATAACACCCAGCCTTGTGTTTATTACTGCAACAAGTGGGAATTTGCGACCTGTTGAAAGCCCATAAACTTCATCCATGCTCAATTCTTCACTTTTCATATTATGCAGTAATTTCCAATTAAATCCATGTAACATATTAGCCAAGGTAGAGCTAAACAGCTTTAGTCCAAGGCTATAGCCAGGGCACATTCTCCTCCCAGACCCAAATGGCAATAGCTCAAAATTTTGTCCCTTCACATCCATAGCCTTCCCTAAGAACCTATCTGGACAAAACTCTTCAGGTGCATCCCATATTGAAGGATCTTTCCCTATACTCCATGTGTTTACAAAGACTCTAGTTCCTTTTCGGATTTTGTAACCAACTACATCACAATCTTCAAGAGCTAAATGTGGTGCAAGTAATCCAGCCACAGGATGTTTTCTCATTGTTTCTTTCAAGAGCTAAATGTGGTGCAAGTAAACCATTTAATATGAATGCTTACTTGTATCTTTTATGTTATTCCCTGTTTACTTGTATCTTTTATGTTATTCTCTTTACCATGCAAACTATTTAATATGAATGCTTCAAGTTTGAGTTTCCAAATTAATGGGTAAATTTTGCTATCCTTTCCTCTAGTCAATCTCACCTTTATTCGAAAATATTTACTATTTGCAACTTTGCTTGTTTTGAAGAATTGTCATGTTGAATACTTTAGGTTTGGTGGTCAATGTTGGCATTTGGTTAATTTTGTGTTGTTAGCATTACAGTTGATGTGTGAATTGAATGTTGAAATGAGTTGTTACTTTTTGAAAGTTTTTGTGTAGGTACCACTCTTATGATTTTACTACTAATTGCACCTAGAATGATTGTTATAATTTATATTTCCTAATTCAAAGTTATTGCGTATGCTTTATCTATTAGGTTGTTGAGAGCGGAGGAAAGAACATAGAAATTGATGTGATGATGATAGAGCATGGACTACTCCAACTTGAGGAAGCTGAAATTGATGCCATTGTTTGATTCTTTTATGTGTACATATACACACTGGTTATATATTATGTAAAAGTAGTTCCATTGGCTATTGTATTGTGCTACAGAGGTTATGATAGTGTTATCTGTTATCTTAGTTATGGACTTCAAAGATGCTTAGTGATTCTTCTTTTTGTATTGCTAGTAGCAACCTGGTGAGTTAGTAAGAACAAAACTAGTGTCTGTGTGTCTGTTACACGTTTTCATTGCCTTTACTGTTGAAATGCTGACTATTTGACAACCATGAGTCTAAAGACCTTCCTTGGAATTTAATCCATTTAGTTGGACAGTTATGTTTGCATATATGGCTAAATGTGCCCTGTATCAAATTTGTATTTCTACAGCATGGATCTGGGACCTTACATAACCATAGTCACTAAACCATTGAAGTCGTTGGGACTGTAATTGCTACTTCAATACATAGTCAGCATCTACCATAGCCTGGAAATGAAGTATCCTACTCGATCTCTT
Source organism: Fagus sylvatica (assembly GCA_907173295.1). Taxonomy (NCBI): domain Eukaryota; kingdom Viridiplantae; phylum Streptophyta; class Magnoliopsida; order Fagales; family Fagaceae; genus Fagus; species Fagus sylvatica. Next base: position 18,961,896 of record OU015769.1, on the reverse strand, counting down.
TGTTCATTTTTTTTTTTTAATACAAACAATGATATTTTTTAATGCTGGAACACAACAATGCAGGCCCTTGAAGCCAATAGGATTATTTTAAAGCAAAGCAAAGGAACTTCTTTTGCAATCATTAATCACCACAAATATCCCCATAAACCCTCCATACAAGATATAGCATGTGCTTCACTAACTTTAGCTCAAATACACATCATGGATTTCCCATGGAAAAAAAAAATAATAATAAAATAACCATTCTACTAAAAAATCCAAACGCAAAGGACCAAGACTTTATTAACAGTCTTATCCCGAGAACCTCTATTTGGCACAAAAACAAAACTAACAAAGTATCAAATTTTACATTTAAAAAAAAAAAAAAAAAAAAAAAAAAAAAAAAAAGAATCGGGTCGGGTACCCGTCGGGTACTGTCGGGTCGGGTTAAACGGGTACCTGTTGAAATAAACGGGGCGGGGCAATAAACGGGTTTTTGTAGGGCGGGTCTCTAAACGGGTCGGGGCGGGGCGGGTCTTAGCGGGTCGGGTCGAAACCCGACCCATTGCCATCCTTACTTGAAAGTATTTCCAAAGGACGTAATTATATAAGCTCAAAATTATAACTCAATAACTTAAATTATTGTTCGCTATCATAGCCATACAAAATTAGTATATTTCATTTGGAACGGGGTACTGATTAGTTGTTACTTAAAGTTCATGCTCAAAACTATAATCCAGACCAATCAACGCTCCCAAACAAGTGGGATTGTCAGAATACAAGAGGGGCTTACAGTTGCAACAAAAAAAAGTGGATTATTATAGGTATATCGTTCTACTCAATAAATTTGAAAAAGAAAAAAAGAGAGAGAGTTATAAATAAAATTGAAAACCATAATCATTATTATCGCAATTCCATATTCTGTTTGCGCTACATATGCTATTCCTAAATTTAATTCACACGGTGATCGTGGAAGGTTGCATCATCTAGAAATTTAACATAACATATACTACAACATGATTGTCATGTGATGTGGGAGGTCTCGGCATGGTTTTAAAAACTAGACCAGTCAAAGACCTGAAAAAGGGAGTGGTTACCAGGTAGGTGGTTCGACTGGGGTCGGACCAGTGGTCGAACCGGTGACGTCATAAATAATTTTAATATTAATATTTAATAAAAAAAATATATAACAAATTTTAAAACATTTTATGTAGTTTTCACATCTTATATTTAGAAAATTAAAAGTAAGAACCCTAAGAAAATAAGAAAGTATAACAATTTTTTATTCAATTACAATATTAATAGTTTTTTGACATAAGAAACTATTATTATTGCATATCAAGAAGCCTAGAACAATAAGAAAGTATAAATTTTATTTTTTTTTTTTTTAATATGAGACTTTTACTCATCAATAATTAAATTTAAGGAGAATGAGTGACTCATACATTTATAAGTAAAGTCATTGTTAATCTCATTTTATTTTTTCAATGTGGGGCTTCTTGTTTTGAGGGAAAGATATCTTGAAAGTCCCGCATTGGAAAAAAGTAAGAAGATGTCATACTTACTCTTTCATAATTAGATACTACACTTCCAAGAATTTTAAACATAAATGTATGACCTATTTCCTTTTATGGGCTTACCTTTCATTTGTTTAATATTCATTTTTTAAAGATGCATTATTTAATGTTGGGCTACCTTTTGTGTGAGCCTATCACTTTTTAGTTTAATGTTGGACTATCTTTTATGTAGGCCAAACATATAAATATATATATATATATATATTGTAAAAATATTTTAGCAAAAAAAATAAAATAAAAATAAAACTCAAAACCGGTTTTTACCGGTTGAACCATTGGTTCTCAGTTTTTCCCGATTTTTAAACCTATTCTGGTTTTTTAAGGAAACCAGACCGGATTACATGAGTCCTCGATTCAACCAGTCTGGTCTGATTTTAAAACCATGGGTTCTGGTGAGTTTATTAGATTGGGTTTGACGTACCTCTTGTGTCCAGTACACTGAAGGGGGACACGACATGTGTTATATCTGTGTTCCCTCCAGTGTAGTGAAGCACCGGAAGAAATCATTTCCCTATTGAACATGAGAATTATTTACATACAAAACTCACAAATTGTTAATGTTTAACCATCCAATTTTTTTAGTTTTACTCGGACTCCAAGCACTCAACAAGGCTTTGTTTGGTAGGTGTAATAGAAAGGAGAGAAGAAAGGGAAGGTAAGGAGGATATTGGAAAAAAAGAATAATATTTTACATTATAAGTGTTTGGCAGGATATATAGAAAAATGGAGAGAAAATAGAGAATTTTGTATTAAATTAATATTTTATTTTTTCAGTAAATTACACATTTAGTCCTTGAAATTTTAAGTGTACGTTCGAATTTTAATCCCTCAAGATTTAAAAGAGTGAGCATTTTGGTTCCTCCGTTACTAATTTAAACCGAAAGCATAACGGAGGGACCAATGCTTACCTTTTAAAATTTTGGGATTAAAATTGAACGTGCACTAATTTTTAGGACCAAATGTGTAATCTACGTCAAATGAATTCTAAAGTTGTTTCACCAAAAAAATAAAAATGTTGGAAGTGTTCCAAGTTCCAACCCATCATTAATTTATGATAAATTTCCCATAACGACTTAAAGCTTCAATTTTTGTAAGCAAGTTTCACACATGGTAGATTGTCAATATTAGTCACCCAATTTCTTCTCTCTCTCAAAACAAAATAATAAAATTGGAAATTAGATTTCAACTATCATTCACCATCCATCGCCTCACTGAAGGTATTCAAACCCCTTTTAACAAAAAATAATTTTTTTTTTTTTTTTTGTTAAAGTTTATCACAGAATCATGATATTGACTCTCTATATGAGAAAATTTTGGTTTGGTTAGTGTTATTTCATCAAGTTATGCTTAAAATTCTTCTTTATTTGGGCATTTTGAGGTTGTCGGATGATTATATTATTAGGTGAAGTTGCCATAGTGACTTTGATAAATTAGATTCTATTGTTTTATGCTTTAAAATTTATTATTTTAGTATTTCTATATTATAATTTTATATAGTAAATAGTGTTTCTTTTATTTGTAAATATCTTTTTAATTATAAATGCCTACTTGAAAAAAAAAAAAAAAGAATAATAAATTACACATTTGGTCCTTGAAATTTTAAACACTCGATTTTAATACCTAGAATTTCAAAAGTTATATTTTAGTTTTTAAAATTTCAAAAATGACGCATTTTGGTCCTTCAAATACTAATTTAAATGGAAAACATAATAGAGGGAACAAAGTGCTCCTTTTTTGAAATTTCAGGAACTGAAACCAATTTGAAATTTCTGTGACTAAAATCAAACTTGCGCAAAATTTCAAGGACCAAATGTTTAATTTATCATTATTTTTTTAATTGCATTGCTTTTATTAAACTAGAAGAATGAGATTGTGAAAATCATCTATCTAAGGCATTTTCTCTCATATTTTCCCATAATTTTGGAAAGATTAAAGGAATACAAATTACTCATATCTCATTCTTTATTTCTTCTAATTTCTTAATCTAAAAAAACAAGAGAAAATATTAATCCATTTACCAAATATTCTCTGCACCCTCTATATCCTCTTACTTTTCACTTTACCGAACACACTCAAAAACCAACTAGAAAGAAGCTCCACAATGTATAGCATCTCATATACCTAGAAAGTACAAAGTTAAATAAAGTTATTTATATTTTCGAGTAGAAGCATTTAAGAGAAGAATGGGGTGTGCTAGAAGAAGACTGTATATGAGTGATTGAGAAAAGTTCTTACAGGTGTGCTATTTATCAGCTTAGGAAGATAAGCCTGAAGCCACATACTAAATGAACCTTAACAATTCAATAACTCTAGTCATTAGCCACACTACATAATAGATGATAATAAACTTTTTTTCCGTATTGAAATACTGTAACATATATTTATTTGGAAATGTTAGTAACTTTCTGTAAAAAAGAAAAAGAAAAAAAAGAAAGATATTTGTGTCAAAATCAAGTTTACAAATATTGATATTTTTGTATTGCATAAAGTTACATTACTAAGATATTCTGTTTCTAATTTCTTAACTTGAGCAGGTGTTAGTACAGGCCTTGGAGTGTTGTTTCTACTCATTTGTATATGGTGGTTATACAAAGTGATAAAGAGAAGAAAAGAAATCAATCTCAAGAAAAAATTCTTAAAAAGGAATGGTGGTTTATTATTACAACAACAATTATCTTCAAGTGAACACAATGTTCAAAATACAAAATTGTTCAATTCGAAGGAGTTGGAAATAGCAACTGACCAATTTAATGAAAGTAGAATACTTGGCAAAGGTGGGCAAGGTACGGTCTACAAAGGAATGTTAACTGATGGAAGAATTGTTGCAATTAAAAAGTGCAACATAGTGGATGAGGGGAATCTTGAACAATTCATTAATGAAATTATCATCCTTTCCCAAATCAACCATAGAAATGTGGTTAAGCTACTTGGATGTTGTTTAGAGACAGAAGTTCCTTTGTTAGTTTATGAATTCATCCCCAATGGTACGCTTTTCCAATATCTCCATGAAGGAAGTGAAGAGTTCCCACTAACATGGGATATGCGTTTAAAGATTGCCACAGAATTTGCAGGAGCTTTTTCTTACCTACACTCAGCAGCTTCATTACCTATTTACCATCGAGATATAAAATCTACAAACATACTCCTTGATGATAAGTACAAAGCAAAAGTAGCAGATTTTGGGATGTCAAGGTCGGTGGCCATTGACCAAACTCATTTGACAACGCTAGTATATGGAACTTTTGGGTATTTGGATCCAGAATATTTCCAAACAAGCCAATTTACAGAAAAGAGTGATGTTTATAGTTTTGGAGTAGTCCTTGCTGAGCTTTTAACTGGAGAAAAACCAGTTTCTTCATTGAGAACACAAGAAGGTAGGAGTCTTGTCACATATTTCATTCTTTCGATGGAAGAGAACTTTCTCTTTCATATTCTTGATGCCCAAGTAAAGAAGAATGGTGATAAAAAAGAGATCATGCTAGTTGCTGACCTTGCCAAAAAATGTCTACATATGAATGGAAAGAGACGTCCTACAATGAGGGAGGTCACAATAGAGTTGGAGGGAGTTAAAAAATCTTTTGATGGTCAAGAAAATTACAAAGAACATGATTATGTTAGAATGGAAGACATTGAGCCTTGTGATGTTGTTTCTACATCCACTCAATTAAAAATTGGTGCAACTTCTTCATTTGAAGTCCTACCGCTATTATCTTTCAAATCAGTTTGATTGATTAAATTGTTTTTGGTAATAATTCGCTTTCAATTCATGTTGTAAACTTGGTGAAGACCATATTAATGTGCTACTTTTAGACGCTTTGTCATTTAACACATGGATGCTTATATGGAATGAACATTGAGCCTTCCGCTCATGCCTATAATATCAATGGGTATATGCATCCAACACCCAATATGAAATTCCTAGACTTATTTCAATGGTTCATTGATACTTTTATTGCTTGATTTAGGATATGCGACCTTATATTCTCTTAGACTTAAATTTGTAATCATATTAATTAGATGTTAGGTGGCTAACCTAGAAAATCCTATGGTTCGTAGCAACTACACTTACCCTTCCAAACTTAAGACCTTGCTAGGGGCCCGGTATCAAATTTGATATCAACACTCAAGGAATTTTCTAATTCCTCTTTTAAGCTCCTCGTTCCATGTTCCAAATCATTGGATGATGGATCCTAAACTTAAGCAAAATAATACTCTATCTTGGTTAATCATCACTGAGATCGGGAACCATGAGTATTGACTGGTACAAATTGGGGTGTCTATAGGGGGTAGAAAGAATTAAATACTTGATGAGGCCATCCTGGTGTAGGCTTTGAGTAGCTTCAATTTGAGCTAAAACGCCGTCTAATCGAGAAAACGAGAGAGAAATCGGATTGTTTTTGTCCTAATTTGAGCCCGTTTTCAAGACTGCTATTGAAGAGCCTCCCAGATTTCGATCATTCCGAATCCATGACCCTTGGGTTCAAGCCTTCCGTCTCTACGCCGAAGCTTTGCCCAAATCCCAAGAATCCGAATCCGTTTTCGGTTCACTACACGGAAGCACTGCCGGATTTCCAAATCCCCCTCTAGGTTTACCCTAAACCTTATTTCCTGTCATTCTAGCTACATTGTCATGCTTGTGAATATGCCATTTTTGTGTAAATCCTAGAATCGCATGTCTAAGTTTGCATATTTTGATTATGTTTTCATATTCTTCATGTCACTACACGTACACCTAAAACCCTAGAATCTATTTCTAGGTTCATTCTCCTATTTTGAGCATTTTGGTACATGCCATTCTACATGCATTAAAAACCCTAGAATTCATTCCTAAGTTCACTTTCCTATTTTGAGCAGTTTGGTACATGCTATTCTATATGCATAAAACCCTAGATTTCATGTCTAGGTTCATTCTCCTATCTTAAGTATCCTTGAATGAATTTTTGGGTTCTCTTATTAATGTTACCCATAAAACCCTAGCATGCATGCCTAGGTCTCACATGTTTGAATGTTTGTAAATATGCATTTCTTTACTACGTTACCCATAAAACCCAAAATCACATTATGATGTACATTTACATCCTCATGAAGATGTCATTCCATCAAACCCTAGGAGCATGTCTAGGTACATTCCATCAAACCCTATAAACATGTCTAGGTACATCATGCTTCAAAACCCTAGAATCATGTCTAAGTACACTTCACATAAAAACCCTAGAATCACATGTCTAGGCCCAATTCTTAAACCCTAATTCCATGATTAGGTCCTAATTCTCATATGCCATATGGTTTGCCCATTTCTTTTGATAAATTGTGCAATTGTTTACTTATGCAAAATACTTAAATAAATTGCCCTGCAAGCTTTAAAAATACCAAAACATGGTACCATAAACAATGCAACGCATTATGGATTGGTCCACCCTAATACTAAGGCCGAGCCTTACTTTAGGAAATCATGATACGAGGGTTCGATACATGTTGAAATGCACCGTCATTGACGCATGTAAAGAATTCTTGCATGTTGTTTTCTTTATGGAATCATGAAATAAATAAAACTCAACAAAACCATTACCTTTGGTTGTACCTACAACGAGTCTCGAGAAATCCTAGCGTGTGCAAACATAGATAGGGAACTCGAATGCATTCAAGGACGAAAACCAAGGGGAATAGCCCAAAATAAAAAGGTTAATCCAAACCGCCATACGACGTACCACTTTGCCCTTGCAATCTAAGGGTAAATGAAGTCTTGATCAGGGCAAAACCAATTAACTTTGTTCTGGTGAACAATGTTAGGATTCTAAGTACACCCTACCATTGTTTCACCAGAAATCCTAAAAGATACAAGATAATCAAAGGGGAACAAAGGATAACAAAATTAACCGTGTCGAAATGTGTGCATCACTAATTGACGTACGTCCGACAACGTTGGGACATTTGTACCTAACTAACAATCCGACATGCTTGATCAAACACCATGAACACATTAAGGGAGGTAACTGTCTTCAGACAAATGTTATTGGGTGCCTAACACCTTCTCCACACATAATCAAATCCCAAATCCATCTCTGGTTAAAGACTCGGTTTTTAGCATGTCTTAATCAAGATAATTAAAACCAATTAGACATAGGTGACCAATCACACATTTAATTTCCTGATGATTGGTGGAGACTCCAAATCTCATGTTTTCTCCTCCCCATTGTCATATCCATGGATATGCCGGAGCACATACGCACACACACACATGCGCGTATTTTTACAATATGTTCACATCACATGCAAACAAAATAAGTGAGATTCTGTCGAGCCTAATGGGGGTCGTAGTCGGATCATCGCGACGATTTTCGGCTTCAACAATTGTTCCATGTACACCTCTTCATCTAAATCACCATTTAGAAAGACAGTTTTAACATCCATTTGATGTACATACAAATTGAAAATTGAAGCTAATGTCATAGGACTCGAATGGATGCTATTCTAGCTACTAGTGCATATGTATCAAAATAATCTATTCCTTCTTTTTGTTTAAATCCTTTAGCAATCAATCTGACTTTAAAAGTTTGAAGAGACCCACATGTATTGTATTTTCTTCTAAACACTCATTTACATCCAATAGTTTTAGTTCCCAGAGGCAAATCAACTAAAATCCAAGTATTATTTGACAAAATCAAATCCATTTCATCATTAATTGCCTCTTTCCAAAATGCAACATCTCTTGAAGCCACAATTTCTTTAAATTTTTTGGGATCTTCTTCTATATTTAATAAAATGGGAATTTCGCTAAGAACATTGTCTCTATTTCCTTCCAAAAGGAAAACAATAGCTTGAGATGACACAAAATCTGGACCCAAAATCTTTTCTTTCCTAACTCTTTGACTTCTCCTAGGTTCAATCGATAAATCATGTACTCTTATTTCATTTTCTCGATTTATACTAGGATTTAAGTCATTTGAGTCTTTTTCTTGAGTTGGTATAGGATCTGCAACAGTTTTGGAATCATTATAGAATTTATCTTTAATAAATTCAACATCCTTTGATTCCACTATGACATTAGAGTCCAAATCCAAAAGTCAATATGCTTTAGAATTTTCTGCATATCTTATAAATACACTCTTGAAAGCCTTTGGTCCTAATTTTGTTCTCTTTGGGTCTGTAACCCTATAAAAGGCTAAACAACCCCATACTGTAGGTATCCCAAATTTGTTTTTCTACCTTTCCACAATTCATATGGTGAAATTTTAATTTTTCTAGAAGGTATTCTATTATGCGCATGACAGGCTGTAAGCAAAGCCTCTCCCCACAAATTGAAACTCAATTTTGCATTCAAAATCATGGCATTTATCATTTCAACTATTGTCCTATTTTTTTCTTTCTGCAAGTCCATTTTGATGTGGAGTATATGGTGTACTCCTTTGATATATAATGCCATTTTCTTCGCAGTATAAGGTAAATTCAGTAGGAAAATATTCTCCACCTCTGGCACTACGGAGTATCTTGATTTTCTTTTCCATTTGATTCTCAACAACAGATTTATAATATTTAAATTTATTAAATGTTTCATCTTTACTTCTCATTAAATATACATATGTATATCTAGAACAATCATTAATGAAAGTAATGAAATATATGTTGCCTCCTCTAGTTAAAACCCCATTAAGTTCAAAATAACAGAATGTACAAGTTCTAGCAATTGTAAATTATGTTAACTTTAGGAAAAGATTTCTTTGTCATTTTTGCTTGAATGAAAATTTCACATTTAGCACTATGATCATCTTTATAAGAAATTAATCCATGGTTGGACATAAACTTTAAAGATCTATAGCTCAAATGTGCTAAACGATAATGCCATAAAGAAGAAGACTCAACAATATAAGCAGAATTAGTAATCATCTTATTAATGCTGAGATTGTGCATGCCATCACAAGAATATCCCTTCCCAACAAACACCCCTCCCTTGGATAGAATCAGGTTGTCAGACTCTATAACAGTCTTAACACCTTTCTTACAAAGTAGATTTGTAAATACAAAATTTTCCTAATTTCAAAAAACATTTTCTTATCATGAATTCAGGTTTCCTCTTCAATTTGTTATTGCTCTATAGTGAAATCTTCTGTTGTGTGCATTAATTTCTTTCTATAATCATTCCAACTAGGCGAAAGTTTGGCAATTATAGCACCAACTTGCATAGTTTCAGAGACAGCCACTTTAAGATCTCTAAGTTTATTGACTAGAACTTGCAATTCATGAACTTGATCCATAACAGAAACATTATCAACCATTGCAAATTCAAAATATTTCATGACAAGAAATTAATCCGCACCTTTTTTTTCAATCTTGTACTTGAATTCCAGAGCCTCCCAAATTTCCTTTGGTGACTTCATTGATGTGAACAGATCATAGAGACGATCAAACAATGTGTTCAAAATATATCCCCTGCATACCACTTTATCTTCTTCACGCTTCTTGCGTTCTCCCTTAACTTGATCAGTATCTTCATCAGTTGGTTTAGGAAGTTTTGACAGATTCGGATCCAAAATATATACAATCTTCAATGCAGTAAGCAGAAACATCAACTTGTCCTTCCAGCGAGTGAAATTCGTCCCATCAAACTATCTAGTTTCACAAAGTCTTGATTCATCATTTTGAAAGTCGTCATTACAAATTCTGACTCCATTGCGATTATCACCTTAAAATTGTTGGTGAATTTGATATGATCAGAAAGAACAATGCGACTTTGAGGCGTGATATCACTTTCTTTAAGGTGATAATTCTCCACTCTAAAAGAGTTTTGCTAGAAGATTAAGGCAATTCACCTCCAAGATACATCAAAGTCACAAATTACAGAAATCAAATTTTTCTAATTCCGTTAAAGAGTATTCAATTCAAAAATATAATTTTGTCTTGACTTGCAAGTTGAACACTTTCCAAATGGAATTCTTGTTCATCAGTCAAGATACACAGAGGAAGTCCTGAAGCACTCCCATATGAATAAAACTTATCCTTTGATTACTCCAATGGTTGATTGGTCACTTGATGTTAAGAAAGACCATTTTCGCCCTCAAGTAGAGTATAAAGAAATTTATGGTCTTGAAGTACCATATATTTGTGCAATTGATGATGTATTTTGCAAATTGCACTTGATCCAATCCACAATTAATGGGAAATACAGGCACATGATATCTTTCTGATCCAGACCAAAGGACTATTAGAATATTGCTCATTTGTGACAACTTAGACATTCCAGAAGATTGTTCATAATATTAACATGCGTCCACATAAAGATATTTTCTTTGATAATTAAAGATCTATGTACTCTTGAGGGGGAGTAAATACTCTGAAGGATATGTGCTGATTGTACTCTTTTTCCTTTGCTAAGGTTTTTTCCCACTGAGTTTTCCTTTGCAAGGTTTTAATGAAGCAATCTAAAGGCAATTAAAGGTTCACAAGAATACTGTACTCTTTTTCCTTCGCCATTGGTTTTTATCCCACTGGATTTTTTCTTGACAAGGTTTTAATGAGATTTATTTTTAGTGAGTGATCATCTAAGGGAGAGTATTATGAACTAATTAAGCATGAATGAGCGCTCAACCACTCCTATCAATTTGCTTAACCAATCCTATCACATTGCTCAACCACTCTTATCGATATCTTAATCACTCCTATCATCTAATCACTATATATATGTGGTTTTAGTTTTGTAAGAAGATAAGAAGAAAACTATGAATTCCATAAAAGAATTCTCTCTAGTATGGATAACCACTACATAAGAAAATTTCTTAATAGAGTTCTTTCTGTTTTATTACATTTTTGTTTTTGTTTTTGATGAAAAGCAAAATTGTTATTTGTATATCTTGGTTTGGAGGGACTTGCATAGTCCTAAGACTGCATTAATAAGTTTTGAGCAAAAAAAAAAGACTGCATTAATAAGTGGACCATTCATGATTGATGTGCTGGTCACTTTCATTTCCTTCAATCACTCACGTTACTAAGTATTATATTTGTTTTATCAAAAAAAAAAAAACTAAGTATTATATTTGGAAAGCAAAAAAAAAAACTAAATATTATATTTTGTCACTTAGTGTGAACCAATTGGGTCCCTCTGACCAGTCAAATATGGCGTGTTCAAAATAAAAATAAAAATAAAATAAAACAAAATAAAGTCAAATATGGTGTGATCAGTTATCAACTCCAATAATTTAGCACCAATGGTGGTGGTTTAGCGGTAAAGAGTATAGTCCCAAGTGGTTTGGGATGTGGAGGTCTCAGGTTTGAATCCTGCAATAGGAAGCGTCTGGGATTAAACCCCACAATCCCCACTCTGGACCCGCTAGTGCCCTCGTGGGGCTGAGATAACAGCTATGGCTCACCAGTTCCCTCTAGACCCAGCGGGTAGGGTGCTACTATGGTCACGCCCAGGTAGGGAAGCCACTCTGGTCGCCCCCTCCTACCCAATTTTTTTTATCAAAAAAAAAAAATATATATATATATATATATATATATAAATATATATATATATATCAACTCCAATAATTCATGTCTTGAATTGCTATTGTCGGTAACTTCCATTAATTATTGTAGAAATTTTACAAAATGTGATTATTCAGTATATATAACTACAAATAAATGTTTAGTCTTTCTTCCATGTAATGGTGGATTTTACTAGTTAAATTCATGGTGGAACTCACTACTCTATGAGAGAAATGATTATTCAAAAGTCTAAGACAGAAATAAATGCGTAATCCTCATCTCACATAAATAGTGGGTCCCATCACATAAATGTAGATCTCACTAATTAAATTCATGTTAGGACCCACCATTCATGTGAGAGGGGGACTACGTATTTATTTGTAGTCTTGGTCTATTGAATAATTTTCCCTATGAGAGGGGATACTACACATTTATTTGTAGTCTGGATCTATTGAATAATTTTCCCTATGAGAGGAGACACTACGCATTTATTTGTAGTCCGAAACTACTAAATAATTTTCCACAAATGTGCCATACATCTATAAAAAATTTAATGTTTCATACTAAATGACAATTGAACAATTGCACAAAGAATACAAATCTTCTATCCTACTTTTTATCTTCCACTTTATACTCCACCAATTATACCACATCACGTGTTTAATTTCTTTCCTTATAAAATTACTAAGATTTAAAATGGAAATAAATCAAACACAATCTGACACGTGGTATATTGTAGTTGGTGGAGTGTAATGTGTAACACAAAAAATGGGATAGAGGATATTCGTTCATTGCACAAATATGCTTACTAATTTGTGCATGATCCTCTTTTCATTAAAATTGAAAACCTTAAATAAATAACTAAAATGATTGGTAGTTGGCATTACTAGAGGATCAACTTAAATAAACATATAAAAAGAGTGATACCAAAACTTTAGGGCATTATATATGCTCGTTGTAAAATAAAGAAGTAAATAGCAAAATAAAAAGATATTAGATGAGATAGTATAAAACTTAAGTGGTCATCTATCTGGTGATAAATTCATCTATCAATTGAGATCTCATTTATATTTGCTCATAAGTTGGTGTGGAATACATGTAGATGTATAAGACTTGCTTGGAATCTTATAAGAAATTGAAAAGATTGGCTTGTCGTCGAATATGACTTTTTCATCTTCGGAAGTACATAAGAAAATTCATAATAATAAATAATGTGGTTTGTTGCTGACAGTAAATTTCTGTCCGGTCAAAAAGTGCAAGTGAGGAACAAACTCAGAAGGTGTGGAAAAGTAGTCTAGCTATATATGTTTTTGTCGAAGGGCTACATAAATTGGTATATAAAGGATATGGTTTGCTTAGTTGAACTCTAAGACACTCAGAAAATGGCCGTGCAATTTGTAATACGAATTACATTCTTACTTCTGCTGACATATGGATTAGCAGAAGCAGCACCACCAATTGGAAAATCGGGTTGTAAAACTCACTGTGGAAATGTTACGAATATTTCATACCCGTTTGGAATGGGCCCTTCGCATTGTTACATGGACGACTGGTTCGAAATTGTTTGCAATGGAAGTGGAGCCTTCTTAAAAAGAATTAACATGGAGGTGCTGGAAATCACTATTACAAGTAAAGGCAGTAACGCCGACAATACAGTTCGGGTCAAAAGTCCAATAATATCTTCGAATCCGAGTTGCACGAGTATGAGCAGTGGTGGAGGTGTTAATTGTGTTGAGTGTAACAATCTTATATATAATAGAATTGTCAACTCTCATCTATATAAACCATACAGATTTGCGTCTAAAGATGACTTTACCATTATATGCACACTTCCTTGTCATCCATTCTGACCACACCTATCTTCGTACATTATCAAACCGATATTATACTCTAGGCAACTTTCAAATCATTATCTTTCAAGTGACCGGCATCAATTTTTATAGATGGGAAAAACAGTTCATACCCATACCATCATTAACGACTTCAGCCGCATGTATTTAATAATACATCGACCTACGTTGAAATTTTCACGAGTACTTCCAAGGCTTTCCTCAAGTGACCTTATTAGTGTCTTTCAGTAACCAAGCGTGGATATCACTCAGTTCACATGATGCATATTAATGGACTTTACAACCATGTGATCTGTGACTTCCAATTCCCATTAGTGATTCTCTTGCAATTATTCTTGACCAATATTTTACATTGTAAGAGCTGCATTTGATCATTCTCCTAGGCGTCCCTAGGTCCATTTGATCTTGCAGAACCATGTAACTTGATTAAATTACCTCTCAGTCTCATTTCTGTTACATGCACTCTGAATTGCTTTAGAGTCAATCCCTTCGTCATGGGATCGGCCACCATCTCGACGAAGAGGATAAAGTCGACTTATTATCACCCCTCTTCCACTATATTTTGAATATAGTTATACATCAATGTGCTTGTCCCTGGAATTATTAGTTCCAACTTTTTATTAACTAGATAGTGGACATTGCAAAGTATATTGATCGATCTGCCAGGTATACCTTAATGCAAATTATTTATAAAGCATTATCATCCACAGACCACACAACTTACAATATCAATGTAAGTCAAATATATCATTGTGTTACAGGCAATGTAAAAATCATCTCACATGATATATTTAGCAACACAACTTTGTTTCTTGCCTAACCAAGAAACTGTCATACCATAGCCTATCTTAGAAAATATTTCTCAATTCATGTATGATGCCCACTTTCACAATAAATGTGAATTTGTGTTTAAAACTTAAACACAAGCCATGTATCAATCAAATCAAGATGATTCCACCATCATGCATATTACAATGCACACTGAGACTGAAAAACTTCCGCTCTTTGGACACATTATCAACTTAGTCTCTTTCGCATGTAAAATAAATTTACATGTGCTCTAGGAAAACCAAACTCTTAGTATTCTCCCACTATTCTTATATTTTGGTGGCTACATTTTTTGCATCAAATTCATAGAATTTAATCATGTGAGAGTATGGTAAGTCAATCTATATGTGCATAACATTTCACATTACCATGTACAATTTAATGTAACAATTATCATGACTCACCATATGTATTAAACATAATAATTCTAGCAAAAAATTATTTTTGCAATATCATGTGTCCAACAATTAAATATAGCATGCTATTAAATTACCAACTTACAGTTCACTAGAATGAAAATTCTAGTCTATAGCCACCTTGAGTGCATCGGTGATCTTATCTCTCACAATTTGCTTGAAGTCACAATTCATCTCCTTGAGCACTATCTAGACTTCACACACTCAAATCTCATCCACGAATTGAAATACAACACAAAATAGGTTGGACCAATTTTGTGACTTTTCAAATATGGCCGAATGACTAATGTCCACCATGTCCACTAACTTTAATGGTAACCCATTGATCCATGATTTCTCTTATTAAAAAAATACAGTGTAGCCATGATCTCCATGGCTCACTGCCAGATATCACCACGTCACCAACCCGCTGCATCAACATGCTATCCTTACACTTTTCATGGAGACAATTAGAAATTTCACATGTTGAAAACTATCATTTTGTGTGGGCCCATCTCCCTTCCAAGTTTCCAACGTTGGTGGTTGTTTCCAAACATAACAGGTTGGAAGATTTGACTTTAGAAACATTATCACAATATTCTTTTCTACATGAAATGGTGCCTTATCCTTTTCATTGTCATCTCTATTCAAGCATTGACATCACAATGCAACCACGATTTAACACTTGTAACTTGTTCCTTGTCATGGCTAATCATCACGGCAAAGTTGAAAAAACCAATAAATAAAGTGACCCCACTTTCACCAAGACTTAGTGTTAATGACCATGAATCATGGATCCATATTTTTCTTATAAGAACACCACGCTTGTCTTGGATAGGACCATTCAATTTTCTTAGTTCTCTGATCCTTATAGGCAACATCTATGTACAATACATTACGTAATTTCACTTGGTGGATCATTACCATAGAGCATCACCATGCCGTCGCCTCGCACCATTCCTGAAGACCATTGGTGACAACCTTGGCATGAACCGTGTAACCAAAATGGACCAATACTTCCAAAATAATAGTAATAATAATTTTACAATCTAACCAATTCTAGCCTGAGACTTCCTCTCCCTCTCATACCAACATCTATTACAAAACAATGGTTATCACAATTCTTATTAAAGAAATTGTATTAAGAACCTTGCTCTGATACCACTGTAGGAAAACATAAAATAAAGAAAAATATAAAACTGGTGGATTCTCGTTAGGGTGTTTATCACTTGAGAGAGAGAGTATGCAACGTATGATTTAATTGTATTAATTGTGTTGAGTGTAACAATCCTATATATAATAGAATTGTCAACAGGTACAACACTTGAGCATTGGAGAATAATTCTCTTACAATTGCTCAACTCCTAGTAACCGTCAATAACCGCTAAACGGTTATTAACAGTTATTTAACTGATTCTCTCTTCTCAAGGAAATAGTCAATCACCAAAAGGCTAGGCTATGGTATATGAGTGTCCACACTATTATGGTGTGATCACTCTTATACCTTCAAGTATGCTTTCTTAGTAGAAGAAGAATGGTTGAACTACAATATATCACTTCCCTTTTCTGCGGAAAAAATAGATTGGCGGATATATAACTGGACCAAAGGTTCGCTTGAGATGCTTGAGTCCTTCACCTATAGACAGGATTCCTTGTGTGCTCTTTACATTACCCCCAGGTCCACTTACGAGTTATATTATCCGTACGAAACAAAATCAACTTTCTTTTCCTAGTTCAGATGTTGGTGTCGGGGGGGATACGAAGGAAATCCTTATCTTCCCACGGGATGTGAAGGTAAGTTTCGAATATATACTTGCATTAGCTTTTTAAGTTGGTTATTTTCATTAATATAAATATAAATAAATTAATCTTAGTATTTATGAGGTATGATCATGTTTGAAGTCAAATTTTACTAGATTATTATTCTTTAATTTGTAGTAATTATAACGCACGTGTCAGACATATTAAAATGATAATTTGTGAGTAGTGAACCATTACTATCATAAGTCTCCGTTGAAATTACCTACTTTTCATGAACTTTGTCACCAATTATAACTTACTATTTCAAGAGAATGTAAATTTAAACGTGCATTTGGGTGACTCCCTACAATTATTAGGCCAATCAATAGTTTTAATTTTTGTTCGTACAACAACATAGCCCACCAACCCAGGCCCAACACTTTTTTTCTTCTATCTCCCCTCTTTCTCTCATTTTTATCCTCCACCTGGTACATCCTAGAATAGTAGGTGATTTGTGATGAGATGAAACAAGTGGTGTGGTTTTTGTGGTTGTACTACATTGAATACTGAAACTGACTAGTACAAAATGGAATCAACAATTTTGGTTAGCTTTAATTTTGCAGTCAACATTCAAAACGGAATACGTAAAATTGTAGACAAATTTTAGTCCAAAGAGTTACTTTTTCTATTTTGCATAGCCGCTCTCCATCACATATTCACACCCTACATCAATTTCTTTTTTTCTTTCTCTATTTTATTATAATATTACTTTTCTCCCTTTTTTTAATCTTTTACCAATTTCTCAATTTTGAAACTTTTCATTATCAAACTCCCTCCTCTCCCACAGCATCCACGCACCTTATCTTCAACTCTATCCATAATTCTGAATACCTGAATTAAGTTGAACGGTTTCATTTTCCTAGCATCCCAAGACCCAAATATCTAAACATCAGATAATTTTTTAATTTCATCACTTTCCCACGTTTTCTCAGCAACCAAATGGAGAATAAGCCAAAACCCATATACAATTTCAACTAAAAATCACAAAAATAGATCACTTTGGAGGTGGTGGAACCTCCTTCAAGGCCGTCGATGTCCTCTCTAGCGAGATCGGCTTCTGCGTCAAGTTAGGTGACTTCGCATTCATCGCCGTCAAGAATATCCCCCTCGAAGCAGTGGTTGGCTTTGCCAAGCTTGGTCACGCTTGGTCTTTATAGCTACTAGCTTGTTTGTTTGATCTCTTGGGCATCATGGAGAGAGAGAGGAAGCAACGTGGAGAGAGATAGAGAGAGAAAGCTCATTTCAGATTAAAAAATAATAATAATAATAAAATAATACTATTGCTAATCTATAATGCTTTTCTATTTTTAAAGAAGTATTTTAGCAAAATGATATTTTGCGTAATGATATACTAATTGGTTGGGGTGATTTTGGGATTTATTAGGTATATTTTGGTTGAAATAGTGTTTTGCTAATCCATTGCGAATGCTTTTTAATACCTGATTTTCCCCCAATTCCAATCCTAATTTTAATTCATGGATCACATTATTCATAAAGGTTAGTAGATACACATATACCATTGTTCATAATATATAACTTTAAAGCTAAATAAGAAATTACACCCTCTAATTTTGGTCGAAATTTAATTCAGTACTTTAATTTTAAATTGTTTCAATTTAGTCATTAACGTGTCCTTCTGTTAAGTTCCATCCAAATTGCCCCGTTAGACTCCTCCTAAACAGTAGGATAAACTTTCTTCTCCTCTTCTTTCTCTCTCTCTCTCTCTCTCTTCTCTCCTCTCTTCGACTTTCACAAAACACCTCTATGAGAAAGGTTTGTTGAGCCACTTGTTTGCGAACAAGCGTTGGTAGCTGTAGAGGCCTATTTTTTCCAGTCCACCACGGACCAAATCCAACACCCCAGTGATCCACCAGAGGCCCAAAGCCCAACAACACTGGTGATCCATGGTAGACCAAACATGGGAAAATGGCCCAAAAGCCATCCACCGAGCCCAAAAGTCCAAAGGAAGAGAACAAGGCCCAGCCCACCTGGTTATCAAGATTTCAGTCCACCGCACGAGGGAATCCTGAAATAATTTGAAAAATGAGAGGGAAAATGGCATTCAACATCATTTTTCCCTCCCCTCTTGGCGCGGTGCCCGAGGCTCTGAAAGGAGATCTTCCCAAGGAAGGATCACATCTCCAAAGCTTGATCATTGCAATGAGAGTGGTCTTCTCCATTAACCATCAGACATGGTAAATGACCAGAAGAAAACGATCCACCGCAGCAGCCAAAGCCCAGAAAATGTGGAAGAGAGCTGGTCCTCCACACCACCCAATGGTCCACGGCGAGTTGTCCAGCGGTCCACAGCAAGCTCAGTCACCGAAAAACGATCTGCGGCGGCACCAACTGCGGCCAATGACGAAGGAAGTGACGAAGAGGATGAGGCAAGGCTGAAAAGACTAGGAAATCTACCATGGCCGCCCAAATCAGTACCACCTGAAGCTGATAATGATGAGAAGCCAACTGGGTATTTTCTTTGTCCACGGGTCACGGTGGACCTCAGCACAAATCAGTCCACGGCAGCACCAGCTGGGACTAGAAATGATAATCAAGCCTAAAAGGGACTTGAGAAATCTGTCATGGCCACCACCACTCGGGGACAACGACCACCACAGCCCAGCACTCCGGTGGTCCTTGCTCCTCCACATCATGGAACTCAGGAAGCAAGGTTTGGAGGTAGGGGAACTAATTTACTTCAATTTGGATTGATCTGCCGTAACAGAAATGGCATTGATCTGCTGGGGAGAAATGCCAAAAACGGTAAGTTCAAATCCAATTAATGCAAAACGTGCTTGAGTCAAATCACCTTAAATATTTCAGGCCATTACCGAGCATTAAATGCTCGTCACTTCCACCCCTCATTAATGGCCTGGAACTCGCCGTTCACCGCAGATCAAATCAGATCTGCGGTGGATGAAAACCATCAGCTCAGCCCCAAAAACATAAAACCTTGTCAAATCTCAGCCCCTTATCTCTTGGTTAAACAAAGATTCTCATAATGACGAGGATAACAAGTCAAACCATTAGACATAAACACCACTATAAATAGGGCTGAGAAGAAGGAAAAGGGGTTGGCTTTTGGCTGGTCAGAATCCTTAGACTGAAAATCCTCCATTAGAGCTTACTTCAAAAGCTCCAGAAAATACAAAGCCAATAGAGTCCACGGGACACTTCCCGTAGGTCCACGGTAGACTGAAAACACTTTTGGTCTGCCACAACAGAAAATTCCCAACAAACACTTAACCCAAACACACAGTACTGGCTCACGCACGTATTTGCAAAGTGAATGGTTCTCTTCCTACTCCCAAATCCCTCAAGTTCCATGATTTTATGTTTCTTTGATCTGCACTCCTTTTCTGGCAAGCTACAGAAAAGGTCAAATGCACTATGTTCAATATCTTGATCCACGGCATGGGATCTTGAGTTCCATTACTTGTTATGTTATCATACTTACTGTATTTTCCACCACTGAATGTGCAAATGTGTGATGTATTCTCCCATGTATTGCTTTCCTTGTGTTGTAACTACTGAATGCTCTGGTAGAGATAAAGTTCAAGATTAGCGAGTTTATTTTGATCTGCGGCATTAGCTTCGTTGATCCACCGCAGCCACCTACGTGAGTATTGCAGCCCGGTGGACTAAAGAACGCAAGAGGGAAATGCACCATTAGCCTCTGAGTAGGTCTACCACACTTGGAGTAGAGTCTTGGTCTCAACATCCCCCACACACACAAATTTGGCCCGTGTCCAGCCCGTCCGTGGATCGATACGCGGCCTATACGGTGCTGAAAATTTTTAGCATCCACATTTTGGCGACTCCACTGGGGAGTTGAGTTGCAAATCTTCCCTCGTTCCATCATTCCGAAGCTGATCCACAGCACCTGGGGGCTACAACCATGCCACCTAAAAGGTCTACCAGACAGAACTCAGTAGCTAACTCTCATGCTGAAGCAGAATCTCAAGGCCACAGCCACGCCATGGGAGAAACACATGCTCAGGGTGGTGGACAGACGCATGGGGGAGAAAACCCCTTCGGTGGGGGACAAACTCATGGTGGCGAACAAGTTCTTGGTGGTGGAGAAATCCCTATTGGTGGACCACAACAAATGGCATTGATGTTTGAAATGATCAAGGCAATGCAGCAGAATCAAGCTGAACTTGCTGAATCCTTAAAACAATTGAGAGAAGTCAACACCAACAAAGAGGACCACCAGAACAAGAACGACAACCGCAACCACGAAGAGAGGGAGTCTCACAACAAAAATGACACGCCATTTGTCACCATGTCCGATGTGGCTGACTTACTCAAGCAAGAAAGAGAAAGGGCCCCGAAGGAGCCTAGACACTTTGTGAGGAGACCCCCTTACCCCATCGAGCTCTTGAAAGAGCCGTACCCGGAAAAATATGATACACCCGTCTTTGCATTGTTTGACGGAAGAAGAGGGAGTGCCATGGAACACATCAGCAAATTTCTGGATTCCATGGGACCCTTTGCTGCAAATGGTGATCTTTGTCTGCGGGAGTTCTCGAAGTCTCTGGTGGACAGAGCATACACTTGGTACACAGTGTTGCCTGCTGGGTCCATCAGAACATGGGAGGACATGGTGGAAAGCTTCTGCAGCAAGTATTTCCATGTCGAAGAAAAAATCACTCTTGTCAACTTGCACAGCACCAAGCAGCAGATTGGGGAAGACCTGGTGAAATACATCCACCGCTTCCGAGACGTGTCCTTAGATTGTCATGTGAAGTACCAAGAGGGAGAACTAGTAGAAGGTATGCATTGACAATATGCTACCCGAATTTCGTGCTCATTTGGAGAACCTAGACATCACGCGGTTCGCCCCTCTACTTCAAAAGGCTAGAAAGACCGCCATTTCAGTCAAGCCTCAAGTCGAAAAGAGTAGGGACAAGAAGAGTCTACCGCAGACTCTTACTGTGTCCACCGCAACCGCACCCAGCGGTACCAAACGAAAAAATACAACAGATAAAGTCTATGAGGAGCCACCTCCACTACCTTTCACAGCCGAAGAAATGATGGCCATTTTTGATAAATGGGTTCAAGATCAAGTGATCAAGCTCCCAAAGATCAGCAAGCAGCCCACTCCAGAAGAGCAAAAGGATCCCAAGTATTGCCGTTACCATAGATACGTGAATCACTCTACGGTGGACTGCCGAACCCTCAGATGGGAAGTCAACCGCAAGATCCAAAATGGTACCTTACTGCTCTCAGAAGCACAACAGAAAGTCCATCAGACCCCTTTTCCTAATTACAACAAGGATAAGGGCAAGGCTGTAGTATCAGTAGTGATCCACGGCAGCGTGAGTGATGTGGAAGCAGAAGAGTCTGCCGCAGCAAGTTCTTCCCTGGTACCAGCAGCTGTCAGGACCCTACAAAGGAGTCCAAAGTTCAAGTCTTTATTCAATCCAGCTGGGATTTGGACCTGAGGCAAGAAATGCAGCGACAGAAGCACTCATCACAATAGCGGCAGAATCCGGAGCCACTTGTTTTACGGCAGAAGCTCATGCTAGCCGTGCCTTCTTGGAAACCACTAATGCCATAACCTTCACGGATGAAGATATGGAGGTTCAATACCCGGACCATAGACGCCCGCTCTATCTGTCTGCGGTAATAAAAAATGTTCAAGTCAGACGTGCTCTGGTGGACACTGGTTCTTGCTTGAACCTCATACCATTAAGCACACTCCAAGCTGTCGATCTGCCACACCAGAAGATCCAAGGCTCTCCCATGGAGGTGACCGGATTTGGAGGTATGACTGAACACACAATGGGACATGTACAACTTGTCTTGAAAGTGGGACCAATTGTGGCACTCACACGGTTCCATGTGGTGAATGCGGAAACTCCTTATCATGTGCTCCTTGGTAGACCTTGGCTGCACAAGCACAAACTGGTGTCATCCACTTACCATCAATGTGTCAAAGGGAGACTCAATGGCAAGCCAATCCGCATAGCTGCAAATTCCTGCCCCTTCGACCAGACTGAAGCTCATTTTGTTGAGGCAGCTCTCTATGATGATTTAGCATCCACGGGAGAGCCATCCATCGTGAGGCCATGTGGAACACCACTTCCTGCATGGGAAGACATCAAAGATGACCCTGAAATTGATCTACGGGAGTTGCTTCAGCGGAAGAAGAAAAGAAAAGAGCGTGAAGTTGAACAAGGGAGCGCACCACAATGCGTGCGTGTTCAACTCCCTGATGGACGCATAGTCTACCGCTTATGAAGGTGCGTGGGGCCTGACTGCCCACGGCAAGAGGGTCCCACACCTAAAGAGGGTGGTCTGCAGCCCTCATGTCATTTGATACAGCAGACTGAAAATTCTGGAAAAGTCGTGATGGATCAACTACAGTCTACAACAATGGATTCTGAAGAGATTACGGTAGACCATGCACGGTCTATGGTAATGAATCCCAAAATGGTTACGGTGGATCAGACAAGGTCCATCGCAGCGAATACTGAAAAAGCCGTAAACGATCAAGCAGAGTCTACCACAACAAATCCTGAAGGATCTACCGTGGATCATTCACAGTCCACGGTAACGAATTCTGAAGAAGAGGATGCGGTAGACCAGACAGAATCCACGGCAAGGAGAATGAAAGAGTCCACCACGGCTGAATCAAACCTGACTTCGAAAGAAGAACTTGAGGTAATTGATTTAAGTGATAATCCTGATATTACCAAGCCTGTATCAATTAGCAAGTCTTTATCTGCCAAAGAAAGAAAATGCTTGATTGATCTGCTGCATGAGTACAAAGATGTGTTTGCTTGGGATTATCATGAGATGCCGGGGATAGACCCAGGCCTAGTGGCTCATTCTTTGAATGTGGAGCCCGGTACCAGACCTGTGGTGCAGCCCATGAGAACCTTCCATACGGAAGTAGAGGCACAAATCACACAAGAAGTAAAAAAGCTACTTGCTGCTGGTTTTATCAAACCCATTCAGCATCCACGGTGGCTGTCAAACATTGTGCCGGTCAAGAAAAAGAACGGGCAGATCAGATGCTGTGTAGATTTTCGAAATCTTAATAAGGCATGTCCAAAGGACGAGTTTCCTCTTCCAAACATGGACTTGTTGATAGATTCAGCCGCCGGTCATGCCATGTTTTCCTTCATGGATGGATTTAGTGGTTACAACCAAATCCGCATGTCCACCAGAGATGCTGAAAAGACTGCCTTTCGCACACCAATCGGCAATTTTTATTATACCGTCATGCCCTTCGGTCTTAAAAATGCCGGTGCCACCTACCAAAGGACTATGACAGCCATGTTCCACGATATGATGCACAAAGAAATCGAAGATTACGTGGACGACATAGTGGTGAAGTCCAAGAAAAGGGAGGATCATCTTGGAATCTTAAGAAAGGTGTTTGACAGATGCAGACTCTACAAACTCAAGATGAACCCCCTTAAATGTGCCTTTGGGGTGTCTGCTGGAAAGTTCCTGGGCTTCTTAGTCCACAACCGTGGAATTGATGTTGATCCAGCCAAGGCATCCGCCGTAGCAACCATGAAGGCACCAACTTCTCATAAGGAATTGAAGAAGCTTTCTAGGGAGATTGTCCTACATTAGGAGGTTCATCCCTGGTCTGGCAGCAGTAACAGCCGTGTTCGCACCTCTGATGAAGAAAGGAGTTCCTTTTATTTGGTCCGCGGCGTGCCAGCGAAGCCTTTGAGAAGATCCAACAGATCATGACTAAGCTCCCCACTGTATGTGCTCCAGTCCCTGGCAGACCACTGCGTCTATACTTGGCTTCCAATAGTGAAGCAATTGGGGGCTTGGTGGCTCAAGAAGATGAAGAAGGAACCGAAAGGCCAATCTACTATGTTAGCCGAGCACTCAAGGACGCTGAAACAAGATACTCGGGGGCTGAGCGAGCATGCTTAGCCTTAATATATGCATCACAGCGTCTGCGGCATTACTTCTTGGCCCACAAAATCCAGCTGATAACTAAATCCCATCCAATTAGGAGTCTACTGCACAGACCAGTCCTTTCTGGCAGACTGGCCCAGTGGCTCTTGCAATTGTCCCAATACGAGATAACCACTGAGACGCCCACAGCGATCAAGAGCCAAGCCATAGCAGATCTCCTAGCACAATTCCCAGGGGAAGATAGCTCATCAATCTCGCATGAAGTGCCCGGGGAAATAGGGGAGGCTCTGCTGGCAAATCTGGCAGACTCGACATGGACGCTGAAATTTGATGGCTCTTCGACATCTAGCTCAAGTGGGGCTGGGATTGTGTTAGCAAGAGAAGATGGAAAGACTATAGCTAAGTCTTTCAAACTTGACTTCCCATGCTCCAACAACGCCTCAGAATATGAAGCTTATATCACCGGGTTGGTCATTGCCCATGAAATGGGGATAAAGCATCTGCGGGTGATTGGGGACTCCAATCTTATCATCTGCCAGACCAAGGGTGAGTTCTCCCTCAAGGAACCATCACTAGCACTGTACCGGGCCTTAGCTCAGAAGCTAGAGGAAGAGTTCGACACTTTTGAAATTTCTCATGCCATGAGGTGCGAAAACCGGTACGCCGATGCCCTTGCAACCTTGGGTTCCCAAGTTTCATTTGAGGGATCAAAGGTAGATGTCACAATTGATAAGAGAAGCATGCCTATCACTGATCTGCTGAGAGAGAAATTCAAGGAACCAAACCTTGATGCAGAAGACTGGCGGACGCCTATAAAAGCCAAGCTTGTAGCACCTGAAGGTGTGGCAGACCTGAAAGTGCTCAAAGATTATGTGCTGATTGCTGGGGATCTCTACCGTAGACTGCCTGGAGGAGTCTTAGGCACGATGTGTGAACCTCCAAGAGGCAGCAAAGAAGCTAACAGAGGTCCACGAGAAGTGCTGTGAACTTCGGGATGGAATAAGCCTCTACCGCAGACTCCAGCGCCTGGGTTACTTCTGGCCCAGCATGAGTAAAGAGGCAGCAAGTCTGCAGGAACAGTGCTCATTTTGTCCAACACCAACATGAGTCCGACCAGATCTATGCAACATTTGTCTCTAGTGATTGGCGCACGCCTTTTCTTGAATACCTTATTGAGAACATCCTACCGCAGACCAGCCAAGCAGCGGTTAGAATCAAGAAATTGGCCACAAGGTACTTTGTGGAAGGAGGCATATTGTTCCGAAAAGGGTTCCACGGTGACCCCTTGAGATGCCTCAGTCTGGCAGAATCTCAAACAGTAATGAAAGAAGCTCATTCCGGAGAATGCGGAGAACATCAAGGCAAGAAAAGATTATATCAGCTGCTGTTGACCCTCGGCTATTACTGGCCAACCATGAAGAAAGACACGGCTGACTTTGTGAAATCTTGTCACACTTGCCAACTCCAAGCTAATCTCATTCACACCCATCCAACTAGTCTGCAGAACATGGCAACACCATGGCCTTTTCATACTTGGGGGCTAGACCTCATTGGACCGATCAACCCAGCTTCTGGTGGATACATCTGGATCTTGGTGGCCACCGAGTACTTCTCAAAATGGGTTGAGGCCATTCCCCTTCGCAAGGCAACTGGTGCAGCCGTGACAAACTTCATCCGCGAGCATATTATCACGAGGTTTGGCATCCCTCACAAAATCATTAGTGATAATGGCACTCCTTTTGTTAACAAAAATGTTAGAGAAGTTTTGGAGCATTATCGAATCAAGCACCGCAGATCCACGCCTTATTACCCTCAAGGCAATGGACAGGCGGAAGCAACCAATCGCATGCTATTGCGTATTTTGAGTAAAATGGTTTTTGACTACGGAAAAGGCTGGAATTCTCATCTGGCAGACACACTATGGGCCTACCGTGGATCAACCAAAACAGCAACGGGCTTCACCCCATTTTCTCTAGTCTACGGCACTGATGCTATCTCACCTACAGAATTATTAGTGCCTAGCCCAAGAATTTTGCATGGGATGGACTTAGAAGCTGACGCTGACATTTGTGCTGAAGCGAGAGTGGCAGACTTGGAAGGTCTGGAAGAAGCAAGAGAGCTGGCCCAAGCCCGTAGTCTGCGGTACCACCAGAAGCTTGCTGATGCTTACGAGAAAACGCTCCAGACCAGAATTTTTGCTAAGGGTCAAATGGTGCTGAAAACGGTGGACCATGTGAGAAGAGGTCTCCCCTCGCCGTCCAAATTTGCACCAAATTGGGAGGGGCCATACTTAATCCGTGAAGCGTATGATAGTGGCTACTACAGGCTATCCACCGCAGATGGCACGACCCTGGCAGATCCCATTAACGGAAAATGGCTGAAGCGTTACTACTCGTAAGACTACCACTCTTATTAGCCAAGTATTTGGAGTCTTTTGTTTTGGAACAATTGAAGTCATGTTGTATTATTAACGAATCATGATATGCAATGTCTATGTTTTGCCAAGCAATCAAAGAACTATCACATGCTAAAGATTTTTCTTGCAAAAGGCAATAGATTAGATATGTCATGATTAAACAAGATATGAACATGAGCATTCAAAGAGACCAAAACCTGGTCATTCGTCCAAAAGAAAAAAAAAAAAGACCAAAACTTGGTCATTTGTCCAAAAGAAAAGGCCAAAACCGGGCCATCACAAAACATACATACAAGTGTGTGAGAATAAGGCTAAAACATAGTCATTACAAAAGAAGTGAGCATGAGAGCTACAAGAGTCAGTCAAGGAGGCTGTCAAGGAATGATCCACCACGTTCAGACCTGGGAACCACTTCTCCCGTGGACATCATGGCATCCTGATAAGCAGTCAACTTGGCCAAGGAATCCTGCAGGAGGGCGATTTGGTGCTGGAGTGCCTTTATCTCATCTGTGAGCCTTTTGCCAAATACACATTGGGCCATCTGCCGCAGACGCTCCATCACGAACCCCAAATCGAAGCCAACGTCCATAAGGTCTTGGATCACGCTTCTCCACGCAAGAATCTGAGTTTTGGTCACATCTTCAAGGCTGGATTCGTCCATGGCAGCCAACACGCTACCAAGCAGGGATAACATGGGTCCACCAAGCCCAATGCTGAGCTTGAAGCCTTTGGTAAAATCGCTATGTCCCGCAGACAGCCGTGACAGATAAGGCGAACAATCATTGGGAACCCAAAAATCACCGAAAGGCACCAAGGGCCCGTTGAAAGACCAGAAGAATTGCTCAGGGTGAGGATTGGGTGCCCTCGCATCAAACTCTCTCAAAAAGGCAGCAACTTCACTAGATAAGCTGCTTACATCAATGCTTGAACCAACTTCAATAGTGGGCCTTCGTGGTGGACTAACAACAGTGACTTCACCAGTGATCCCTACTTCATCAATCTCTTCCGACACATGCACGGCATCATCCGCGCCTGCAAAAAAGGGAAGAAACAAAACCAAGCAAATGAGCAGTGAAGTCACAACAAACAAATTCATGATGAGGTTAAGTTTGCGGGATGACTCCCATGACTTAATCAAGTACAAAATCTTCCATAGGACAACAACCAAGTCCATGGAACAACAAAATCTTCCATAGGACAACAACCAAGTCCATGGAACAACAAAATCTTCCATAGGACAACAACCAAGTCCATGGAACAACAAAATCTTCCATAGGACAACAACCAAGTCCATGGAAACAACAAAAAAAAAAAAAATCTTTCATAGGATGACAACCAAATCCATGAAGCCAGAAATCCTCCATAGGGCAACAACCAAGTCCGTGGGAAAGGAAACCTCCATAGGACGACAACCAAGTCCATGGAACGAAAAGTTTTCCATAGGACGACAACCAAGTCCATGGAACAGGATTTTCCATAGGATGACAACCAAGTCCATGGAAACAAGAATTTTCCCATCAAGACGACACCCAAGTCTATATTTCATAGGACAACACTCAAGTCTATGAAAGTAAAATATTTCATAAGACGACACCCAAGTCTATGGAATCAAACATTTCATAAGACAACACTCAAGTCTATGGAATCAAAATATCTTACGAGACAACAACCAAGTCCATGGCACGAAAAGTTTTCATAAGACGACAACCAAGTCTATAACAGATGTAACTTTTCAAAGAAAATGACAATCAAGTCTACAGAAAGAAATTCTCATATCAAGTGGAATTTCTTCCACAAACAACACTCCAGCTACTAAAAGAAGAAAAAGGAAGTTGGAATCCAAACTTACCTATGTTTTCCAAGTGGTCACTGCCAGCAAGTACATCCACCGCAGAGGCACCAGTACCCTCAAGTGGAGCGTCGTGACCCAGGTCCACCACAGACCCACTTTCCACAAGGCCTTGCGCATGGATCTCCTCGGGTATAAGAGCGCCTCCGACAACGGGGGAATCTTCGCTGGTGAAGTGACCGGCTGGTATGACAAAGCCGCCAGCTGGAATAGCTCTAAGGCTGGGGGTAACACCAAAGAGGGAGATCCCCTCCATCACGTGGGCTATAGAAGTGTCAGGACCTGCGGCAGACCAACGCATAACACATGCAACACGCATGAATACCCTGCTTACTTGCACAATCCAAAGAAATGAGCGCAAGTTAAAGCATACCTGCACTAGTTAGAACTGGCTGCGGCAGTGAAAAAGAGATGGGGTCAACGTCGGCGTCCACGGCACTATCGTCATCATAGCCTGCATGGGGAACAATGGCTAAGTCTTCATCCATGGAACCAGCCGCCCCCACACTTGAATCGTCAGCTTCAGGCATATCTTCATCATCTGCGGTGGACTCCGCAGACACCATCTGTTCTTCAGGCATGGAGTCTGGGGCACTATCAAATAGGGAACCACTTGAAGAAGAAAGGTCCTCTCCCATGGACTCAATGCCAATTTCGGAGCTATCTGCCGCACTCTTTCCTAAGTTTTCTGTCTGATCCACGGCAGTAGCACTTGGAGCATCCTCCTCCGGGGGACCTGCATCAATATCCTCCTCAGCTACATCTGAATCCTGGGGAAGGAACAAATAAGAATGTCAGAAAATATGAATACAACTTCAAAAAAAAAAAAATGTAAAGAGAAGAAGAGGAGAGAACCTCTACAACGACGGTGTCACCACCAGATCCACCAGAACCACGTACCACCTGCCACAGACTGAAATATGAGAAAACACGAGGCGAAAATGAAATGAAGCGTAAAGGGAGGACACAAGAACAACAAAAGACTCACCTTTGGTCCACTCTTGCTTCTTGTACGACCAGCTGCACCAAGAGGGAATAGAGGAGCAGTGAACTTCTTCTTCTTGGGAGGTGAGGGAATGGGCACCGCAGATGGTTCCTCCTCATCCGTGGACGAAGAAACACTGACTTTCTTTTGACCCCTCGGTGGATCAGAAGCAGCACCCTTCTTGACTGCTCGCTTGGCAGGACTTGCTCTCTTTGACCTTGAGGAAGCAACAGTGGGCTCAACTGATTCTTCCACAGGAGCCGCCATGGACTCCTTGGCAGCAAGTGGTACCGAGGTGGTGGACTTACTCTCCTTTCCAACTTTTGTCTTCTCAGCAGGGCTCACCGCGGACTCAATGGGTTCTTCTATGAAAGCCTCAGTGGACTCCTCTGCAGTAGATGGCACTGAAGGGGTGGATTTACTTTCCTTCCCAGCCCTTGTTTTTCTTTTAGAAGGAGCCACGGCAGACTTGGTTGCCCCTTGTGCAAGAGCCGTGGTGGACGCCCCTGCAGCAGATGGAACCAACAGTGGAGCCTTACCTTGCTTCGCAACTTTCGCCTTCTTTGAAGGAGCCTTCTTAGAAGAAGAAGCAGTGGGAGCTGACTTCTTCGGTGTCCTCTCAAAAACTGGATCTGTGGGGGCATCTCTCTTGTTCACCTTACCACGCTTGGAGGGCATTATAAGTCGGTCTTCCACCACGTTGACAGAACTCTTCCAGCCTTCTGGCAGATGAATGGTGTAGGCAACCCAGCCTCCCCTGGCACTATCCCACTCCGCGAACCCAAGTTTTTGGCTATTGGCATAAGAAATGGCAGATTGGGTAGGTGGAGTGAGGTAAGGATTTGAGACCAAAGGCTTGCGGTGGACTGACATGGGAGTTTTATCACTCCTGCCAGCAATCACGTAGTCCACCATAGACCGAGTAAGCCGTTGCCAGTAAGCTCCCATGGACGCGGTGTTGAAGCCAAACCTGTGTCCACCAGGGATCAATACGCGGGTACCCTCACCCCCCCAACGAGCAAAAGCACTACTCTTCAAAAAAGCTGTTAAGTCAGCAACACAACTTGTGGTCTCTTGTGGACCAACAGGTATTCCTTGGTCAAGCCCAAACTGCCTTTGTACCCGCTGTGGACAGTAGGGAATAAAGGAAACACCTGTGGCAGACAAGACTGGGAGGAAGCCCGGGCTCACAGTAGACAAATACGATAAACTCCGATAATCTTCAGCTTTCAAGTCACGGATCAAAGGAGTTGGTCCATAGAGCTTTCTGAAAACAGAGGCGCAGGTAAAACCGGGGTGGTCATCCCCGTATGGCCTGAACAATACATTCTCCTCATAATCTAGGGCTTCCACCAGATCATGATCACGGGGTTTTAGACTCGCCCAGCGATAGACCAGGGGTAAGTTATCCCTGAAGCTTGGGAACTGATCTAAGAACTTCTGTGGCAGATCAGAAAGCTTGCCCCAAGCGGCAGACCTATCTCTCGCAGCATAAATATAGCTAGTGGAATGTTCCCAAAAGAATGTTTGCAAGGCAGAAGTATTGAAAACAGTAGACAAAATAAAGCAAGAATCGCCCGCGATTTCGCAATCATGGAGCAGATTCAATTGCGAGTACAAGTGACCCAAGAATAAGGGTGCAAGAGGGAAACAGTGTCCCACGGATATTCTAATAGCCAACGGAATAAAAATAGTGTTCACTGAGTAGCAAGGGAAATTGCCAAAGGTGCACTTACACAGCCAATACAAGATGAAAGCAGCACGGCGGATTGGAGCCTTCTTGTAGTTGATGAAAGTTGAAGGCCAGCCACTTAGTCTGGTGGATGAATGTTTCTTCAGAACAGCTGCGATCTCCTCCTCTGCCGTGGACAGCTTGATGTTGGAAAATGAATGCTCACCGAGGATGGGGAGCATCCAATGATTAGCTACGTCCTCTAGAGTAGGCGTAAGCTCCCCCCAAGAAAAGAAGAAAGTGTGCGTTGAAGGGCACCATCTCCTCAACAGCTCACGCATGGCCTCAGTATCCCTGAACATGTTACAGCTTCTGGAGATCAAGATGGCCCAATGAATTTCAGCGTCCACCAGACTATCCCAGAAATCAGGATCAAGGATCTCACGGTCCACCCAGTGAGACCAGTCCTTAGAAGCGGCGCAAAGGAAGTCAAAATTGATAGGGGTTGCCTGGAGGTCCCCCTTTTGAATCAAAAGCTCAGAGATTTCTTCAAGACCTGGGACCCAAGCTTGGTCCACCGTGGGTTCCACCCCCGACACGGTCCAATCCCAATCCTCCACGGGGTGAGAAAAATCCACGGATTTGGGAGGGAACAAAGGGGAACTCGTGTACCACGGGTCAATCAAAGGGGCGGCGAACCCTTCTTGTGGATCCTCGGCCTCGCCGGAGACGGGGGAGGGAGCTGCCAGCCCAGATTCGCCTGAAATGGGCGGAGGAACCATTGGGGCGTCCACCATTGCTTCGGTGGACGCCGCTGGAGCTAACGGCGGAACCGCCAACCTCTCATCCGAACTGGGTTGAAGGGGAGGGCTCACCGGCGCCGAAGAAGAGGAAGCCATAGACCGCAACGAAAAGGTGGCAGAATCTCTCTCTCACAATACTGTGTACGGGAAGAAGAAGGAGAACGGGGAGGGAGACCCTTGTGTTTCTCTCTACTGCTAAGAAGAAGAATCTCTTTCCCTTCTCTCTTGAAAACCCAAAGTATTATAAAGCCAAGTGACAATAAATGCTCAGGCGGCTGGTGGTTGAGGCTGTCATTCCCAAAATCCTAAGTAGATTTAATGATGGCCATGATGAGGGTGCTAGGGAGAGGGGGATTTAAAGAGAATATCAGTTCTAATAACTGACATTCCCCATCTGCCACAACCCCATGAAATGAGGAACCCACGTACAAAAGAAAAAGAGTGGGAAAAGAAATACTACAACGTGCATGAGTGCACACGCATTCCACGGACTACTCACCCGAACCACACATCACGTGCGATTCAGGGCTCGGGGGGCTAAATGTAGAGGCCTATTTTTTCCAGTCCACCACGGACCAAATCCAACACCCCAGTGATCCACCAGAGGCCCAAAGCCCAACAACACTGGTGATCCATGGTAGACCAAACATGGGAAAATGGCCCAAAAGCCATCCACCGAGCCCAAAAGTCCAAAGGAAGAGAACAAGGCCCAGCCCACCTGGTTATCAAGATTTCAGTCCACCGCACGAGGGAATCCTGAAATAATTTGAAAAATGAGAGGGAAAATGGCATTCAACATCATTTTTCCCTCCCCTCTTGGCGCGGTGCCCGAGGCTCTGAAAGGGAGATCTTCCCAAGGAAGGATCACATCTCCAAAGCTTGATCATTGCAATGAGAGTGGTCTTCTCCATTAACCATCAGACATGGTAAATGACCAGAAGAAAACGATCCACCGCAGCAGCCAAAGCCCAGAAAATGTGGAAGAGAGCTGGTCCTCCACACCACCCAGTGGTCCACGGCGAGTTGTCCAGCGGTCCACAGCAAGCTCAGTCACCGAAAAACGATCTGCGGCGGCACCAACTGCGGCCAATGACGAAGGAAGTGACGAAGAGGATGAGGCAAGGCTGAAAAGACTAGGAAATCTACCATGGCCGCCCAAATCAGTACCACCTGAAGCTGATAATGATGAGAAGCCAACTGGGTATTTTCTTTGTCCACGGGTCACGGTGGACCTCAGCACAAATCAGTCCACGGCAGCACCAGCTGGGACTAGAAAATGATAATCAAGCCTAAAAGGGACTTGAGAAATCTGTCCATGGCCACCACCACTCGGGGACAACGACCACCACAGCCCAGCACTCCGGTGGTCCTTGCTCCTCCACATCATGGAACTCAGGAAGCAAGGTTTGGAGGTAGGGGAACTAATTTACTTCAATTTGGATTGATCTGCCGTAACAGAAATGGCATTGATCTGCTGGGGAGAAATGCCAAAAACGGTAAGTTCAAATCCAATTAATGCAAAACGTGCTTGAGTCAAATCACCTTAAATATTTCAGGCCATTACCGAGCATTAAATGCTCGTCACTTCCACCCCTCATTAATGGCCTGGAAACTCGCCGTTCACCGCAGATCAAATCAGATCTGCGGTGGATGAAAACCATCAGCTCAGCCCCAAAAACATAAAACCTTGTCAAATCTCAGCCCCTTATCTCTTGGTTAAACAAAGATTCTCATAATGACGAGGATAACAAGTCAAACCATTAGACATAAACACCACTATAAATAGGGCTGAGAAGAAGGAAAAGGGGTTGGCTTTTGGCTGGTCAGAATCCTTAGACTGAAAATCCTCCATTAGAGCTTACTTCAAAAGCTCCAGAAAATACAAAGCCAATAGAGTCCACGGGACACTTCCCGTAGGTCCACGGTAGACTGAAAAACACTTTTGGTCTGCCACAACAGAAAATTCCCAACAAACACTTAACCCAAACACACAGTACTGGCTCACGCACGTATTTGCAAAGTGAAATGGTTCTCTTCCTACTCCCAAATCCCTCAAGTTCCATGATTTTATGTTTCTTTGATCTGCACTCCTTTTCTGGCAAGCTACAGAAAAGGTCAAATGCACTATGTTCAATATCTTGATCCACGGCATGGGATCTTGAGTTCCATTACTTGTTATGTTATCATACTTACTGTATTTTCCACCACTGAATGTGCAAATGTGTGATGTATTCTCCCATGTATTGCTTTCCTTGTGTTGTAACTACTGAATGCTCTGGTAGAGATAAAGTTCAAGATTAGCGAGTTTATTTTGATCTGCGGCATTAGCTTCGTTGATCCACCGCAGCCACCTACGTGAGTATTGCAGCCCGGTGGACTAAAGAACGCAAGAGGGAAATGCACCATTAGCCTCTGAGTAGTCTACCACACTTGGAGTAGAGTCTTGGTCTCAACATCCCCCACACACACAAATTTGGCCCGTGTCCAGCCCGTCCGTGGATCGATACGCGGCCTATACGGTGCTGAAAATTTTTAGCATCCACACCTGCTCATCAATAAGAATCATATCTAAACTAATAAATTTGTTATTGTTTGAGTTCACAGCATCCCACATCCTTGATATTCTAATTCTTACTTTCCAATCTTTCCCGCTACTAAGCTGATTAAGAAGAGCGTACTGAGTCATCTTTTGCTTTTGATCCCTACATTTATAGATCATTCAATATGAATTTTTCTTATTTATTTGTAAGTATAAGGAATAAATGCAAAACAATTATCCATATTTAAATGAAAGAGTGCAAGAAATAATTGCATATATATAATTAGAAAATCCAAAAAAAAAGGCATATAAATTTTTCAATTACCTTTGTTGACCAACGAATTAATCTAGATTAGTAAAAATTTCCTTGAACACAATATTTTTCGTCTCAGAGATTTGGTTTGCTTCATCATTAATGATGAGGAATTTCAGTCCATCTCTGCTTGTAACCCTAGACACTGCAACATACAATTGCCCATGACTGAAAACAGGTTTTGGCAAATACACTCCGACATGTTTCAATGATTGTCCTTGGCTTTTATTTATTGTCATTGCAAAGCACACTGAAATTGGGAACTATCTTCTCTTTAGAACAAATGGCCATTTTGAATCGCTTGGAGATAATGTTATCCTCGGAATGAACACACGTGTGCCTATATTAGTACCGGTAATGATTTATGCTTCTATCACCCATGTAGCCAGCTTTGTTATTATCAATCTTGTTCCATTACAAAGCCCATCGTTCTGGTTCAAGTTCCTAAGTAACATAATAGGCAAACCTACTTTTAATGTGAGCTTATGATTTGGCAATCCTGGAAATCTTATTGTGTTCAGAAATTCAATAGGATACAAAACGTCTTGATTAGCAACATTTGAAGAAGCCTTGCATACAGAATCTGAACTTAGATATTCATGTTCTTCTTCATTTAATGATGATATAATGTAATCATTTAGTTCTTCAACAACCTCATTTGTAGGGGCAAGAATTGCCCTATCTTGTAGGTAACTTGGATCTTTTTACTTAACTTTTAAATCAGGATATATGCAGTCAATAATATCTTGCATTGGATTCTCCGTGGATTGTATAATTAGATCATTTGGAATTGTAATCTTATTGTCATCATCTTCCTCTCCCAATTCACCATCACCTATTTTTAAAATCCACTCACTAAAGTCTTTTATAGATGATGTTTCCATTTCATTCATATTGTTTTGCCTAAGCCTCATATTTGTTTGTAGCTTAAAAATGTGCAATAATTCCATAGATACAACTTACTAATTGCAGAGTAAACAATATCCTCTCGTTTTCCTTTTTTCACAACTGGAAGAATTTGACGAAATTCACCACCTAAAACCACAACTTTACCGCCAAAAGGTTTTTCAACACTCTGAGGATCTTCAAGTTGCAATATATCTCGCAGGCTACGGTCAAGAGCTTCAAAACAATTCCTATGTGCCATTGGTGCCTCATCCTAAAGTATTATACTTGTTTTTTAAAGAAGTTCTGCTGTTTGGCTTCTTTGCTTTATATCACACGTAGAATCATCATTAACATTGATTGGAATGTGAAATCGTGAATGTGCAGTCCTTCCACCAGGAAGTAACAAAGCAGCAATGCTTGAAGAGGCAACAACGAGAGCAATTTTACCTTTTGATTTAATAGCAAAAAAAAATGGTTCTATAAAGATATGTTTTTCTAGTTCCCCCATGTCCATAGACAAAAAACATTCCACCTCTTTCTAAAGTAACAGCTTCCATTATAGAATTGTAGATTGGTTTTTGTTCATTGTTTAGGCCAAAAAACAAAATCTCTTGTTCCCTTTTTAAACTTGATATATTATATGACATTCTTCTTGAATAAGTCTATTCCCATTATGAATAATAATATTCAAATTTGGTTGAGGCATCTGAGGGTAATCTTTCAGTGATCTTCCATATTGCTGTAGGATTTGCTCAATTTTATACAATCCATAATTTCTCAATTGGTTTTTTGATAATATTAGTTCATGGAATTGGAGTACATTTCTTTGCTTGTTAAGTATATCTTCTGTAAGAAGCTTCCAATTAGATTCCCAAAGATTTAATGTATCAGACACTTTGCAAAACATGAGTATTGTAACAAAGAGTTGGCGTAATTGCTTTCCACTTGCCCAATATGAAGCTTCAATCATGCAATCATGCCACTCATTGTCATTATCCAAAAGTCCAAGTGCATAACATGCATCCTTATAAGTTGGATAAGTAACATTGTTGACGGTTCTTATCTCTTTAAAGTTTCTTGGCCCTTTGATAATGTTAAGCAACATTCTCAAGTAAAATTTTTCTCCACTCGAAGGATGTGTGTAGTATACTTTACCAATACAATTTCCAGATTTTCGTCTTTGCCATTGCTTAACATTATTATGCCATACCCATTTCGTAGGAAAATCTGCATAGGTTATCTCTCGAGCATCTTCAAAAGCCTCATTTGTTTTCATCCATTCTGTAAAATTTGTGTCTTCAATGCCTGGTCTTTCTAAAACATTTTCCAAACTGCCAGATTCTGGATAAATAATGGGATGCTCATTTTCCAAATGAAAATTTAATCTTTCTACAGCTGGATGCTGAAACTGAATTGGAAATTCAAATATTCTCCAGCATGCCTCTGAAGCTGAAATATATCTGTAGTCCAAATATGCTTTCGTCTCATCAACAACAATGTTGGATTGTTGTTTATCATTTTCAGAATTTGGCAGATTCTCTTGTAAAACAATAGTGGCTCTATCTGATCCTTTGTTTATATTTTTAAACAAATATTTGATTGATCGAGATCTGTTACACCACTCCACATTCAAATGTGATTGGTACTTCACCAATAGGTCTACATTATAAGGCACAACATATCGGTTATCCAAAATAATTTTATTCTTCTCTATCGTTCTTCCATCATTTCTCCTTCTATAAATTGGGAAGCCTTCTTCATCAATTGTTGTTTCTTCAATAAATCTTTTTGGAAAATGTTTTGTGCATTTATCATTCATCATACAAGGTGATCTTGGATTTGCAGATCCACATGGCCCATGCATCATAAATTGCTTAACAGCTTCATAAGCAATTGGATCCTCATTTTGATTTGGTATTTCTGCTGTGATGATATTATCAATGTCTGTTGAACTTGGACATTTATCATTTGGATCCAGAAATAAAAGAATATGTGCATGTGGAAGTCCTTTTTTCTGGAATTCAATAGTATAAACAATTGCAATAACTCTTTCGAAATGAGATTTATTCCTCAAATCATTTAACAGTTTGTCTAAATTTATTCTAAAAATCCTTGCCACAATATTCGGTCAATCCTCAACTTTCTGACCTTCTATAGATTCCAAAAAAAGTACGATTTCTGGCCATTTAGGATTGCAAGTAAAGGTAATAAATAGATCTGGATATCCTGCTGATCTGCATATAGCCATTGCATCCTGATAATTTTGAATCATGTATCTTGGACTTCCCGTAAATGAAGAAGGTAAGATTATCCGCTTGCCTACTGTTATGGGATTTGTATCGCCATGAAGAATGGCATCTTTAAGACCACTGTACAATTCTGACCTTAATTTCTTTTGATTTGTTCTAACCCATCGCAGCTGTTCTTCTTCGATACATGTATAACAAAGGCTCAAATTAAAACTGAACCAAGCTAACAATAAAATTCATCTATAATAAAGGCTCAGATTAAAACTGATATGCATGATCAGTAAAAGAAAAAAATATGAATTACACCTAAGTTCAAAGAATAGGAAATCGAGTAAACTGTGACTCTACACAGAGGGCATCAAGACTTTTAATTGAGTAAACTTTGTAAAGTCTATCACATGATCCATTGGAGGAGCAACCAATAATCTTGGATCAAAAGCATCTATCACAGGCTGTGTGAAGAGTAAAACAGAACCCATCAAATACTAAAGCATCACCAAATTGAAGTAAATAGTTATTACAACAACAGAGTATTACCTTCAGAACAAACAATAAAATACTACATGCTAGGCATACAAACACGCAAAACACACCCCTAGCATTCGTGCATGTTAATTAATATAAAATCAGTAAAAAATCACAGACAATACATACTTCAAGCAATTGATGGCATTATTATCAGAACAACAGCCTAGGATATCAAATTATAAAACAAACCCATACATAGCCTTGCACAAGTAGGACCACTCTTAAGTTGCATTGAGATTTTCAGAACCAAATTGGAATCACAATCTTTAGAAAACAGAACCACCCTTTACAAATGGAGGAACCCCACATGACAACCTCTATGTAATTCAGCAGTGCAAATATATCAAACTTATTGTATAAATTATTCCTTTCTTACTTAATTCATCTCCTGCTAGGTCATGACTTGAATCAAGAAATACTATTGATCAATTTTATTCTACACAGCATATAGTGAAAATTCCTATGTTTTAGCAAGAAAAAAAAAAAAATTATAGCATCAAGCATAATGAAAACGATACCTAGCATCAAGCATAAGGAAGAATACCTTGCTTAACAGTTCACAATAAACCCTAAAGCTATGATAAACTAAATAGCTTTTATAAATACTTGTAGAACCGACCCTTTCAAATGAAGAACCGACTAAATATTTCCTAATATTAATTCTTGTAGGACACTCAAAATATAATTGGACTATGGGCCTAGACCAAGGGTACCCTCCAAAGCCAAGTTGGTTTTTGGGGCAGAATTGGGTTTTTGACAGCCCATAATGCATCCAATGAAAAGATCACATTTTCAGGGCAGAATTGGTTACTTTCCCAGTAACCAAACAGAAAATAAAGAGAATTCAAAGCACCTCAAGCAGGGCCACCCAATATAGAAGGCATGGAGTGAATTGTAAGCAGAAGCATCACACTGAAGCTCCTCTCCTTCCTCCAACTTGTCCACACCTGGTTGCCACACCTTCGCCGGCATCGACGGTATCAAAGAAGACGAAGAAGACCCATCTTCTTTCTTTGAGCCCTGCACACAAAAAATCACAGATGGGTTTGAAAAAAGTGACCCCAATTAACTGAAATAACTAACCCATTAACGGTCAAGAATAAAAATTGAACCTTGCTCTTTCTCTTGGCTTTCTTTGGGTTTTTGATGTTGCGAACCATTTTCTGGGTCTTGTTGAGGGGAAGATGTCGGGTGAGAGAGAAGCAGACCGTGAAAGAGAGAGAGAGGTGTTATCGGGAGATTAACCGTGAAAGATAGAGAGAGGTGTTATAAAAAAAAATTATAATGATGTGTAAAATTGTAATGAGAGAAAAGATGATGTGGCGAATTTTTATAAAGTCAAACTAAAGAAAAAAAAGTCAACAAAGCTTCGAGTTTATATTATAATATAGATATAAATTACTCCAAATCTTTTAGCAAAAAAGATTAAATATTAATTATTTCGAATCGTTAAGAGTTTTGTAGTTCAATTAGTATTTCTTGATGTTTCTAATGTGAAACATTTACTTTTTGGGTAAAACTTAAGTACAGTTACTTAGGTTAGGTACATTAGGTTTCCCAATTGAATTCAAACACATGGTTGCATTAACCAATGAAACACAAACAATATTATCTTTTTCAAGAATATTTAAATTCAATGTATTTGAATTCAACTAGGAACCTAATGTACTTAACCTAATGAACTGTATCTAAGTTTTACCATTACTTTTTAAATTCCTCTCCCAATATCGAATTAAAAAAAAAAAAAAAAACTCCAAATTATTAATTAAATGAAAACGTTGAATTCCAATATTCAAAACATAACATTGATTAATTTTATTTATTATTCCATTGCATCTTCAAATTGAGAAACACATGCAATTCTAAGACCTTTTGGACTTACATTACAATGCGTTGACAGCTATTGTTATTTTGCCTCCGTAGTGGCCAGGACAAGTACAAATGAAATAGTTTTCTCCCTTTACAAGCGTAATCTTATCACTTCCGCTTTGAAATTCTTTAGCACCTCCAGATTCTTTGCATGTATCATAACCTTGTTTGTCTACGATGACCACATTATGCGCTTTTGGGTTGTAGTAAACAATGTAATATAGAATCAAGAAAAAATAAAATCTCAGTTGGAGATCCGAGAATCAACAAAATATTCTAATAGAGTTAAGAGACTTGTAATTCAACTGACAGCTGAAACATCTAGGGTTCAAGTTTCTCCTTACCTAATTATCGAAATATAAAAGAAAAAGAAAAAGGTTCTAGTAGAGTA
This sequence comes from Fagus sylvatica, assembly GCA_907173295.1. Lineage (NCBI taxonomy): Eukaryota > Viridiplantae > Streptophyta > Magnoliopsida > Fagales > Fagaceae > Fagus > Fagus sylvatica. Next base: position 18,920,611 of record OU015769.1, on the reverse strand, counting down.
TTAGTGATGAGTGAAGACATTAACTTAGACTACACATAAATTATAGGGTAAATTACACTAACACTCCATTCTTTTAGAGAAATTAGACTCACTACACCATATTTTGGGGAAATGACACTCCATTAAACTTAAAATAATTAGAATATAATTTTTCTTTTTAACTCTGGTTAGTTAGGCATTGGTTAAAAAAATAAATAAATAATAAATAAAAAAAAGGGGCGGAATGTTAATTATTTTGTAAATTTGGAACCAGAGTGTCATTTCTCCAAAATAGGATATAGCGAATTTAGTTTTCCCAAAAGAAGGGAGTGTCAGTGTAAATAATTTACCCTAAATTATATGACTAATCTAATCAAATATGATTTTAAATTGGGATGTCATAAAAACTTCATATAAAAATTTCCCATCTAAAGAAACCTCAATTTTCTTCTCGCTCTCTTCCCTTTTCTTTACCTTTTTTGTTCATCTGATTTTCCCAAACAAATAAAATCCCCTTTTGATGACCTTGAATCCCATGTTCTTTGAATGGAGTTCCATTCCTAGTATGAGGAAGATATTGAGAACAAGCTAGATTTATTTAGATTTATTTTCTTGAGAAGAAGCTTTATCCATTTTTGGAAAGAGTAAGGTTTGATTTGTGTTATGTTATGTTTTAGGCCTTTAAAGTGTTTTTTAAACGGAAAAGAGCGAGGTGGGTAGCGGTTGCATAACGGAGCACACCTCAGGTAGGTAAAATGACACTTTTTTCAAACCACAAGTAGGCAACATTAAAATGGATTAAATCACAGGTAGGTAAAGTGTAATTAACCCTAAAAAATATATTTTTTGTGGAAAACATCTAATTTTTTGATTTGAAAGAAGAAGAAAAAAAAAAAAAAAACTATTCTCTTGATTAAAAACATTTTATTAAGATGGAAAATTTTGGCTTTCAAATGGTTATGTGACAACATGAGAAAAAGGCAACAAAAGTAATAGGCATTAAAAAAACGCCAAGAGCTATGTACGTAGGTCAATGACATTACTTGTTCTCCCTTAAGAGGAGCACATGGTTTAAATTCTCCTTCCTTATTGTTGTAACTGATACCGACCAAGATCAAATCATAAAGACGACTATCCCGGCACGGACGACGGCAATAAAAATCCAGCTGTACGTGACATTAAACCCATGTGTTAAATATGTTATTCCCTAAACCGCACCAATAAAGTCAAAAACACAATCAATGGCCCTAAATCAATGACCAAGCGGTTACAAATTAGGACATAAAAATCCATTTAATGCCAACAAACAGCTAGAAGCCTGGAGTCTCCTATATAAAGCAAAGAACTTCTCGAATCAAGGTACACTCTTTTTTTCTCACCTCTACACTCTTATCACTGATATTGCTGCTCAGATAACAAGCATTTGACTTAAGCATCAGAGGCTCCCCCACCGGTTCACCGCCGGTGCATTCCTTCACTGTTTCTCTTTTTTGCAGGTACATTCATCCATCGACGTAGGTTCTGTCCGTTAAAGTTAAGATGTGTCCGTGCCCACTGATTTTTGACATTATCAGTTGGCGCTGTCTGTGAGAACGACTTAGTAAGCTGTTGTCGTTTTTAGAGCAAAAAGGGTCATACACGGATTAATCTCGATTATGGAGGGAACCCACAATGACGGACCCAGTGTTGATCCTCCCATGACCTCGATCGAAAGGCAAATGCAGGTTATTGTAACCAGCATCCAAGACCTCGCTCGAGAGACGACTCGTCAAAACAAGGAGTTGTGGCACGCAATTAAGAAGGGGCCAACTTCCCACTTCCTCCCAGATTCAAAGTACCGCCACTCAAAAACTTTAACGGAACCAAGGATCTGTTTGACTACCTCGAGGCATTCAAAACAATCATGCAACTACAGGCCATTCCTGAAGAAATAATGTGCCAAGCATTCCCCATGGGCCTAAGGGGATCTGCAAGAGTATGGTTCAACAAACTTGAATCAGAGTCAATCGGCTCCTTCGTCCAGCTAAGCCAAGCGTTCATCGACCACTTCATCGGTGGCTAAAAGAGAGGACACCCTCCCACTCACTTGCTCAGCGTCAAGCAAATGGAAGGAGAATCATTGAGGGCGTATGTGCACCATTTCAACAAAGAAGCTATGCAGATCGATCGCCCAAAGGAAGACGTCACTCTGACAACATTCATGGCAGGACTGCAGAAGGGAGATTTCCTCTACGATCTTTGCAAAGACCCTCCGGAGACCTTGTCAGAACTCATGTACGAAGCCCAAAAACACATGAATGCTGAAGACGCCTTGGAAGCACTAAACGACCTCCCTCCAAAAATGCAAAAAGAAGCCGAAGACCATAAGCAAGAACCTACCAAGCAGAAAGTCCCTAAGTTCTTTGAGACACCAGAGCGCAAAAGGACGACCACCCTAACCGAAAAATTCAGTAGCTTCACACCCTTGAACACACCTATCGATAAAGTCCTAATGCAGATATAAAACGATCCTTCCCTTCGATGGCCAGGGAAGATCCGTTCTGACCCCAGTAGCCGACCAAAAAACCTGTATTGTAGGTTTCATAGAGATCATGGACACCTCACGGAAGACTTCATAGCATTAAAAGAGCAAATAGAGACACTTATCTGACAAGGAAAGCTTCAAAAATATGTCAGTCATCCAGAGAACACTCGTCCACCGAAACCTCAAGGACCAAAAGAGCGGACCGAGAACCCAAAGCCTAGAACAGCAGGAGAAATCAGAACCATAGTGGGAGGTCCTGCAGATGGAGGAATATCACGCACTTCCAGAAAAGTATACGCACGTCAGGTACACAATATTTTCGTCGTCCAACAAACCCCCAAAAACATTCGCCTGGACGACCAAATAATCTCTTTCAGTGAGGAAAACGCTAGAGGAACTCATCAACCTCATGATGATGCACTCGTCATCACCATGAGCATTGCTGATTTCACCACCAGACAGGTGATGATAGACAACAGCAGCTCGGCAGACATCCTATACCTACCTGCATACCAACAAATGAAATTGGACAAGGAGAAGCTGCGACCCATGGGAGCACCGTTAGTTGGATTCGCGGGTGACAAAGTATGCCCCATTGGTATTGTCACTCTTCCCATAACCATCGGCACATATCCAAAATAGGTATCCAAAGCAGTGGATTTTCTCGTCGTTGATTGCCCCTCGGCCTACAACGCTATCATCGGACAACCTACGCTCAACCGGCTACGCGCCGTGACCTCTATCTACCACCCCCTCCTCAAATTCCCCACCGAACACGGAATAGGAGAAGTCAGGGGAGACCAAATCGCTGCTAGAGAATGTTATCTCGCTTCATTAGAGGCGGATGGAGAGAACCAACCGATGACGATAGAAGAACAAAAAACTCTGGTCGAACCGTCAGAAGAACTGAACACAATCATCCTGGACGACGAACATCCCGAGAAATCAACCAGAATTGGAGCCAACTTGACCCCCCAGACTAGAGAGTCAATAATCCACTTCCTGAAGAAAAACAAAGACATCTTCGCTTGGAGCCACGAAGACATGCCAGGTATCGACCCCTCAATTATTTCTCATAAACTAAACGTCAATCCTTGCCTTTGTCTAATCAAGCAAAAACGAAGAGTCTTTGCTCCAGAGAGAAACAACACCATCATGGAAGAGGTGGACAAACTCCTCACCGCGAACTTCATCAGGGAAATCTTCTACCCAGACTGATTAGCTAATGTAGTTATGGTTAAAAAAACCAACGGGAAATGGCAGATGTGCGTCGATTTCACCTACCTCAATAAAGCCTGCCCCAAGGACAGCTTTCCCTTACCCAGGATAGATTAGCTAGTCGACTCGACAGTTGGCAATAAATTACTAACTTTTATGGATGGCTTATCAGGTTACAACCAGATAGTGATGGACGAGGCAGATCAAGAAAAGAAATCTTTCATCACCTGCGAACTTTTCTGCTACAAGGTGATGCCATTCGAACTAAAGAACGCTGGAGCAACCTATCAACGGCTCATGAATCGGATGTTCCACGATCAAATAGGCAAGAACGTCGAAGTCTATATCGATGACATGCTGGGCAAATCCAAGGAAGAGGACGATCACTTAAAAGATTTAGAAAAGACGTTCAACACACTACGCAAGTACCACATGAAGCTAAATCCAAGTAAGTGTGTTTTCGGTGTTTCTTCTGGTAAATTTCTTGGTTCTATGGTTTCGCAAAGAGGCATTGAGGCCAACCCGAACAAAATCAAAGCCATCTTAGAAATGGAGCCACCAAAGAACATCAAAGAAACACAGGGGCTAACGGGAAGGATCGCGACGCTCAATCGTTTCGTCTCTTGATCGACCGAAAAATGCCTGCCTTTCTTCAAGGTACTAAGGAAAGCTTTCGAATGGACGAACGAGTGCCAACAAGCATTCGAAGAGCTTAAAAAATACTTAGCAACACCTCCGTTACTAAGCCTTTCCAAACAAGGAGAAAAACTCTATCTATACCTGGCCGTGTCACCAACAGCCGTCAGTTCAACACTTTTGCGAGAAGAAGAAGGTCAATAGCTTCCTGTCTATTACACTAGTCGGGCCCTCAGAGGAGCAGAAGAACGATACCCTCCCATGGAAAAATTAGCATTTGCTCTTGTGACAGCAGCGAGGAAGCTTCAGCCATACTTCCAAACTCACACAATAGTACTACTTACCAACCACCCACTGCGGAAGGCAATGAACAAGCTTGACGCCGCCGGACGACTCATTCAGTGGTCAATCGAACTTAACGAATTCGACATTGGCTACCAACCACAAACAATGATCAAAGCTCAGGAACTAGCCGATTTCATAGCGGAATTCACAACAAAAGATGATGAACCAACAGAAGATGATGAACAGACATTGAAATGGACGACCCACATAAACAGGTCATCAACAAAGAACACAAGTGGAATAGGCATAATACTAAAGTCCCCAGAAGGTGACATCATCAAACAAGCCATACGGCTACAATACGCAACCACCACTAACGAAGCGGAATATGAAGCTCTACTGACCAGGCTCAAATTGGCTAAAATACTGGGGGCAACCGAGTTAGACATACGTAGTGACTCCCAGTTCATTGTGGGGCAGGTGAACGGAGACTACGAAGCTAAGGAAGAACGCATGTAGCAGTATTTGAACCTCGTCCGATATCAAATGAGCCAGTTCCGAAAGGTAAAACTCAACTGCATACCACGAGAACAAAATACAGCCACAGACCAGTTAGCCAAATCAGCATCATCGATAGTATTGGATGACAAGATCGAAATCGTCAGACAATCAAGCTTGCAAACTGCCGAGGTAAACCCCATCAACATTGAAACCTCTTGGATGACACCAATAATCTCATATATGCAGGAAGGAATACAACCAAACGACCGACATGAGTCAAGACGGTTAAAGGTACGTGCATCACGGTTTGTAATGTTGCAGGGAATATTATACAAGAAGGGCTTCTCCCTCCCCTATCTCAGATGCCTAACGCCAACCGAGGCTGAGTACGTTCTAAGAGAAATACACGAAGGCATTTGCGGAAACCATTCAGGAGCACGATCCTTATCAAAGAAGATCGTTAGAGCAGGCTACTATTGGCCGTCCATACAAGTGGACACCAACAAATTCGTTTAGCACTGTGACAAGTGCCAACGATTCGCCAACCTACTCCACTCACCACCGGAAGAACTAACACCAATGACGGCACCCTGGCCGTTCGCGCAATGGGGGTTAGACATCATGGGACCATTCCTAATTGGAAGGCGTCAGCTTAAATTCCTAGTAGTCGCAATCGACTACTTCACCAAATGGGTGGAGGCAGAACCACTAGGACCTATAACAGAGAAGAACATCCAGAATTTCGTATGGAAGACAGTGATATGCAGATTCGGAATACCACGAGTACTTGTGTCTGACAACGGAAAACAGTTCGACAACCCAAGATTCAAACAGTTCTCCTAAGAGTTAAGCATCCACAACCACTATTCATCTCCTGGCCATCCACAAGCCAATGGACAAGTCAAGATTACGAATCGATCATTACTTAAACTCATCAAAACCCGACTTAAGGGGGCAAAGGGGCTATGGCCAGAAGAACTCCCTAGCATACTCTGGGCCTACAGAATGACAATAAGAATACCAACAGGAGAAACTCCATTCGAATGACATATGGAAGCGAAGTAGTGGTCCCCGTCGAAATTGGACTGACGACTTTACAAACTTCGACATATGACGACCAGCAAAATGAAGAACAACTTCACCTCAACCTTGATCTGATCGACAAAGTCCGAGAGACAACGGAAACAAGGATGAGAAGATATCAAGAAAAAAGGGCACGACACTACAACACAAAGGTCAAGCCCAGACAATTTTCAACCGGCGATCTCGTCCTACGAAAAGTCACTATGGCCACTAAAGACCCCACTCAAGGGAAGCTAGGCCCAAACTGGGAAGGACCCTATCAAGTCGTCGAGATCCGCCGGCAAGGAATGTATCATTTAGAAGATGCAAATGGACGGCGACTACCTCACCCGTGGAATGCCGAGCACCTCAGGAAATACTATCCCTAAAAAGGCAAATCTTGTAAAATAAAAGTACCATCAATAAAAAATCGGAATAAGGGTGGACGTAGGCACTATTGTCGAACCACAGTAAAACACGTGTCTTAGCTTATCTTAACTTTAAACGCATCATCCACATAACCTTCTCGCCAAAAAGAAAATATAAAAAAGTTAATCTGCATCGTCCAACACGATATTTTAACTTAGAAACACTAAAAAGTTAAATTGCATCGTCTAACACGATCTTTTAACTTAGAAACACTAAAAAGTTAAACTACATCGTCCAACACGATCTTTTAACTAAGAAACATTTAAAGTCAAACCTTATCGTCCAAATACAATCTTTTAACTTAGAAATATCAAAGAGTTAACCCTTATCCGTAAGTTAAGTTAAAAATCAAACCAACCCATCCAAACACAAGACTGCACATAAAGCCGAAAATATAGAATCATAAGGCATACCATTCAACGTAAACATACCAATAAAACCACAAATTAACGAAAGTAACACATATTGTTCAGACATGCCATCCACCAAGAAACAAAACATATTGTTCAAAACTAAATCTGAATATACACTAAGACAACAACAAATTGTTACTTCGACGAAACATCATCGTCACCCGACTGATCATCACGACCACCATCCACAACGGAGTCCTCATCACTATAGGGTTGGAAGATTGAGAAGTCCAAATCTGGGAAGCGTTCAGCAGCCTGCTTCCTAAAAGCTTCAAAGCCGGAAAGAAAATAGTGCGTGTTGATGTCTTTGAAAGCCTCAGACGCTTTAAATTCCGACACAGTGGCCGCCTTAGCTCCTTTAATCTGACCAACCAGATGTTGAAGGTCGGCTACTACTTTGTCCTTGGCCTCCACCGCCCTCTTAGCATTTTTCATTTCCGCCTCGTCCGCAATCGACTTGGCTCGAAGGGTGGTGAGATCCTCCTCAACAGAAATGCACCTCTGGCTCATCACCATTGCTTCATTCAAGCCCTACAAACACACACAAAATAAGACAAAACGCAAGGAAAGCCATGAAAAACAGAAACCAAAAAAGCATACCTGCATCAAGGAATGAACCAGCAGATAATGGACGTCCTCAGTATGAGCGGCAGCATAATCATCCATATCCCTGGAGGAAACAGCGCCCTTGGAGCGTCCCTAATGGGCGGACGAGAAGGCACCTCCTTAGCCCGTTTCGAGGATCCCTCGTCGACCTTCTTACACTTCAAGCTGACTGGAGTGGCCGCTACTTCCCCAGACTGAGCAAGCTGCCTCAACTTACTCTTGTTCAGGTTTATTGTGTCCGCTCCTGCATACAGGGCACACATATAAAAAAAAAATATATATATATATATATATATATATATATATATATATAAGATAGGCACTAGAAGGAGGGCTTACGTTTCTTGTTAGCTTTCAGCAAAGCCTTAACGGCCGTATTAGGTGCTGGCCCAAAAAAGAAGGAAGCGAGAAAATCCGGCTCGATAAAAATACCATAACGATGATCTTTGATGTCCAAGATCCTCGAAATCCTCTCCTTCCACACCGAATTCAGTAGTGGACGATCCAACACTACAAGACAACAAAAAACAAAACAAGTCATGTCCTGACGACAAATGAAAGCAAAAAAGTTAGAGGAAAAACACATACTAGATGACGAGGGAGTCCCCCACGACCTACGGACTTTGACAAAATCCCTAGGATCCTCCTGTGGAAGCCTCTCCCAATTATCACCGCATACAAAGACGTAACCGTCCTTCCAAGTCCTGTTGGACGAGGGCAATCCTTGGACGATTCTATTATACATATCACGATGCTTAAACGTCTAGAAACTGGGGGAGAGCGCGATCTGGTAGGGTTCGTAACAGAAAAGGAACTCATCCACAGTAAGGTCCTCTCGTCCGTTGCTATTGACCTTCCACATGACCATACACGATATGATCGTCCGCCAACCATTCGGGGCCACTTGCCCTGACGCCAGAGAAAGATAATCTAAAAGTTGCCTCACAAACAGTTGCATAGGAAAACGCAGACCCGCCTGAAAATCGACTTCATAAAACATGACGTCACCCTCATACTTAGGGCAACAAGCTCTCTCGTCAGGATCAGGGATCCTTAAGACGACGTCATCAGGGATCTGATAACGACCCCTCATCCTATTGATATCTTCTTGATTTACTTTACTAAAATAAGACATTGTCTTCCAAGACCTATTTACCCTGGGCAACGGACGAGACCCCAACGTACTGGGAGTTGCTTTGGACGACACCTCTCTCGCTTCGCCCACAGGCAACTCATCGGACAGGCCCTCAGGCAACTCATCTGACAAGGGCAGAGACCACTCAGCCTCATTGGCCGCCATCCGACTTCTAATCACCTCCCAGGTGCTAATAGCAGGATAAACTATAGAGTAAAGCTCCGCCGATAACCGGTGGAGCACGCTATCAGAAGACACAAAACCCTCAAGCGGGGGCAGACCTAAATCGCTTTCGGCGAACCTAGAGAACCCTACGAAGAATGACCTAAACGACGAACTCAACGAATCCAGGATGACCAAGGTGAACTTAAAAAACGCAACGCAGAAAGAAAAAAGGACAAAGATCGGAAGAAAACTCACCGGAAAGTGGAGAGAGAAATCCCAAAACGCATGGCCGATTTTGAAAAGGAGAAAATGTGAGAAATCCAAAGGCAAAACGGGTTAAAAACCCCCCAAATTCAAAAAACCGCCAAAACAAAGACGAAGGGGCACCTTAGGCATTCCAGCCATTTGCGTAACGACACGTGTCATTGAGCTGCCTGAAGCATCACATCCTCATTAAATGAACTCCCCACTTCCCGAAGAGAACGTTAAATTACTTAAAAATCCCCACACTAATTAAACACCCTGCACATCGTCACTCCATCACATCGTCACTCCATAACGACGATACGGAGTAGGGGGCATCTGATACCGACCAAGATCAAACCATAATGACGACTATCCCGGCACGGACGACGGCAATAAAAATCCATCTGTATGTGACATTAAACCCACATGTTAAATATGTTATTCCCTAAACTGCACCAACAAAGTCAAAAACACAATCAATGGCCCCAAATCAATGACCAAGCAGTTACAAATTAGGACATAAAAACCCATTTAATGCCAACAAACGGCTAGAAGCCTGGAGTCTCCTATATAAAGGAAAGAACTTCTCGAATCAAGGTATACTCTCTTTTTCTCACCTCTACACTCTTATCACTGATATTGCTGCTCAGATAACAAGCATCTGACTTAAGCATTGGAGGCTCCCCCACCGGTCCACCGCCAGTGCATTCCTTGATTGTTTCTCTTTTTTGCAGGTACATTCGTTCATCGACGTAGGTTCCGTCTGTCAAAGTTAAGACGTGTCCGTGCCCACTGATTTTTGACATTATCAGTAACTATCGAATTATTATTTAGCAAAATAAAACTATTATTATTATTATATTATTATTATTATTATTATTATATATTATTATTATTATTATATAACAAAATAATAATATTAAAAATAAAAGTGTGAGAAAATGAAAAATGATGATCAATAGTAAGCAAATGATGATCAATAGTAAGCAACTATTTGTCAGTAATAAATTAATAATGGTTCATATTTAACTAAAACTTCTTGACCTAATAGTCAGCTTGGATTACTCCCACTTGTGTCCCCATTGGGGCAAGAATATGTTTTAGGAAAACAAAGTGATGGTGCGTACTTACCGAGTACATCACCAGCCTTAAAGGTCTTTCCATTTGGCCAGTTATCCACGTTGAATGTTCAACCGCCAGCATCTCCAACAGTAAAATCTGCTGCCCAAACTTTCTCACAGTGAATGAGCAGACCCAAGGCAAAAATCGCACTAGCTACCTCTTCCTTGGGCCATCTAGCTATTAAAATTTCCTAAACAAATAGAGCAACAATAGGGAGAGTGATGATGAAAGCCAAGAAACAATAGAGAACTTGTGTGATGATTTTTTTTTTGATGAGTAACTTGTGTGATGATTTAGCCTAAGAACATTAGGATTATATAGAGTTCTCCCAGTCACCGAGCATGAAAATAATAGATATTTGGTTTATCTTATTAGGAATTGAGTTATGTTGCGCTCATATTGTTTAATATGGATTAAGATCCTATAAACATTTTATGATAATACTATCGTTAGAGTTTTTAAAATTTTAATTAATCAATATAAAATGCGTAGATTTGATTTTGTCCTTCTGATTGGCACCATTTTGAGAAATATTTAAATTTCTAATTATTTTGGTATTTATTTGAGATAGATAAAACTTTTAAATTCCACGATTAAATTACCTTAAAAACTTTGGAGAGTTGCAATTCATGATAACAAAGCAAACTTCTTGGTTGCATTTTTCTTAAAGATAAACAAATTTAATCACATGATATACACATGATTTCTGCCACATAATCTATAATTTTGAAAAGCCATTAATATCATGTACACATCTTGTGATTAAATTGGTTAGGTTCTAATAATAGAACATACTAATGGAAGATTTGATTTGTCATACCTAAGGTGTCTAAGGAGGTTAACTCTTAAAATGAAAGTGTACGGACCAAATTGACTAATGTTAAAATCCAAGGATGATATTGGTAAAAACCCCAAAATTTAAATTATAAAAAGTTACCTAAGCATTCACAACCTGCAACCACCCACGAGTACCCAAAACTCCCAATAGACCCAAGTCAATAACCAACAACCCACAGGTACCCAAAGGCCAAAACAACCAGCAGACCACGCCAGTTAAACTCTACCACCCAAACCCATCAATTGCCACTGATAGACAAACCCACCCACAGAAACCCACGCCCCAAGTCGATCACCCACGCTAGCAAATCTTGAAAACCATGACCCACTATTGCAAATCTCCAAAACTATGACAACCACCACAACTCTGCAACCCATACTCACAAATCAAACACATATCGATCCAAATCACCCATATTCATAACCTTTTCATACCCACGAATTAAAAAAAAAAAAAAAAAAAAAAAAAAAAAAAAAAAAAAAAAAAAAAAAAAGCTTCAGCCAATGGTGTACACGCCTAATTGCTCCGGCCAACGATGCCCCACAATAGCAACCCAAAATCGACCTATGCCAGCTAGATCAAAACACGGCCTACGCCCCACAAGAGCTTCGATCGGTGGGCCATCACAGAACACTGACCACGCCAACGACCACACCCCACGACCTACGCCTAATGACCCACAACATTAATTAGAGGGTGGCAAACGACTGGAAGTGAGAGAGAAGAGACGAGAATTCGTGATTGAGAGAGGAGTTGAGAGAGCAGAGTTCTGAGAGAGTAGAGAGAGTTTTGAGAGGTTTCTGCAAGAGAGAGAGAGAATAAAAACAATATGAGTTTATTGTTTACCTGATCTACAGTACTCGTTATCAATACCAAGTACTGTAGCGTTTTGTAAAATTGTGAGCAACTTTACATGACCAGTTGTGAGTGTAATTTTTGTGAATAGTGTTATCTATTGTAGTTAATAGTGTGTTTTAACTATCCAGTTGTGAATACTTTAAGACCCTAAAAAATTACCTAGTAAACCCCCCTTATAAGGGACTTTGGTATCAAAAATTGTTTATTGCACTTTGGGGGCTAAAGCTACACACTTTCCATGAGTCATTATCGTAAAAGACTCCTCCCAACATGGAATAGGATCATCTCCATAATTTAATGGTTCATATTTTATTTTTTGGATCTAACAGTATACACACTACTACATCATTTAAAATTTTAAATGACCATAGATTGTATAATGTAGAACTTGTAATATTTAATCTGAACCATAAAATAGATCAAATTGAGGGATTTTGAAATAAAGATGATCCTTTTCCTACCAGCATACTGTGAAACCCCAAAATAAAACTTGTTAAAGTATAGATTTAGCAATTACAACTACCAATACAGCAAAGTTGTTGAATGTCCAACAATGCGTAATACTTGCAACCTCTTGAAAATGGTTTCATCAGACTTAGTGAATATACCTCCAAGCTCTCATTTCATCTTGACACCAAAACCTCATTTGGGTTTCTAGTTGCCTCACATCCAAACGTTGCATCTTTATTCTACAAGATCACTTGTTGCAGAACAAATCTCCATAAATGTCATTCCAGTGGCTCGTCATTGGGGGCTTTTAGTTTTTAGAGGCCTCACATATGGATGCTACACCTCTATTTGACATGACTCACTTGTTTCTAACCATCATCCATGCAACACAGCTGCAATTCATCCACTTTCAATTTCAAGATGCCCATCACGTTTAGTTCTATAACTCAAATCCAACATAGAAGTGAACTCTTGTGGACTAGCATGGACATGAGGAAAATCTCTCAAAGGAAAGTGTCATCCTTGCTCCTTAGTTCATTAAGCATGCAAGAGTAGACCTTCTTGTCATATCATGCTACTAAATAGATTAATGGTAAATTGCCTTAGTGTGGTTCAAGAACTCGAATTCATCCTAGATACAAGAAGCAAAGCCACTTGAGTCTTGTCACGAGTCCACCTCACAGTAATGATCAAGAACAGGATAGTACTAGATCAGATAGGCTGAAACGCAACAAAAGCACCGGTCAGGTATGGTTTCGAGGATCTTGTCTCTTATGCTCTACTTACCAGTAGCAAGGATCTTTCTACATTTCAAGAAGCAATTGAAAACTCTGAAAATGATAAGTGGATGGAAGCTATGGTGGAGGAGATGGAGTCTTTCTACAAAAACAAAACTTGGGAGTCAATAGACTTTCCAAAGGGAAAGAAACCTATAGGTTGTAAGTGGGTGTTCAAAAAGAAGGAAGCAGTATCAGAAAAAGAAGGGGAAAGATTCAAGGCACGATTAGTAGCAAATGGATATTCACAAAGACATGAGATTGACTACGATAAGGTATTTTCACCCGTAGTTAGACATACATCTATTAGAGCGATATTGGCTTTGGCAGTACATCAGGATCTGGAATTGGAACAAATGGATGTGAAGACAACTTTTCTTCATGGGAATTTGGAGGGAGCAACCTAGTACAAAGAATCTTGTCTGCAAATTGAAGAAGTCACTTTACGAGCTCAAGCAATCTCCTAGACAGTGGTACAAAAGGTTTGATTCCTATATGATCCAGATTGGTTATACCCGTTGTGAATATGATTGCTGCGTATATGTTCGTATACTTGGAGATGGTTCTTATATTTTTTGCTACTATATGTGGATGATATGTTAATTGCTGCTAAAAGCATGTGTGAGGTTAATAGGTTAAAAAATTTGTTACACAAAGAGATTGAAATGAAAGACCTGGGTACTACTAACAAAATTCTGGGTAAGAAGATTTGCAGAGATAGAGAGGCAAGAAAACTATGGCTGTCTCAGAAAAATTACATTAGGAAAGTGCTTGAAAAATTTAGCATGTTGGATGCTAAGCCTGTGAGCACACCATTGGCGAATCACTTCAGATTATTTGGTAGTCAGTGCCTGAAGAATGAAGAAGAAATTGAAAATATGTCAAAAGTTCCGTATACTAGTGCAATGGGGTGCTTAATGTATGCAATGGTCTGCACCAGGCCGAATTTGACTCATACAGTGAATACTATTAGCACGAACCCAGGTAGAGAGCATTGAAATGCAGTGAAGTGGATTTTCAGATACTTGAAAGGCACTGTGAAACATGAGATTTTATTTTCAAGGCAGCCATGGATTAATTTAGTTGTAGGGTATGTGGATGCAGATTACGCAAGTGAGGTGGATGACAGGAGGTCTACTACAAGTTATTTTTTCACACTATCAAGATGACCTATTTGTTGGAAATCCACATTACAATACATAGTAGCCATACCCACTACAGAAGCTAAACACATGGTTGTAGCTAAAGCTCCAAAGGAAGTATATGCGACTAAAAGGGCTAGTTAAAAAGTTTGGTTTGAATCAAGATGGAGTTCAGATGCATTGTGATAGTAAGAATTTCATGTACTTGGAAAATAATCAAGTTTATCATGCTAGCACAAAACAAATTGATGTAAGGTTCCACAAGATAAGAGATCTGATTGTTACATGCGATAATATTCTGGAGAAGGTGGACACTTCAGAGAATGCAACTGATATGTTGACGAAATCAGTTGCCGCAACCAAGTTCAAGCATTGTTTGGACTTGGTTAATGTTTGTAGCTTGTGATAGCCCTATAGGGCTAAGGTGATGGCGCAAGAGAAGTTTTATTCATGAGGCTTGACTAATTCAAGTTAAGGTGGAGATTTGTTGAGTCGTTGTCTTAAATTTGGTCAATATAGGACAAAATCATTGTATTGGTAGAAGTCCTGTATTTATTATGTTTAGGCCTTTGGTTTGCCGACTCTACTAGTGTTTGCCACATAATCTAGAATTCATTATATATATATATATATATATATATATATATATTTAGTGGTCTTTGGTTCACAATTAAGTGTTCGCATAGTGAATAGTTAGAGAAGGGTTTCTCTTGATTTATTCTAGGTGAGAGAGAGGTTAGGGTGTATTTGGGGGTTGGGTTCTTTGATAGAGTCCTAGTGCCACTATTGTAATCTCTTTATTTTGTTAGTGAAGCTTTCTTTCTGTCGCCGCCCGTGGATGTAAGCATATTGCCAAACCACGTAAATTCTTGTATTATTTATTTGTGTGTTTGATCTCTTTCTCTTTTCTTTAATCTTGTGCAAACAGTTAATTTTCACAACATATTAACTTCTCAGTAGTGAGATCTTGGTAAATTTCAATTAAATCTAGTTAATCTCTACTATAAAATGGGGAGAAGTGCACACCAAATACTATCAAGACACAATAGACCCACAAGAGACTATTTTGCTCTCTCTCTCTCTCTCTCTCTCTCTCTCTCTCTCTCTCTCTCTCTCTCTCTCTCTCTCTCTCTCTCTCTCTCTCTCTCTCTCTCTCTCTCTCTCTCTCTCTCTCTCTCTCATAATTTTATCACAAATCATTAGTACCATGCACCTAACACTCATATTCTCTCATTTCCTAACCTATCTCCTTTTGGGTCTTGTTCTTTTACTTCTAGATCGCAGAGCTGACCTATTGCAAATTACCGCCGCTGAATACTAAGTAAGAATAGGAAAATTTCATGTCGCAGAACGAGAGAATCTCCTACCACGGAACCAGGAAGATTCTCACAATTAAACAAAGAAGATTTTCATTTTCGAACATTCCATCCTTCGTTTTTTCTTTTCTACCACTATTTATTTTTTGAGCTGTGCTTTACTCTCAAAATGGCATCACCGCATCAGGGTGTGGGATTGGGCTTTCAGTGCACTAGAAGCGGCTGAAAGGGAATCCATTCAGTAAAAAGTTCAAGGCTTGACTCCCTTCTTTGAACCTGGCTCCAAAAAGCCAGCAAATCCCGTTCTGACATGCAGCTAAGCCAAAGAAAATATCCCCACAAATTATAATAACATGTATTATATAGCATTTATGAAATTAAAGAGTATATTTTAAAATACATCCCATTTGTATTGACATTTCTGTTTTTCTTTATGGATGCAATTTAAAACAAATTATTTTCTCATGTGCATAAACATGTTACTGATGGAAGATAAAGTTTCACGCATCAGTCATCACCATCCCACAGTTCTTCGAACGACTTATAGGGCCCATTTTCATGAACAAAAATTTCAACTTTGAACGCCCTGCTCTGAGGAATTGTCTTGATTTTCTCTAATTCATCATCACATAATTCCCAATCAAATATTTGAAGGTTTTGCTTCATCCTCTCCTTGTTGAAGCTCTTAACAATCACACACACCCTCTGCTCGAGTATCCACCTCAGTGCAACCTGTGTTTCTTTAAATTGTCACTTAGAGAAAGGTGCATAAAATATAGATTCGTGTACTTTTTAGCCGTTACTGAAGTACTTTCAAAGAAGATAACTTTCAATTGCTGATTAGTGATTACTTGCTACGTGAAGGAGCAGAATTATTTTCCAAATTATAACCAAGCGCAATATATATAAACCTTCTATGGCGGGCTGTAAGATGCTGAAAATGAAATGCCAATGATTGAAGCTTATAAACAAAAGGTTAAAATATAATTTTGGTCCTCAACTTTTAAAATCATTTTAATTTTGGACTTCAAGAAAACTTTTGTATCACTTTATTCCCAACTATTTCTAAACACGTTTTAGCGTGATCCTTGAAGTCATTTAGCTCACCAAAAATGTTAATGTGGCTAACTGATTGCTTATGTGTTGCTTAAAAGTTAAAAACAATAAAAAATAAAATAAATAAATAAAATTTAAGTGGTGCTAAGAAAACCACTTCAGTAGCTTAAATGGCAAAGGAAAAAAATTATAACTTTTAAAAATATTTGTCTTCTTCATTGGCGAACACGCCTCTCCCACAGCTTTTTTAAATCAATTTCATCAACTTGTTTTTGGAATAAGTGTCGGGATCAGTTTATCAAACTTATTGCATTTCTGGTAAACCAGCCTAGCACGATCTATATGCATACTATTTTTTTTTTTTTTTTAATAAGATATTTTCCTTTTATTTTCAGGAATAAGATTCTATCAAGTATAACAGATCTGAAGGCAGATTTTTTTTTTTTTTTTTTTTTTTTTAAGAAAAAAAAAAAAAAATTCTTTTTGAAACTCTCCTCCCCTATCTCTTTCTCTACATTAATTTGAAAATTTCATTAGTGGCACTGATGAGATCTATTGGCGGATTTGGGTCTCGGTTAATGATGGAAGGATGAGGAAAAATAATTATTCAATACTTCGTGGAGCAATATATACTTATTTCTTTTAAATAATAGTAGGTCTCATTAATTTAAATTACAATGGATTAATATAAGAGGAAGGAGCATTGCTCCTAAAATATTAAATAATTTTCCATGATGAGGCATGGGTTAGCTGCGGGCCTGCGGCTAGAGGCGATGTGAATGATCTCAATGGGGAGGTTTTAGGGCTGGCAAATTTGGGTATGCTCCTAGAGTATTGAACAATCTTCCGAGTGGCCGGGCATGAGTTAGTCATGCGCGCCTAAAGGCGATCTGAATGATCTCTATGGGGAAGTTTTTGGGGTGGCGACTGTGGGTATGGTTCCATGGCCGTGGGCACATTTGGCTTGTGGTGAAGCTTGGAAATTTATACTGCTATTGGTTTGTGGTAGTTTTGTTGTGGGTTGATCATGCAATAGGTATGGGTTCACGGTTGTGGGTTTTGATGGGTAAATGGTGGTTTGCGTGTACGACTCAAACTTCATTGTGGTTTGCCATGGGCACATTTGGTTTAAATATTTTTCTTTTAATTCTATATAAATAATTTTTATTGGTAAGTGACATGTAAGCAATTTGTTGATCACATCAACATTTTTCATGAGATAGATGACGCCAATGATCAAAATTGAAACATGTTTAAAAAAAGTAGGAACTAAATTGACGTAAAAGTATTTGTTAGAACCAAAATGAAATTACCCCTAAAAGTTGAGGGCCAAAAACATATTTAAGCCTAAAAAAATAAATTTGGGATGGACAACATATATTGATGTCTACTGCTTGCCCATGCAAAGGACAAATGAATTATAAGTTGAGTTTTCTAATAAAAAATCTGCACATTTAAAACAATAGCTCACATTAAATTGATTCCATTATTATTGGTTTTAAAATAATTTTGGATATATTTCCACACATTTTAAAGGTTGTTACATATTCCTAAAATCTAATTAATCAATTCATTGTTGTGTTTCTACGGTGTTGTGTAACCTAGTTTTAAAAGAATTAGCATATTTCTAGGTCTCTAATAAATCTGAACATGTTTTAGAATCCACTCTATAACACATTTCAATAAAATAAAATAAAAAGAAGGGAAATGTAATTTTTCACACCTATTTCTGTATCAAATAGGGGTGTGAAAATAACAACTCTATAGGCACAGAAAATTGAATAACTGGTATTGAATAGCACCTGTGGCACACTCTTCTCTTTTGTGACTGCAATGTCCTTGAGAACTGGACTTTCCATCACATCCAAGGGTACCCCAAGAAGCACCATTGGCTCCCAGTAAAGACCATGAACTCACCTGAATCCCTTTCTCTTTGCAGAAATGTCGCAATTTTTCTTGCTGCCATGACACGTTCATTTCCACCTAAAAGCATTTTCACTTCAGTCATCATTACTTGATGTGTGGTTACACCGTAAGTCTACCATTTATTTTTTCCTCTTACCTGATTAACTGCTGGAGGGATTGTGGCATGATGTAGGAGTTGGGAGAGCTTTTTGCAGCCAAAGTTGCTTACTCCCACAGACTTAGCTAAGCCCAATCTGTAACACTCTTCCATGGCCTGCCATGTCCCTTTTATGTCGAAGGGTATAACATCCTCTTTTGAATGTTTACCTTCAATTCCTTGTTTCACTCTCACTGGAAAATGGATCAGATAGAGGTCCACATACTCTAGCCCCAGCTTCCTGGTTATCATGATCATAAATAATAATAATAAAATTACGCACCTGCAGTGGCGGCTCCAAGAAATATTTTCAGGTTATTCATTAAAAATCACTTGAATTGCTATAACTATTGGCTTGTTTGAATCATGGCGGAGCAAGAAAAGAAATTTTCTAGGGGGTCAAGTTGAATATAACAAAATTGAAATTCATAAAATAACTTGAAATGTAAATCAACAAACAACATGGATTGAAACTTGAAGCTTTCGAATCTTGAATTTTTTTTTATTGTATTTTGATAGTTACACAATAACATTTGAGCTAAATTTTATAAACTAATTATATAACCAATTAAAAACATGATAAATACAAGACAATAAGACAGTTACTCAAACAACTATTAACAAACATAAATATAAAATAAACAAATATCAAATCAACAACTGTTTATCATTTATATAAATATAAATATATAATAAGCAACATCAAAACCATAACAATTTTCCAATATAAATATATCCAATATTAATTTGGGCCAATATATGTTTATGATTTGTTAATTAAGTCCATATAACTCTTGAGCTACACGTGGTGCTTATTACACCACATGCCTACTGATTGTACTACAAGGAACATGTGATGGTGAAGTATGACAAAACATGTGAAAAAGTTTTTCAAATTTCCATTCTTGAAATCGACTAAGCACTATTTGTTTTGTTGTAAAATGTTTTTTAGAAAATATTTTCAATATTTACATGAGTTTGTTTCGTTGTAAAATACTAGTCAAACGAAAAATAATTTCCGTTGACCGGAAAATCTAGTGTAAAAAAATGAAAAACGGTTTACGCCCAAATTTTTCGTAAACCGTTTTTCAAAACTCACTCACACGCCTCTTTCTCGCACAACGCACACACAACCCTCCCTCTAGTTTCTCTTGCACAACACCCCCCCCCCCATCTCTGTCTCTCTCGCACGCCGCCCTTCCCCCTGGTCATAGCACGCCCCCCCTTGGTCTCTCTTTATTGCACTCGATCTGGACGTCTTACCCATCGCCAATCTCCACAGTGACCCACCGCAGAACTGGACACACCATCTCGTACATCTTCAATCTTGCACACACCATCTTCAATCTCGCCAATCTGCTCATTCTCAGCCTCTTCTCACCGCCAATCGACTCGTTCCCAGCCTTTTCTTGCCGTTGATCTATTTGTTCTCCTCTTTTTATTTTCTTTTCGGTTTGATTTCTATTTTTATTTTTTTCATTTTTTGTTTGATTTTCCTTGTTAAGAGATTTTGTGGGTTTATTTGTTATTGATATGTGGTGGGTTTTTTTGTTATATGGTGGGTTTTTGGCTTTGATTTGTTGTGATTGTGGTGGGTTTGTGGAGATCGGCGATGGGTTTTGGTTTCTGATTTTTTTTTTTTTAACTTTGCGCCAAACACTACATTGTAAAATATTTTTCGGAGCATTTTCTAGAATGCAACCAAACACGGCAAAGAAACAATTTTCCCTAAAATCATTTACATTCGAAAATATTTTACGTTTGAAAATTTTTTACAACGAAACAAACAAAGCCTAAAGAAACGAGAAACCAAACCCAACATGAAAAGAAGCATCCCAAAAGGCCAGAATGAAGAAGTGAGTTGGGACAGTAGTGCCAGCTTCGAAGTGAAGAAGAAGAAGAACTGATGCCGGCATAAAAGAAGAAATCAATGGCGCAAGATTTGTTGTTGTACCAAATCAATTTTGTATGGTTCAGTTGTTTGGGTTAATTTTTGTTGTTATTTGTGATTTTTTTAGGGGCTGAGTAGGTTGAGTCTACTGGAATCTCAAGTT
>OU015769.1:18851425-18899638 GCA_907173295.1 Fagus sylvatica | reverse complement strand
AGATCCAAAATGGTACCTTACTGCTCTCAGAAGCACAACAGAAAGTCCATCAGACCCCTTTTCCTAATTACAACAAGGATAAGGGCAAGGCTGTAGTATCAGTAGTGATCCACGGCAACGTGAGTGATGTGGAAGCAGAAGAGTCTGCCGCAGCAAGTTCTTCCCTGGTACCAGCAGCTGTCAGGACCCTACAAAGGAGTCCAAAGTTCAAGTCTTTATTCAATCCAGCTGGGATTTGGACCTGAGGCAAGAAATGCAGCGACAGAAGCACTCATCACAATAGCGGCAGAATCAGGAGCCACTTGTTTTACGGCAGAAGCTCATGCTAGCCGTGCCTTCTTGGAAACCACTAATGCCATAACCTTCACGGATGAAGATATGGAGGTTCAATACCCGGACCATAGACGCCCGCTCTATCTGTCTGCGGTAATAAAAAATGTTCAAGTCAGACGTGCTCTGGTGGACACTGGTTCTTGCTTGAACCTCATACCATTAAGCACACTCCAAGCTGTCGATCTGCCACACCAGAAGATCCAAGGCTCTCCCATGGAGGTGACCGGATTTGGAGGTATGACTGAACACACAATGGGACATGTACAACTTGTCTTGAAAGTGGGACCAATTGTGGCACTCACACGGTTCCATGTGGTGAATGCGGAAACTCCTTATCATGTGCTCCTTGGTAGACCTTGGCTGCACAAGCACAAACTGGTGTCATCCACTTACCATCAATGTGTCAAAGGGAGACTCAATGGCAAGCCAATCCGCATAGCTGCAAATTCCTGCCCCTTCGACCAGACTGAAGCTCATTTTGTTGAGGCAGCTCTCTATGATGATTTAGCATCCACGGGAGAGCCATCCATCGTGAGGCCATGTGGAACACCACTTCCTGCATGGGAAGACATCAAAGATGACCCTGAAATTGATCTACGGGAGTTGCTTCAGCGGAAGAAGAAAAGAAAAGAGCGTGAAGTTGAACAAGGGAGTGCACCACAATGCGTGCGTGTCCAACTCCCTGATGGACGCATAGTCTACCGCTTATGAAGGTGCGTGGGGCCTGACTGCCCACGGCAAGAGGGTCCCACACCTAAAGAGGGTGGTCTGCAGCCCTCATGTCATTTGATACAGCAGACTGAAAATTCTGGAAAAGTCGTGATGGATCAACTACAGTCTACAACAATGGATTCTGAAGAGATTACGGTAGACCATGCACGGTCTATGGTAATGAATCCCAAAATAGTTACGGTGGATCAGACAAGGTCCATCGCAGCGAATACTGAAAAAGCCGTAAACGGATCAAGCAGAGTCTACCACAACAAATCCTGAAGGATCTACCGTGGATCATTCACAGTCCACGGTAACGAATTCTGAAGAAGAGGATGCGGTAGACCAGACAGAATCCACGGCAAGGAGAATGAAAGAGTCCACCACGGCTGAATCAAACCTGACTTCGAAAGAAGAACTTGAGGTAATTGATTTAAGTGATAATCCTGATATTACCAAGCCTGTATCAATTAGCAAGTCTTTATCTGCCAAAGAAAGAAAATGCTTGATTGATCTGCTGCATGAGTACAAAGATGTGTTTGCTTGGGATTATCATGAGATGCCGGGGATAGACCCAGGCCTAGTGGCTCATTCTTTGAATGTGGAGCCCGGTACCAGACCTGTGGTGCAGCCCATGAGAACCTTCCATACGGAAGTAGAGGCACAAATCACACAAGAAGTAAAAAAGCTACTTGCTGCTGGTTTTATCAAACCCATTCAGCATCCACGGTGGCTGTCAAACATTGTGCCGGTCAAGAAAAAGAACGGGCAGATCAGATGCTGTGTAGATTTTCGAAATCTTAATAAGGCATGTCCAAAGGATGAGTTTCCTCTTCCAAACATGGACTTGTTGATAGATTCAGCCGCCGGTCATGCCATGTTTTCCTTCATGGATGGATTTAGTGGTTACAACCAAATCCGCATGTCCACCAGAGATGCTGAAAAGACTGCCTTTCGCACACCAATCGGCAATTTTTATTACACCGTCATGCCCTTCGGTCTTAAAAATGCCGGTGCCACCTACCAAAGGACTATGACAGCCATGTTCCACGATATGATGCACAAAGAAATCGAAGATTACGTGGACGACATAGTGGTGAAGTCCAAGAAAAGGGAGGATCATCTTGGAATCTTAAGAAAGGTGTTTGACAGATGCAGACTCTACAAACTCAAGATGAACCCCCTTAAATGTGCCTTTGGGGTGTCTGCTGGAAAGTTCCTGGGCTTCTTAGTCCACAACCGTGGAATTGATGTTGATCCAGCCAAGGCATCCGCCGTAGCAACCATGAAGGCACCAACTTCTCATAAGGAATTGAAGAGCTTTCTAGGGAGATTGTCCTACATTAGGAGGTTCATCCCTGGTCTGGCAGCAGTAACAGCCGTGTTCGCACCTCTGATGAAGAAAGGAGTTCCTTTTATTTGGTCCACGGCGTGCCAGCGAAGCCTTTGAGAAGATCCAACAGATCATGACTAAGCTCCCCACTGTATGTGCTCCAGTCCCTGGCAGACCACTGCGTCTATACTTGGCTTCCAATAGTGAAGCAATTGGGGGCTTGGTGGCTCAAGAAGATGAAGAAGGAACCGAAAGGCCAATCTACTATGTTAGCCGAGCACTCAAGGACGCTGAAACAAGATACTCGGGGGCTGAGCGAGCATGCTTAGCCTTAATATATGCATCACAGCGTCTGCGGCATTACTTCTTGGCCCACAAAATCCAGCTGATAACTAAATCCCATCCAATTAGGAGTCTACTGCACAGACCAGTCCTTTCTGGCAGACTGGCCCAGTGGCTCTTGCAATTGTCCCAATACGAGATAACCACTGAGACGCCCACAGCGATCAAGAGCCAAGCCATAGCAGATCTCCTAGCACAATTCCCAGGGGAAGATAGCTCATCAATCTCGCATGAAGTGCCCGGGGAAATAGGGGAGGCTCTGCTGGCAGATCTGGCAGACTCGACATGGACGCTGAAATTTGATGGCTCTTCGACATCTAGCTCAAGTGGGGCTGGGATTGTGTTAGCAAGAGAAGATGGAAAGACTATAGCTAAGTCTTTCAAACTTGACTTCCCATGCTCCAACAACGCCTCAGAATATGAAGCTTATATCACCGGGTTGGTCATTGCCCATGAAATGGGGATAAAGCATCTGCGGGTGATTGGGGACTCCAATCTTATCATCTGCCAGACCAAGGGTGAGTTCTCCCTCAAGGAACCATCACTAGCACTGTACCGGGCCTTAGCTCAGAAGCTAGAGGAAGAGTTCGACACTTTTGAAATTTCTCATGCCATGAGGTGCGAAAACCGGTACGCCGATGCCCTTGCAACCTTGGGTTCCCAAGTTTCATTTGAGGGATCAAAGGTAGATGTCACAATTGATAAGAGAAGCATGCCTATCACTGATCTGCTGAGAGAGAAATTCAAGGAACCAAACCTTGATGCAGAAGACTGGCGGACGCCTATAAAAGCCAAGCTTGTAGCACCTGAAGGTGTGGCAGACCTGAAAGTGCTCAAAGATTATGTGCTGATTGCTGGGGATCTCTACCGCAGACTGCCTGGAGGAGTCTTAGGCACGATGTGTGAACCTCCAAGAGGCAGCAAAGAAGCTAACAGAGGTCCACGAGAAGTGCTGTGAACTTCGGGATGGAATAAGCCTCTACCGCAGACTCCAGCGCCTGGGTTACTTCTGGCCCAGCATGAGTAAAGAGGCAGCAAGTCTGCAGGAACAGTGCTCATTTTGTCCAGCACCAACATGAGTCCGACCAGATCTATGCAACATTTGTCTCTAGTGATTGGCGCACGCCTTTTCTTGAATACCTTATTGAGAATATCCTACCGCAGACCAGCCAAGCAGCGGTTAGAATCAAGAAATTGGCCACAAGGTACTTTGTGGAAGGAGGCATATTGTTCCGAAAAGGGTTCCACGGTGACCCCTTGAGATGCCTCAGTCTGGCAGAATCTCAAACAGTAATGAAAGAAGCTCATTCCGGAGAATGCGGAGAACATCAAGGCAAGAAAAGATTATATCAGCTGCTGTTGACCCTCGGCTATTACTGGCCAACCATGAAGAAAGACACGGCTGACTTTGTGAAATCTTGTCACACTTGCCAACTCCAAGCTAATCTCATTCACACCCATCCAACTAGTCTGCAGAACATGGCAACACCATGGCCTTTTCATACTTGGGGGCTAGACCTCATTGGACCGATCAACCCAGCTTCTGGTGGATACATCTGGATCTTGGTGGCCACCGAGTACTTCTCAAAATGGGTTGAGGCCATTCCCCTTCGCAAGGCAACTGGTGCAGCCGTGACAAACTTCATCCGCGAGCATATTATCACGAGGTTTGGCATCCCTCACAAAATCATTAGTGATAATGGCACTCCTTTTGTTAACAAAAATGTTAGAGAAGTTTTGGAGCATTATCGAATCAAGCACCGCAGATCCACGCCTTATTACCCTCAAGGCAATGGACAGGCGGAAGCAACCAATCGCATGCTATTGCGTATTTTGAGTAAAATGGTTTTTGACTACGGAAAAGGCTGGAATTCTCATCTGGCAGACACACTATGGGCCTACCGTGGATCAACCAAAACAGCAACGGGCTTCACCCCATTTTCTCTAGTCTACGGCACTGATGCTATCTCACCTACAGAATTATTAGTGCCTAGCCCAAGAATTTTGCATGGGATGGACTTAGAAGCTGACGCTGACATTTGTGCTGAAGCGAGAGTGGCAGACTTGGAAGGTCTGGAAGAAGCAAGAGAGCTGGCCCAAGCCCGTAGTCTGCGGTACCACCAGAAGCTTGCTGATGCTTACGAGAAAACGCTCCAGACCAGAATTTTTGCTAAGGGTCAAATGGTGCTGAAAACGGTGGACCATGTGAGAAGAGGTCTCCCCTCGCCGTCCAAATTTGCACCAAATTGGGAGGGGCCATACTTAATCCGTGAAGCGTATGATAGTGGCTACTACAGGCTATCCACCGCAGATGGCACGACCCTGGCAGATCCCATTAACGGAAAATGGCTGAAGCGTTACTACTCGTAAGACTACCACTCTTATTAGCCAAGTATTTGGAGTCTTTTGTTTTGGAACAATTGAAGTCATGTTGTATTATTAACGAATCATGATATGCAATGTCTATGTTTTGCCAAGCAATCAAAGAACTATCACATGCTAAAGATTTTTCTTGCAAAAGGCAATAGATTAGATATGTCATGATTAAACAAGATATGAACATGAGCATTCAAAGAGACCAAAACCTGGTCATTCGTCCAAAAGAAAAAAAAAAAAGACCAAAACTTGGTCATTTGTCCAAAAGAAAAGGCCAAAACCGGGCCATCCACAAAACATACATACAAGTGTGTGAGAATAAGGCTAAAACATAGTCATTACAAAAGAAGTGAGCATGAGAGCTACAAGAGTCAGTCAAGGAGGCTGTCAAGGAATGATCCACCACGTTCAGACCTGGGAACCACTTCTCCCGTGGACATCATGGCATCCTGATAAGCAGTCAACTTGGCCAAGGAATCCTGCAGGAGGGCGATTTGGTGCTGGAGTGCCTTTATCTCATCTGTGAGCCTTTTGCCAAATACACATTGGGCCATCTGCCGCAGACGCTCCATCACGAACCCCAAATCGAAGCCAACGTCCATAAGGTCTTGGATCACGCTTCTCCACGCAAGAATCTGAGTTTTGGTCACATCTTCAAGGCTGGATTCGTCCATGGCAGCCAACACGCTACCAAGCAGGGATAACATGGGTCCACCAAGCCCAATGCTGAGCTTGAAGCCTTTGGTAAAATCGCTATGTCCCGCAGACAGCCGTGACAGATAAGGCGAACAATCATTGGGAACCCAAAAATCACCGAAAGGCACCAAGGGCCCGTTGAAAGACCAGAAGAATTGCTCAGGGTGAGGATTGGGTGCCCTCGCATCAAACTCTCTCAAAAAGGCAGCAACTTCACTAGATAAGCTGCTTACATCAATGCTTGAACCAACTTCAATAGTGGGCCTTCGTGGTGGACTAACAACAGTGACTTCACCAGTGATCCCTACTTCATCAATCTCTTCCGACACATGCACGGCATCATCCGCGCCTGCAAAAAAGGGAAGAAACAAAACCAAGCAAATGAGCAGTGAAGTCACAACAAACAAATTCATGATGAGGTTAAGTTTGCGGGATGACTCCCATGACTTAATCAAGTACAAAATCTTCCATAGGACAACAACCAAGTCCATGGAACAACAAAATCTTCCATAGGACAACAACCAAGTCCATGGAACAACAAAATCTTCCATAGGACAACAACCAAGTCCATGGAACAACAAAATCTTCCATAGGACAACAACCAAGTCCATGGAAACAACAAAAAAAAAAAAAATCTTTCATAGGATGACAACCAAATCCATGAAGCCAGAAATCCTCCATAGGGCAACAACCAAGTCCGTGGGAAAGGAAACCTCCATAGGACGACAACCAAGTCCATGGAACGAAAAGTTTTCCATAGGACGACAACCAAGTCCATGGAACAGGATTTTCCATAGGATGACAACCAAGTCCATGGAAACAAGAATTTTCCCATCAAGACGACACCCAAGTCTATATTTCATAGGACAACACTCAAGTCTATGAAAGTAAAATATTTCATAAGACGACACCCAAGTCTATGGAATCAAACATTTCATAAGACAACACTCAAGTCTATGGAATCAAAATATCTTACGAGACAACAACCAAGTCCATGGCACGAAAAGTTTTCATAAGACGACAACCAAGTCTATAACAGATGTAACTTTTCAAAGAAAATGACAATCAAGTCTACAGAAAGAAATTCTCATATCAAGTGGAATTTCTTCCACAAACAACACTCCAGCTACTAAAAGAAGAAAAAGGAAGTTGGAATCCAAACTTACCTATGTTTTCCAAGTGGTCACTGCCAGCAAGTACATCCACCGCAGAGGCACCAGTACCCTCAAGTGGAGCGTCGTGACCCAGGTCCACCACAGACCCACTTTCCACAAGGCCTTGCGCATGGATCTCCTCGGGTATAAGAGCGCCTCCGACAACGGGGGAATCTTCGCTGGTGAAGTGACCGGCTGGTATGACAAAGCCGCCAGCTGGAATAGCTCTAAGGCTGGGGGTAACACCAAAGAGGGAGATCCCCTCCATCACGTGGGCTATAGAAGTGTCAGGACCTGCGGCAGACCAACGCATAACACATGCAACACGCATGAATACCCTGCTTACTTGCACAATCCAAAGAAATGAGCGCAAGTTAAAGCATACCTGCACTAGTTAGAACTGGCTGCGGCAGTGAAAAAGAGATGGGGTCAACGTCGGCGTCCACGGCACTATCGTCATCATAGCCTGCATGGGGAACAATGGCTAAGTCTTCATCCATGGAACCAGCCGCCCCCACACTTGAATCGTCAGCTTCAGGCATATCTTCATCATCTGCGGTGGACTCCGCAGACACCATCTGTTCTTCAGGCATGGAGTCTGGGGCACTATCAAATAGGGAACCACTTGAAGAAGAAAGGTCCTCTCCCATGGACTCAATGCCAATTTCGGAGCTATCTGCCGCACTCTTTCCTAAGTTTTCTGTCTGATCCACGGCAGTAGCACTTGGAGCATCCTCCTCCGGGGGACCTGCATCAATATCCTCCTCAGCTACATCTGAATCCTGGGGAAGGAACAAATAAGAATGTCAGAAAATATGAATACAACTTCAAAAAAAAAAAATGTAAAGAGAAGAAGAGGAGAGAACCTCTACAACGACGGTGTCACCACCAGATCCACCAGAACCACGTACCACCTGCCACAGACTGAAATATGAGAAAACACGAGGCGAAAATGAAATGAAGCGTAAAGGGAGGACACAAGAACAACAAAAGACTCACCTTTGGTCCACTCTTGCTTCTTGTACGACCAGCTGCACCAAGAGGGAATAGAGGAGCAGTGAACTTCTTCTTCTTGGGAGGTGAGGGAATGGGCACCGCAGATGGTTCCTCCTCATCCGTGGACGAAGAAACACTGACTTTCTTTTGACCCCTCGGTGGATCAGAAGCAGCACCCTTCTTGACTGCTCGCTTGGCAGGACTTGCTCTCTTTGACCTTGAGGAAGCAACAGTGGGCTCAACTGATTCTTCCACAGGAGCCGCCATGGACTCCTTGGCAGCAAGTGGTACCGAGGTGGTGGACTTACTCTCCTTTCCAACTTTTGTCTTCTCAGCAGGGCTCACCGCGGACTCAATGGGTTCTTCTATGAAAGCCTCAGTGGACTCCTCTGCAGTAGATGGCACTGAAGGGGTGGATTTACTTTCCTTCCCAGCCCTTGTTTTTCTTTTAGAAGGAGCCACGGCAGACTTGGTTGCCCCTTGTGCAAGAGCCGTGGTGGACGCCCCTGCAGCAGATGGAACCAACAGTGGAGCCTTACCTTGCTTCGCAACTTTCGCCTTCTTTGAAGGAGCCTTCTTAGAAGAAGAAGCAGTGGGAGCTGACTTCTTCGGTGTCCTCTCAAAAACTGGATCTGTGGGGGCATCTCTCTTGTTCACCTTACCACGCTTGGAGGGCATTATAAGTCGGTCTTCCACCACGTTGACAGAACTCTTCCAGCCTTCTGGCAGATGAATGGTGTAGGCAACCCAGCCTCCCCTGGCACTATCCCACTCCGCGAACCCAAGTTTTTGGCTATTGGCATAAGAAATGGCAGATTGGGTAGGTGGAGTGAGGTAAGGATTTGAGACCAAAGGCTTGCGGTGGACTGACATGGGAGTTTTATCACTCCTGCCAGCAATCACGTAGTCCACCATAGACCGAGTAAGCCGTTGCCAGTAAGCTCCCATGGACGCGGTGTTGAAGCCAAACCTGTGTCCACCAGGGATCAATACGCGGGTACCCTCACCCCCCCAACGAGCAAAAGCACTACTCTTCAAAAAAGCTGTTAAGTCAGCAACACAACTTGTGGTCTCTTGTGGACCAACAGGTATTCCTTGGTCAAGCCCAAACTGCCTTTGTACCCGCTGTGGACAGTAGGGAATAAAGGAAACACCTGTGGCAGACAAGACTGGGAGGAAGCCCGGGCTCACAGTAGACAAATACGATAAACTCCGATAATCTTCAGCTTTCAAGTCACGGATCAAAGGAGTTGGTCCATAGAGCTTTCTGAAAACAGAGGCGCAGGTAAAACCGGGGTGGTCATCCCCGTATGGCCTGAACAATACATTCTCCTCATAATCTAGGGCTTCCACCAGATCATGATCACGGGGTTTTAGACTCGCCCAGCGATAGACCAGGGGTAAGTTATCCCTGAAGCTTGGGAACTGATCTAAGAACTTCTGTGGCAGATCAGAAAGCTTGCCCCAAGCGGCAGACCTATCTCTCGCAGCATAAATATAGCTAGTGGAATGTTCCCAAAAGAATGTTTGCAAGGCAGAAGTATTGAAAACAGTAGACAAAATAAAGCAAGAATCGCCCGCGATTTCGCAATCATGGAGCAGATTCAATTGCGAGTACAAGTGACCCAAGAATAAGGGTGCAAGAGGGAAACAGTGTCCCACGGATATTCTAATAGCCAACGGAATAAAAATAGTGTTCACTGAGTAGCAAGGGAAATTGCCAAAGGTGCACTTACACAGCCAATACAAGATGAAAGCAGCACGGCGGATTGGAGCCTTCTTGTAGTTGATGAAAGTTGAAGGCCAGCCACTTAGTCTGGTGGATGAATGTTTCTTCAGAACAGCTGCGATCTCCTCCTCTGCCGTGGACAGCTTGATGTTGGAAAATGAATGCTCACCGAGGATGGGGAGCATCCAATGATTAGCTACGTCCTCTAGAGTAGGCGTAAGCTCCCCCCAAGAAAAGAAGAAAGTGTGCGTTGAAGGGCACCATCTCCTCAACAGCTCACGCATGGCCTCAGTATCCCTGAACATGTTACAGCTTCTGGAGATCAAGATGGCCCAATGAATTTCAGCGTCCACCAGACTATCCCAGAAATCAGGATCAAGGATCTCACGGTCCACCCAGTGAGACCAGTCCTTAGAAGCGGCGCAAAGGAAGTCAAAATTGATAGGGGTTGCCTGGAGGTCCCCCTTTTGAATCAAAAGCTCAGAGATTTCTTCAAGACCTGGGACCCAAGCTTGGTCCACCGTGGGTTCCACCCCCGACACGGTCCAATCCCAATCCTCCACGGGGTGAGAAAAATCCACGGATTTGGGAGGGAACAAAGGGGAACTCGTGTACCACGGGTCAATCAAAGGGGCGGCGAACCCTTCTTGTGGATCCTCGGCCTCGCCGGAGACGGGGGAGGGAGCTGCCAGCCCAGATTCGCCTGAAATGGGCGGAGGAACCATTGGGGCGTCCACCATTGCTTCGGTGGACGCCGCTGGAGCTAACGGCGGAACCGCCAACCTCTCATCCGAACTGGGTTGAAGGGGAGGGCTCACCGGCGCCGAAGAAGAGGAAGCCATAGACCGCAACGAAAAGGTGGCAGAATCTCTCTCTCACAATACTGTGTACGGGAAGAAGAAGGAGAACGGGGAGGGAGACCCTTGTGTTTCTCTCTACTGCTAAGAAGAAGAATCTCTTTCCCTTCTCTCTTGAAAACCCAAAGTATTATAAAGCCAAGTGACAATAAATGCTCAGGCGGCTGGTGGTTGAGGCTGTCATTCCCAAAATCCTAAGTAGATTTAATGATGGCCATGATGAGGGTGCTAGGGAGAGGGGGATTTAAAGAGAATATCAGTTCTAATAACTGACATTCCCCATCTGCCACAACCCCATGAAATGAGGAACCCACGTACAAAAGAAAAAGAGTGGGAAAAGAAATACTACAACGTGCATGAGTGCACACGCATTCCACGGACTACTCACCCGAACCACACATCACGTGCGATTCAGGCTCGGGGGGCTAAATGTAGAGGCCTATTTTTTCCAGTCCACCACGGACCAAATCCAACACCCCAGTGATCCACCAGAGGCCCAAAGCCCAACAACACTGGTGATCCATGGTAGACCAAACATGGGAAAATGGCCCAAAAGCCATCCACCGAGCCCAAAAGTCCAAAGGAAGAGAACAAGGCCCAGCCCACCTGGTTATCAAGATTTCAGTCCACCGCACGAGGGAATCCTGAAATAATTTGAAAAATGAGAGGGAAAATGGCATTCAACATCATTTTTCCCTCCCCTCTTGGCGCGGTGCCCGAGGCTCTGAAAGGAGATCTTCCCAAGGAAGGATCACATCTCCAAAGCTTGATCATTGCAATGAGAGTGGTCTTCTCCATTAACCATCAGACATGGTAAATGACCAGAAGAAAACGATCCACCGCAGCAGCCAAAGCCCAGAAAATGTGGAAGAGAGCTGGTCCTCCACACCACCCAATGGTCCACGGCGAGTTGTCCAGCGGTCCACAGCAAGCTCAGTCACCGAAAAACGATCTGCGGCGGCACCAACTGCGGCCAATGACGAAGGAAGTGACGAAGAGGATGAGGCAAGGCTGAAAAGACTAGGAAATCTACCATGGCCGCCCAAATCAGTACCACCTGAAGCTGATAATGATGAGAAGCCAACTGGGTATTTTCTTTGTCCACGGGTCACGGTGGACCTCAGCACAAATCAGTCCACGGCAGCACCAGCTGGGACTAGAAATGATAATCAAGCCTAAAAGGGACTTGAGAAATCTGTCATGGCCACCACCACTCGGGGACAACGACCACCACAGCCCAGCACTCCGGTGGTCCTTGCTCCTCCACATCATGGAACTCAGGAAGCAAGGTTTGGAGGTAGGGGAACTAATTTACTTCAATTTGGATTGATCTGCCGTAACAGAAATGGCATTGATCTGCTGGGGAGAAATGCCAAAAACGGTAAGTTCAAATCCAATTAATGCAAAACGTGCTTGAGTCAAATCACCTTAAATATTTCAGGCCATTACCGAGCATTAAATGCTCGTCACTTCCACCCCTCATTAATGGCCTGGAACTCGCCGTTCACCGCAGATCAAATCAGATCTGCGGTGGATGAAAACCATCAGCTCAGCCCCAAAAACATAAAACCTTGTCAAATCTCAGCCCCTTATCTCTTGGTTAAACAAAGATTCTCATAATGACGAGGATAACAAGTCAAACCATTAGACATAAACACCACTATAAATAGGGCTGAGAAGAAGGAAAAGGGGTTGGCTTTTGGCTGGTCAGAATCCTTAGACTGAAAATCCTCCATTAGAGCTTACTTCAAAAGCTCCAGAAAATACAAAGCCAATAGAGTCCACGGGACACTTCCCGTAGGTCCACGGTAGACTGAAAACACTTTTGGTCTGCCACAACAGAAAATTCCCAACAAACACTTAACCCAAACACACAGTACTGGCTCACGCACGTATTTGCAAAGTGAATGGTTCTCTTCCTACTCCCAAATCCCTCAAGTTCCATGATTTTATGTTTCTTTGATCTGCACTCCTTTTCTGGCAAGCTACAGAAAAGGTCAAATGCACTATGTTCAATATCTTGATCCACGGCATGGGATCTTGAGTTCCATTACTTGTTATGTTATCATACTTACTGTATTTTCCACCACTGAATGTGCAAATGTGTGATGTATTCTCCCATGTATTGCTTTCCTTGTGTTGTAACTACTGAATGCTCTGGTAGAGATAAAGTTCAAGATTAGCGAGTTTATTTTGATCTGCGGCATTAGCTTCGTTGATCCACCGCAGCCACCTACGTGAGTATTGCAGCCCGGTGGACTAAAGAACGCAAGAGGGAAATGCACCATTAGCCTCTGAGTAGTCTACCACACTTGGAGTAGAGTCTTGGTCTCAACATCCCCCACACACACAAATTTGGCCCGTGTCCAGCCCGTCCGTGGATCGATACGCGGCCTATACGGTGCTGAAAATTTTTAGCATCCACAGTAGCTATCTGGGGGCGCCATGGAGGTTAGAGTGGAGGCTAGCGTATGAGAAGGATGTCAATGAAAGGGCTTTGACAGGCGGGTTAGGGACGTGTTAAGACCCCAACCATGCCAAGTCCAAGACCTTGCATGGTCTAACCCTTAAGGCATGGATTGGTAACCCTAACTTTGGATGGGTGCATCTAAACTCGAATCTGAGCTTATTTTCATGCTTA
This sequence comes from Fagus sylvatica, assembly GCA_907173295.1. Classification (NCBI taxonomy): domain Eukaryota; kingdom Viridiplantae; phylum Streptophyta; class Magnoliopsida; order Fagales; family Fagaceae; genus Fagus; species Fagus sylvatica. Next base: position 18,886,470 of record OU015769.1, on the reverse strand, counting down.
AATGGTACAAGCTATGCAAGCTTGTACCTAGTTGGCTATTTAGTGCATTAGGAGTCTAGTACTTATTCTAGGCTTAACCCAGTTGTACATGTTTGTTAGAGCATAAAAGGGCTTGTACCTTTGTGATCTAGACTAGCCAATGAGAGGATTGATCTAGATCCACCAATGAGAGGCTTGCATAGGAATATCCCATGCAAACCGAGAGCTTATCTCTCCCATTCCTCAATTGTTGCTCTTTTTATCTAGAAAATTACAGCAGTACTATAGAATTCTCTCTAGGAGTTTATCTAGTTTAGTCCATTAGATTGATTGATAATTAGCTTGTTCTTGATCAATAATCAAATCCATTTCATTCTTTCGGCTCAATTCTTCCATTTCCTTCCATTTTGTGTGATTGTGAGTGCAATTGAGGGATCACTCTGTGGGTTCCTTATAGGACATCACCATTGGAAGGGGAGGGAGATTTGAGTTGCAAAGAGATACCTAGCCCCTCGTGGCTTGGTTTGGTGTCAATGGGCTATGTTTTGCAGAGAGGAATACCCGACTTGGGCAAGGATCGTGGTGTGGGTTTTGCTCTTGATCGATTTTCATGGGTAAAAAATAGGCAAAGTTGGCTGGTAAGTTGAATCTATAGGCTTGTTGGGTTTTGACATAGATCTGGGACTTTGTAGGCTTGCTAGGTGGTGAGATGAATTTGTACATAGAAAAGATTTGGTTGAAATTTGTTATGGTTTTCCTGTTGTCCCCCTAAATTATGGGTCAAATTTCAATCCTCCATTAAAATGTAAAATCGAAGCGTTCAATCCTTGTTATTAAAATGTAAAATCGAAACTTTCAATCCTTCATTAAAATGTAAAATCGAAGTGTTCAATTCACCAATTCTCTTGTTTTCTTTGTTATGTATTAAGTTTTCTTACTAAAAAATCAATTTCTCAATTATTTTTTATTTTTGAAAAATCTTTTTATTAGTATTTTGGAATTTTTTTAATGGGTAAATTATACTAACACCCCTTTATTTTGGGGAAACTAGACTCGTTACACCCTAGTTTGGGAAATGACACTCTGCTCCAAAATTTGCAAAATAATTAACACTCAACCCTCTTTTAAAATAATTGGAAGATAATTTTTCTTATTAATTTTGGTTAGTTAGGCATTGGTTAAAAAAATTAATAAAAAATAAACAAAAAAAAAAAAAAAAAAAAAAAAAAAAAAAAATTAAAAGGGGGCATAGTGTTAATTATTTTGCAAATTTGAGAGCTGAGTGTCATTTCCTCAAATTAGAGTGTAACGAGTTTAGTTTCCCTAAAAGAAGGGGGTGTCAGTGTAATTCACCATTTTTTAATTTAAAAAATTCTAAAATAGAAATGACATCGTTTTTAGGACACTTAACAAAAATTAGATAATGAAAGTGGATGCAAGGATTGAATTGAAAGAAATTGAAAGTTAGAGGATTATATGGAAACTTTAAAGTTAGAGGGTTGAATAGAATTTTGACCAAAGTTAAAGGCTATAATATATAATTTTTCCAAACTTTAATATACTAAAGCATTATACTTTTTCTATAGTCGTTGAACTAAACTCACCAAAAATACGCCAATTTATTTTTTTGCTATACCTATATACACTAGAATCTAATTATGTGCCCATTTTTACTTTTATATATATACACAGATTTATACGAGTAGTGATTTTTTTTTTTTTTTTTTTGGCAATTTTTTTTTTTTTTGCATAACAAGGGTTTAAGAGCTATTTGAGAACATGATTATTCACCTCGTAATGTATAGTTCTTTGAAGGTGGTCCCACGATACTAGATGTTTCGAACTTAGGATCTTGTGGATCTCATAAGATCTTAAAAAACTATTAAGTCAATTCCTTGGATTCATTTATACTAGTAATTAGCATGTATAATGTCAGTGTCTTTATTTTTAGATATATCACCCAAAAACATTCAATATATCACCAGAAACACAAGACTTTTGTTTATATATATATATATATATATAATTACAATTAGCTTCTAATCTTTCATATTTTCATTTTAAGTTAATAAATAAATTAGTTTTAGTTTGAACTATTAGCAAAAAAATTATATTTTTTATTATATTTAGTTCAAGTAAACTATTTCCAATCATAATAATATAATAGGCGTTATGTCACATATATGTTTCACTTTGCTATGCTTGAAAGTATTTCCAAAGGACGTAATTATATAAGCTCAAAATTATAACTCAATAGCTTAAATTATTGTTCGCTATCATAGCCATACAAAATTTGTTGTTACTGATTAGTTGTTACTTAAAGTTCATGCTCAAAACTATAATCCAGACCAATCAACGCTCCCTTTTGTGTGTATGTTTGGTAGTGAGATCCAAATTGGTATAAGATGTAATGCATTCATTAGTTTGTTTGTTATTCTGTATCAGATACAAATGAATGTGAGGATCCGATGTTCAATGCATGCCCAAACAAGTGGGATTGTCAGAATACAAGAGGGGGTTTCAGTTGCAATAAAAAAAAAAAAAGATGATTATTATAGGTATGTCGTTCTAATCATTAAATTTGAAAAAGAATAAAAGAGAGAGAGTTATAAATAAAATTGAAAAACATAATCATTATTATCGCAATTCCATATTCTGTTTGCGCTACATATGCTATCCCTAAATTTAATTCACTCGGTGATCGTGGAAGGTTGCATCATCTAGCAATTTAACATGACATATACCACAACATGATTGTCATGTGATGTGGGAGGTGTCGGCATGGTTTTAGAAACTGAACCAGTCAAAGACTTGAAAAAGGGAGTGGTTACTAGGTAGATGGTTCGACTGGAGTCGGACTAGTGGTCGAACCGGTGACGTCATAAATAATTTATTAATAATTTTAATATTAATATTTAATAATAAAAATATATATATATATATATATATATATAACAAATTTTAAAACATTTTATGTAGTTTTCACATCTTATATTTAGAAAATTAAAAGTAAGAACCCTAAGAAAATGAGAATGAGTGACTCATACATTTATAAGTAAAGTCATTGTTAATCTCATTTTATTTTTTTCAATGTGGGGCTTCTTGTTTTGAGGGAAAGACATCTTGAAATTCCCACATTGGAAAAAAGTATGAAGATGTCATACTTACTCTTTCATAATTAGATACTACACTTCCAAGAATTTTAAACATAAATGTATGACCTATTTCCTTTTATGGGCTTACCATTCATTTATTTAATATTTATTTTTTAAAGATGCATTATTTAATTTTGGGCTACCTTTTGTGTGAGCCTACCACTTTTTAGTTTAATGTTGGACTATCTTTTATGTAGGCCAAACATATAAAAAATATTTTATTTTTATTTTTATTTTTATTTTTTTGTAAAATATTTTAGCAAAAAAAAAAAAAAAAATCAAAACTCAAAACCGGTTTTTACCGATTGAACCATCGATTCTCAGTTTTTCCCGATTTTTAGACCTATTTTGGTTTTTTAAGGAAACCAGACTAGATTAGACATGAGTCCCCGATTCAACCAGTTTGGTCTGGTTTTAAAACCATGGGTGCTGGTGAGTTTATTAGATCGGGTTTGACTCACCTCCTGTGTCCAGTACACTGAAGGGGGACACGACATGTGTTATATTCGTGTTCCCTCCAATGTAGTGAGGCACCGGAAGAAATCATTTCCCTTTCAAACATGGGAATTATTTACATACGAAACTCACAAATTGTTAATGTTTAACAATCCAATTTTTTTAGTTTTACTCAGACTCCAGGCCGTTTCTGTGAGTTGGTATATCTAAATTCAAGTTGTTTTTTCAAAATTTTCGTAATAGTTTGAATAGCACTCAACAAGGCTTTGTTTGGTAGGTGTAATAGAAACGAGAGAAGAAAGGGAAGGTAGGAGGATATTAGAAAAAAAGAATAATATTTTACATTATAAGTGTGTAGAGGCCCATGTTTTCGGTCCACGGCAGACCGAGTCCAACACCTCAGTGATCTGCTAGGGGTCCAAAGCCCAACAAGCCCAGTGGTCCACGGTAGACAAAACGTGAAGAGAAATGGCCCAAAAGCCATCCACCAAGTCCAAGCACCAAAGAAATTAACAAAAACCCAGCCCATTTAATTCCCAAGTTCAGGTCTGCCGCAGCAGCACCAGAAGAATCTAAAATAATTAAAAAATGAGAGGGAAAATGGTTGTCTCATAAAACACCATTTTTCTCTCTTCTCTTGGCGTGGTGCTCGAGGCACTGAAGGGAGACATTTCCAAGGCACAATCAGATTTCCAAAGCTTAATGATTATGATCAAGAATTGGTCTTCTTCATTAGCCATCAGATATGGAAAATACACAAGAGAAAATGGTCTGCCGTAACACCAACCAAGAATAAGAAAAGATGAAGGAGGTTGGTCCTCCACACCATCCAGTGGTCCACAGTGAATTACCCAGCGGTTCACAGCAAACTCGGTCACAAAACGATTTGCGGCAGCGCCAGCTACAGCAAATGACGGAGGAGATGAGGCAATGGCCAAAAAGACCAAGAAATCTACCATGGCCGCCCAAATCAATACCAGCTGAAATAAGAAATGATGAAAGGCAAGTTGGTCATTTCTTTTGTCCACTGGTCACGGTGGACTTCGTCACAGAGTGATCTGCGGCATCACCAGCTGAAACAAAAGCAATAATCAAAGGCTGAAAAGACTTGAGAAGTCTTCCATGGCCACCAAGGCTACCACCACTCGAGAGCAGCGACCACCACAGCCCAGCACTCCGGTGGTCCTTGCTCCTCCACATCATAGAACTTAGGAAGAACGGTTTGGAGGTAGGGGAATCAATTTACTCAAGTTTTATTTGATCTGCCGCAACAGAAAAGGTATTAATCTACTGGGGAATAATGCCCAAAAATGGTAAGATCAAATTTAATTAATGCAAAACGTATGTGAGTCAAGTCATCTTAATTATTTCAGCCCATTACCAAGCATTAAATGCTCGTCACTTCCTTCCTCATAAATGGCCTGAAATCCGTCGTTCACTGCAGATCAAATCAGATCTGCGGCAGATGAAAACCATCAGCTCAGCCCCAAAAATAAAACTTTGTCAAATCTCCGCCCCTTTATTTCTTGGTTAAATAATGATTCTCATGATGAAGGGGATAAAAAATTAAACCATTAAACATAAACACCATTATAAATAGGGGTGAGAAGAAAGAATAGGGGGTTGGCTGATCAGAAAATCCTCAGGTTGAAATTAACTCCTCCATAAGAGCTGACTTCAAAAGCTCCAGGAACACAGCTAACCAACAACAGTCCATGGGACACTTCCCGTAGGTCCACGGTAGACCAGAAGTACTTTTGGTCTGCCACAACAGAGAACTTACATCAAACACTTAACCCAACCCTTAGTACTGACTCATGTACGTTTTGCACAGTAAATGATTCTCTTCCTACTCCCAAATCTCCCAAGTTCCATGATTTATTACATCTCTATTATCTGCTCCTATTCTTTTGCAAGTCACGAAGAAAGCCAAGTGCATTGTGCCCAGCCTCTTGGTCCACGGCACTGATTCTTGGCTTTTTTCTACTACTTGTCATGTGTATGGTATTTGTTGTCACTGATTATGAATTCTTGAAGAGTTGAGTTTATTGTACTAAATCTCAGTCTCTGAGATTGAATTTATTTGTTTGTAAGGAAGTCTGTAATATACTCCACATGTGTTGTTACCACTATATTGTGATCACTGAGTGTTTTGGTGGAAGTAAAATTATTAGCTTATTTTGATCTGCGGCGTTGGTTTCATTAGTCCACCGTAACCTCTTGTATGAGCATTGCAGCCTGGTGGATCAAAAAGTACCAGAGGGAGTGCACCATCAGCCATCAGGTGATCTACCGCACTTGGTGTAGAGTTTTGGGCTCAACATCCCCCACACACAAATCCAGCCCGTGTCTAGCCCTTTCGTGGATTGATACACGGCCCACCCTTTGCAGAAATTTTTGGCATCCACATTTTGGCGACTCCACTGGGGAGTTGAGTTGCAATCTTCCCTCGTTTCATCATTTTGAAGCTGATCCACAGTACTTGGGGGCTATAACCATGCTGCCTAAAAAGTCCACTAGACAAAACTCAGTAGCTAATTCTCATGTTGAAGTAGAATCTCAAGGCCACAGCCATGCCATGGGAGAGACACACGCCCAGGGTGGTGGACAGACACTCGGGGGAGAAAATCCCTTGGATGGTGGACAAGCTCTTGGTAGCAGACAAGTCCTTGGTGGTAGAGAAATCCCTGTTGGTGGACCACAGCAAATGGCATTGATGCTCGAAATGATCAAAGGAATGCAGCAGAACCAAATAGAACTTGCTAAATCCTTGAGACAGTTGAGAGAAGCCAACGGCAACAAGGAGGACCACCAAAACAAGAATGACAACCGTAACCATGAAGAAAGGGAGTCTCACAATAAGAATGACACACCGTTTGTCACCTTGTCTGATGTGGCAGACTTACTCAAACAAGAAAGAGAAAGGCCCCCGAAAGAGCCTAGACACTTTGTGAGGAGACCCCCTTATCCCATCGAGCTCTTGAAAGAGCCATATCCGGAGAAATATGACACACTTGTTTTTGCATTGTTCGACAGAAGAAAATGAAGCCCCATGGAACATATCAGTAAGTTTCTAGATTCCATGGGACCCTTTGCTGCACATGGTGATCTCTGTTTGCGGGAGTTCTCAAAATCTCTGGTGGATAGAGCATATACTTGGTACACGGTGTTGCCTGATGGATCCATCAGAACATGGGAAGACATGGTAGAGAGCTTCTGCAGCAAATATTTTCATGTTAAGGAAAAGATCACCCTTGTCAATCTGCATGGCACCAAGCAGCAGATTGGAGAAGACCTGGTAAAGTATATCCACCGCTTCCGGGACGTTTCTTTGGATTGTCATGTGAAGTATCAAGAGGGGGAGCTAGTCGAGGTATGCATTGACAATACGCTACCTGAATTTCATGCCCATTTAGAGAACTTGGGCATCACACGGTTCGCCCCTCTACTCCAAAAGGCTAGAAAAACAGCCATTTCAGTCAAGCCTCAAGTTGAAAAAGGCAGGGACAAGAAAAGTCTGTCGCAGACTCTCACTGTGTCCATCGCAACCACACCTAGCAATACCAAACAAAAGAATCCAACAGAAAAGGTCTATGAGGAGCCACCTCCGTTACCTTTCACAGCCGAAGAAATGATGGCCATTTTTGATAAGTGGGTCCAAGATCAAGTGATCAAGCTTCCAAAGACCAGCAAGCAACCCACTGCAGAAGAACAGAAAGATCCCAAGTATTGCCGCTACCATAGATACGTACATCACCCTACGGTGGACTGCCGAACCCTCAGATGGGAGATCAACCGTAAAATCCAAGATGGTACCTTACAGCTCTCAGAAGAAAAACAGAAGGTCCACAAGATACCTTTTCCTAACTACAACAAAGGTAAGGGCAAGGCTGTGGTATCAGTAGTGATCCACCGGAACGTGAGTGATATGGAGGCAGAAGAGTTTGCCGCAGCAAGTTCCTTTTTGATACCAGCAGCTGTTAGGACTCTACAAAAGAGTCCAAAGTTTAAGTCATTATTCAACCAGCTGGGATTTGGACCTGAGGCAAGAAATGCAGCAACAGAAGCACTTATCACAATAGCGGCAGAATCAGGAGCCACTTGCTTCACGGCAGAAGCTCATGCTAGCTGTGCTTTCTTGGAAACTACAAATGCCATAACCTTTACGGATGAAGATATGGAGGTACAATACCCGGACCATAGACGCCCACTCTACCTGTCTGCGGTAGTAAAAGATGTTCAAGTCAGATGTGCTCTGGTGGACACTGGTTCTTGCTTAAACCTCATTCCATTAAGCACTCTTCAGGCTGCCAATGTGCCACAGCAGAAGATCCAAGGCTCTCCCATGGAAGTGACCGGATTTGGGGGAGTGACTGAATATACGATGGGGCATGTGCAGCTTGTCTTGAGAGTGGGGCCGATTGTGGCACTCACACGATTCCACGTAGTGAATGCGGAAGCTCCCTACCATGTGCTCCTCGATAGACTTTAGCTGCACAAACACAAATTGGTGTCATCCACCTACCATCAATGTGTCAAGGGAAGACTCAATGGCAAACCAATCCGCATAGCTGCAAATTCTTGCCCCTTCGATCAGACTGAAGCTCATTTCGTTGAAGCGGCTCTTTATGATGACTTAGCATCCACGGGAGAACCATCCATTGTGAGACCATGTGGAACACCACTCCCTGCATGGGAAGATATTAAAGATGATCCTGAAATTGATCTATGGGAGCTGCTTGAACGAAAGAAGAAAAGGAAGGAACGTGAAGTTGAACATGGGAGTCCACCACAATGCGTGCGTGTCCAGCTCCCCAATGGACGCATTGTCTATCGCTTATAAAGGTGCATGGGGCCTGATTGCCCACAGCAAGAGGGTCCCACACCTGAAGAGGGTGGTCTGCAACCCTCATGCCATTTGATACAGCAGACTGAAAATTCTGAAAAAGTTGTGGTGGATCAAGTACAGTCTACGGCGATGAGTTCTGAAGAAGTTACGGTAGACCATACATAGTCTACGGTAATGATTCCCCAAGAAGTTGCAGTAGATCAGATAGAGTCTACGGCAATGAGTTCTGAAGAAGCCATGGTAGACCAGATAGAGTTCACGGTGATGAAGGAAAAGAAGTCTACCACAGCTGAACCAAATGTGACTGCTAAAGAAGAACTTGAGGTAATTAATTTAAGTGCTGATCCTAATGTTAGCAAACCTATATCAATTAGCATGTCTTTATCTATTGAAGAAAGAAAATGCTTGATTGATCTGCTGCATGAATATAAAGATGTGTTTACTTGGGATTATGATGAGACGCCGAGGATAGACCCGGGGTTAGTGGCTCATTCCTTGAATGTGGAGCCCGGTACCAGACCTGTGGTGCAGCCTAGGAGAACCTTCCATACGGAAGTAGAGGCACAAATTACACAAGAGGTGAAAAAACTACTTGCTGCTGGTTTCATTAAACCAATTCAGCATCCACGGTGGCTGTCAAACATTGTGCCGGTCAAAAAGAAGAATGGGCAGATTAGGTGTTGTGTTGATTTTCGAAATCTTAATAAAGCATGTCCAAAGGATGAGTTTCCTCTTCCAAATATGGACTTATTAGAGGTGGGGTAAGTCTCTACTATAGACTCTAGCGCCTGGGTTATTTCTGGCCCAACATGAGTAAGGAGGCAACCAGTCTACAAGAACAGTGCTCATTCTGTCAGCACCAGCATGAATCCGATCAGATTTCTGCAACATTTATTTCTAGTGATTGGCGCACCCCTTTTCTCGAATACCTCATCGAGAATATTCTACCGCAGACCAACCAAGCAGCAGTTAGACTCAAGAAGCTAGCCACGAGGTACTTTGTGGAAGGAGGCATTTTATTTCGAAAGGGGTTCTGCGGTGATCCCTTAAGGTGCCTCAGTCTGGCAGAATCTCAAATTATGATGAAAGAAGCCCATTCCGGAGAGTGTGAAGAACATCAAGGCAAGAAAAGATTATACCAGCTGCTGTTGACTCTTGGCTATTATTGGCCAACCATGAATAAAGATACGGCAGACTTCGTGAAATCTTGTCATACTTGCCAACTTCAAGCTAATCTCATTTACACACATCCAACCAGTCTGCAAAACATGGCAACACTATGGCCCTTTCACACTTGGGGGCTAGACCTCATTGGACCAATCAATCCATCTTCTGGTAGATACATCTGGATCTTAGTGGCTACCAAGTACTTTTCAAAGTGGGTTGAAGTCATTCCCCTTCGCAAGACAACTGGTGCAGCCGTGACTAATTTCATCTGCGAACACATTATCACAAGGTTTGGTATCCCTCACAAAATCATTAGTGATAATGGTACCCCTTTTGTTAATAAGAATGTTAGAGAAGTTTTAGAGCATTATCAAATCAAGCACCGCAGATCTACGCCCTATTATCCTCAAGGTAATGGACAAGCCGAGGCAACTAATCGCATGTTGTTGCGTATTTTGAGTAAAATGGTGTTTGACTACGGAAAAGGCTGGAGTTCTCATCTGGCAGACACATTATGGGCCTACCGTGGATCAACCAAAACAGCAACAGGCTTCACCCCATTTTCCCTAGTCTACGGTACTGATGCTATTTCCCCCACAGAATTATTAGTGTCTAAGCCAAGGATTTTGCATGGGATGGATCTGAAAGCTGATGCTGATATTTGCGCTGAAGCAAGAGTGGCAGACTTAGAAAGTTTGGAAGAAGCAAGAGAGCTGGCTCAAGTCTGTAGTCTACGGTACCATCAGAAGCTTGTTGATGCTTATGAGAAAACACTCCAGACCAGAACTTTTGTTAAGGGTCAAATGGTCCTGAGAATAGTGGATCATGTGAGAAGAGGTCTCCCTTCGCCATCTAAATTTGCACCAAATTGGGAGGGGCCATACTTGATCCGTGAAGCATATGACAGCGGATACTATAAACTATCTACCGCAAATGGCACGACCCTGGTGGATCCCATCAACGAAAAATGGCTGAAGCGTTATTACTCGTAAGATTGCACTTTTATTAGCCAAGTATTTTGAATCTTTTGTCTTGGAACAATTTGAACCGTATTGTATTATTAACGAATCATGACATGCAATGTCTATATTTTGCTAAGAAATCAAAGAATTCCCACATGCCTCTTACAAAAAATCAAAAAAAAAGAAAGAAGGGAGAATCCCCCTCTCATCTTAAGATTTTTTTTTTTACAAAACAGGCAATAGATTAGATATATCATGATTGAATAAAGTATGAACACGAGCATTCAAAGAGACCAAAACTTGGTCATTTGTCCAAAAAGAAAAGAGACCAAAACTTGGTCATTTGTCCAAAAGGAAGGCCAAAACTTGGCCACCACAAAACATAAATACAAATGTTTGAAAATAAGACTAGAACATAATCACCACAAAAGGATAAACATGAAAACTACAAAGGTCAATCGAGAAGGCTATCAAGGAATGATCCACGGTGTTTAGGCCTGAGAACCATCCTTCCCGTGGACACCATTTCATCCTAATAGGTAGTCAACTTAGCCAAGGAGTCTTGTAGAAGGGCAATCTGGTACTAGAGTGCTTTTATCTCATCTACAATCCTTTTGCCAAACAAACACTGGGCCGTCTGCCGCAGACGCTCAATCATGAATCCCAAGTCAAATCCGACTTCCATGAGGTCTTGAATCACACTCCTCCACGCAAGGATCTGAGTTTTGGTCACATCTTCAAGGCTAGATTCGCTCATGGCAGCCAACACACTACCGAGAAAGGATAACATGGGTCCACCAAGGCCAGTGCTAAGCTTGAAGTCTGCAGTAAAATCACTACGTCTCACAGACAACCGCGACAAATAAGGTGAGCAATCGTTTGGAACCCAAAAATTACCAAAGGGCACCAAAGGCCCATTGAAACACCAAAAATACTGCTCGGGGTGAGGATTGGGTGCCTTCCTATCAAACTCCTTTAAAAGTCAGCAACTTCACTAGACAAGCTACCAACACCAATACTTGAACCAGCTTCAACAGTGGGTCTTGGCGGTGGATTGACAACTGTGACCTCACCGATGATTCCCACTTCACCAATATCTTTCGACATATGTACGGTATCATCCATGCCTACAAAAAGGAAGAAGCAAAAAAAAAATCAATTAAATCAGCAATGGAATTGCATCAAGCAAACTCATGATGCGATCAAGTCTACGGGACGACTCCCACGACTTAATCGAATCTAGAAAAATCTTCCATAGGACAACAACCAAGTCCATGGGAGCAAAAACTCTCCATAGGGCAACAACCAGGTCCATGGGAACGGAAACTCCCATAAGACAACAACCAAGCCTATGGCAAAATGTATATGTATATCCATAAGACAACAATCAAGTCTATGGTAACAAAAAAAAAAAAAAGATTTTTCCATAGGATGACAATCAAGTCCATGGGGACAGAAACTTTCCATAAGATGACAACCAAGTCCATGGAAGCAGAATTTTCCATAAGGCAGCAATCAGGTGTATGGAAACAAAAAATTTTCCATCAAGACGACAATCAAGTCTATGGAAGCAGAAATTACCCACAAGAAAACAATCAAGTCTATGAGAATAATATCTTTCATAAGACAATACCTAAGTCTATGGAACAAAATCTCTCGCGAGACGACAACCAAGTCTATAGTAATAGAGCGTTCCACATGGCAACAAACGAGGCTATAAAACTAAAATATTTCGCATGACAGCAACCAAGTCTGTGAAATCAAGATGTCTCACATGATATCAAAAAAGCTCATAATCAAAGTGATTCACATGACAATAACCAAGTCTGTGGAATCAGGATATCTCAAATGACAACAACCAAGTCTGCGAAATGAAAGTTTTCATAAGACGACAACCAAGTCTATGAAAAACAGAATTTTTCAACAAAAAAAAATGACGATAATGACAATCAAGTCTACGGGAACAGAAATTCCCATATGAAATGAAATTTTTTCTATATATGGCACTCAACTACTAAAAAGGAGAGAGAAGAGGTTAGAAATTCAAATTCACCTATATTCTCTAAGTGATCACTACCAGCAAGCGTGTCTGCCGCAGAAACACCAACGTCCTCAACTTGGGCACTGTGGTCTGCGGTATCAACTCCCGGGTCCACCACGGACTCACCCTCTATGAGACCTTGCGCACGGATTTCCTCAGGTATGAAGGCACCACCAGCAACTGGAGGAGCCTCACTAGTAAGGCGACTAGCTGATATAACAAAACCACCAGCCGGAATGGCTTTAAAGCTAGGGGTAGCGCCAAAAAGAGAAATCCCCTTCATAATGTAAGCCATGGAAGTATCAGGGCCTGCAGCAGATCAATACGCAATACGCAGGATATACATGAGTATGCTCCTCATCTACACAACTCAAAGAAATGATGAAAGAATGAAGCATACCTGTGACTCTGCTGGTTAAAACCGTCTGCGACACTGAAAAAGATATAGGGTCAACATCAGCATCCACGGTGCTGTCATCATCACCTCCATGGCTAGCATGGGGAACAATAGCTAACTCATCCTCCATTGGGTCAGCAGGTCCCATACTTGAATCATCAGCTCCAGGTATGTCATCATCATCCGCGATGGACCCCGCAGACATCATTTGTTCTTCAGGTACAGAACCTGGAGCACTATTAAAAAAGGAGTCACTGGAAGAAGAATGACCCTCTTCCGTGGACTCAGCACCAATTTCGGAACTGTCTGCCGCACCTTTCCTTAAATCATCCTCCTCCAAAGGACTTGCAACAACATCATCAGCAGCCACATCTAAATCCTGGAGAATAAACAAATGATAAAATTCAGAAAGTATGAACATAACTCCAAAGAAAATACAAAAAAAAAAAGGGAAGAGGTAACCTCAACAACGACCACACCAGCACCAGATCCACCAGATCCATGTGTTACTTGCCGCAGACTAAAATATGAGAAAATACAAGAAAAAGGCAGAGTGAAGGCTATAAAAAAAAAGGGGGAGAGAGGAGCAAGAAAGACTCACCTTGGGACCACTCTTACTCCTCATACGGCCAACAGCACCAAGAGGAAAGAGGGGAGCAACGAATTTCTTTTTCTTAGAAGGCGAAGGAGTCGATACCGCAGATGGTTGTTCCTCATCCGGAGAGGAAGAAGAGATGCTGGTCTTTTTCTGGCCCTTCGGTGGACGAGAAGCAACACTTTTTTTGCTTAGCTTCTTAGAAGGACTTGCACTCACGCTCTTGGGATTAGAAGGAGCAACGGTAGACTCAGTTAGTTCTTCCACGGGAGCCGTGGTAGACTCCTTTGCAGCCGGTGGTACTGAGGCGGTGGACTTACTTTTCTTCCCAGCCTTTGCCTTCTTAGAAGAAGCAACGGTAGACTCAGTCGGTTCTTCCACGAGAGCTGTGGTAGACTCCTTTGCAGCAGATGGCACTAAGAGGGTGGACTTGCCTTTCTTCCAGCCTTTGTCTTCTTAGCAGGAGCTTTCTTAGGGGAAGCAATGGAAGGAGTTGGTTTCTTAGATGTCTTCTCAACAGCTAGGTCCACAGGAGCATCCCTCTTGCTCCCTTTGCCATGCTTAGAAGGCATTATAAGTCGGTCCTCCACAACATTAACAGAATTCCTCCAGCTCTCTGGCAGATATATAGTATATGCGATCTAACCTCCTTTGACTTCATCCCATTCCGCAAATCCAAGTTTTTGACTATTGGCATAAGATATGGCGAACTAAGAGGAAGGAGCAAGATAAGGATTAGAAACCAATGGCTTACGGTGGACAGACATAGGAGTCTTAGCACTCTTGCCAGCATTCACAAATTCTACCATAGACTGAGTAAAACGCTACCAATAAGCATTCATGGCTGAAGTATTGAAGCCGAGCCTATGTCCACTAGGAATTATTACACGGCTGGTCTCACCTCCTCAACGAGCAAATGCAAGACTCTTAATGAAAGCCGTCAAATCAGCAACACAGGTCGCAGTCTCCTATGGACCAACAGGTATACCTTGATCAAGTCCAAACTGTCTCTGCACTCGTTGTGGACAATAAGGGATGAAAGAAACACCTGTGGCGGACAAAATTGGTAGAAAGCCTGGATTCACCGTGGACAAGTATGATAAACTTCGGTAGTCATCAATCTTCAAATCACGTATCAAGGAAATTGGCTAGTAGAACCGTCTGAAAACGGAAGCACAAGTAAAATCGGGATAATCATCCCCATATGGCATGAACAGCACATTTTCCTCATGATCCAAAGCGTCTACCAGATCGTAATCACGAGTCTTCAGACCCACCCAGTGGTAGACTAAGGGCAAGTTGTCCCTAAAATCTGGGAAGCGGTCTAAGAACTCTCGTGGTAGATCAGAAAACCTACCCCAAGCGGTTGATTTGTCTTTCGCAGCAAAGAGATAACTGACTGAATGTTCCCAAAAGAAGGTCTGCAACACCGAAGTATTGAAAACAGCAGAAAAAATATAAGAATCACCCTCGACCTCGCAATCATGGAGCAAGTCCAGTTGCGAGTACAAGTGACCCAAGAACAAGGGTGCGAGGGGAAAGTAATGTCCGGTGGATATTCTAATAGCTAGAGGAATATAAACAGTGTTTATTGAATAGCAAGGAAAGTTACCAAAAGTGCACTTACAAAGCCAGTATAACACAAAGGCAGCATGGCGGACTGAAGCATCCTTGTGGTGGACAAAGAATGAAGGTCAACCACTCAGTCTGGTAGACGATTGTTTCCTCAAAGCAGCTGCAGTCTCCTCCTCTTCCGCAGACAGCTTGATATTGGACAATGAATGCTCACCAAGGATGGGGAGCATCCAATGGTTAGCCACATCTTCCAAAGTTGGTGTGAGCTCCCCCCAAGAAAAGAAGAAAGTGTGTGTTGAAGGACACCATCTCCTCAGCACTTCACGGAGTGGTTCAGTATCCCTAAACATATTGCAACTCCGGGAGATCAAGATGGACCAATGGACACCAGCGTCCTGCAGACTATCCCAGAAGTCAGAATCAAGGATTTCCTGGTCCACCCAATGGGACCAGTCCTTGGATGCCGCACAGAGGAAGTCAAAATTTATAGGGACCGGCTGGATGTCTCCCTTTTGAACCAATAACTTAGAAATTTCGTCAAGGTTTGGGACCCAGGCTTGATCCACCGCGGGCTCCAATCCTGACACAGTCTAATCTCAATCCTCCATGGGAAAAGGAAAAGCCAAAGCCCTAGGGGGAAACAAAGGGGAACTTTCGTACTACGGATCAATCAAGGGGAAGACGAACCCCTCCCTCAGATCCACGGTCTCATAAAAAACGGAGAAGGGAGCTGCCGGCGTGGCTTTACCTGAAACGGCTGGAGGAGCCACTAGGGCGTCCACCATTGCCTTGGTGGACGCCGCTGGTACCACCGACGGGGTCTCCAACCCCTCGCCTGTACTGAGTTGAAGAGGAGGGCTGACCGGAGTTGTGGAGGAAGAAGCCATAAATGCAGCAAACAACCAATAAGAAGAAAAGAAAAAGATTTCACAGCACAAAGAATGGGGGAGAAGAGAGAGATCGGGGGAGAGACTTTTTGTTTTTAAATTCTCCTTTCCTTTCTCTTGAAAACCCAATATGTATAAGGGCTACAATAAATGTTCAAGGGGCTGGTGGTTGGGGACTTCAATTCACAAAATCCTAAGAGGATTTAATAATGGCCTTGACAAGAGATACTAGGGAGAGGAGGAGTTAAAGAGAACGTCAGTTCCAGTAACTGAAATTCCCATCTGCCACAACTCCCATGAAATGAGGAACCCACGTACAAAAGAAAAAGAGTGGGAAAAGAAATACTACAACGTGCATAGGTGCATATATTCCACTGAATACTCACCCAAACCACACATCACGTGCGATTTGGGCTCGGGGGGCTAAATGTAGAGGCCCATTTTTTTGGTCCACGGTAGACCGAGTCCAACACCTCAGTGATCTGCCAGGGGTCCAAAGCCCAACAAGCCCAATGGTCCACGGTAGACAAAACGTGAAGAGAAATGGCCCAAAAGCCATCCACCAAGTCCAAGCACCAAAGAAATTAAAACCCAGCCCATTTAATTCCCAAGTTCAGGTCTGCCGCAGCAGCACCAGAAGAATCTAAAATAAATAAAAAGGGAGAGGGAAAATGGTTGTCTCATAAAACACCATTTTTCCCTCCTCTCTTGGCGTGGTGCTCGAGGCACTGAAGGGAGACATTTCTAAGGCACAATCAGATTTCCAAAGCTTAATGATTATGATCAAGAATTGGTCTTCTTCATTAGCCATTAGATATGGAAAATACACAAGGGAAAATGGTCTGCCGTAACACCAACCAAGAACAAGAAAAGATGAAGGAGGTTGGTCCTCCACACCATCCAGTGGTCCACGGTGAATTACCCAGCGGTCCACAGCAAACTCGTTCACAAAACGATCTACGGCGGCGCTAGCTACAGCAAATGACGGAGGAGATGAGGTAATGGCGGAAAAGACCAAGAAATCTACCATGGCCGCCCAAATCAGTACCAGCTGAAATAAGAAATGATGAAAGGCAAGCTGGTCATTTCCTTTGTCCACTGGTCACGGTGGACTTCGTGACAGAGTGATCTGCGGCATCATTAGCTAAAACAAAAGCAATAATCAAAGGCTGAAAAGACTTGAGAAGTCTGCCATGGCCACCAAGGCTACCACCACTCGAGAGCAGCGACCACCACAGCCTAGCACTCCGGTGGTCCTTGCTCCTCCACATCATGGAACTTAGGAAGAACGGTTTGGAGGTAGGGGAATCAATTTACTAAAGTTTTATTTGATTTGCCACAACAAAAAAGGTATTAATCTACTGGGGAATAATGCCCAAAAATGGTAAGATCAAATTTAATTAATGCAAAACGTATGTGAGTCAAGTCATCTTAATTATTTCAACCCATTACCAAGCATTAAATGCTCATCACTTCCTTCCTCATAAATGGCCTGAAATCCGCTGTTCACCGCAGATCAAATCAGATCTACGGCAGATGAAAACCATCAGCTCAGCCCAAAAAATAAAACTTTGTCAAATCTTCGCCCCTTTATTTCTTGGTTAAACAATGATTCTCATGATGAAGGGGATAACAAATTAAACCATTAGACATAAACACAATTATAAATAGGGGTGAGAAGAAGGAATAGGGGGTTGGTTGATCAGAAAATCCTCAGGTTGAAATTAACTCCTCCATAAGAGCTGACTTCAAAAGCTCCAGGAACACAGCTAACCAACAACAATCCACGGGACACTTCCCGTAGGTCCATGGTAGACCAGAAGTACTTTTGGTCTGCCACAACAGATAACTTACATCAAACACTTAACCCAACCATTAGTACTGACTCATGTACGTTTTGCACAGTAAATGATTCTCTTCCTACTCCCAAATCTCCCAAGTTCCATGATTTATTACATCTCTATTATCTGCTCCTATTCTTTTGCAAGTCACGGAGAAAGCCAAGTGCATTGTGCCCAGCCTCTTAGTCCACGGCACTGATTCTTGGCTTTTTTCTACTACTTGTCATGTGTATGGTATTTGTTGTCACTGATTATGAATTCTTGAAGAGTTGAGTTTATTGTACTATATCTCAGTCTCTGAGATTGACTTTATTTGTTTGTAAGGAAGTCTGTAATATACTCCACATGTGTTATTACCACTATATTGTGATCACTGAGTGTTCTGGTGGAAGTAAAATTATTAGCTTATTTTGATCTACGGCGTTGGTTTCATTAGTCCACCGTAACCTCTTGTGTGAGCATTGCAGCCTGGTGGATCAAAGAGTACCAGAGGGAGTGCACCATCAACCATCAGGTGATCTACCACACTTGGTGTAGAGTTTTGGGCTCAACATCCCCCACACACAAATCCAGCCCGTGTCTAGCCCTCTCGTGGATTGATACGCGGCCCACCCTTTTCAGAAATTTTTGGCATCCACAAAGTGTTTGGCAGGATATATAGAAAAATGGAGAGAAAATAAATAATTTTGTATTAAATTAATATTTTTTTTTTTTCAGTAAATTAAACATTGAAATTTTAAGTGTACGTTCGAATTTTAATCCCTCAAGATTTAAAAGAGTGAGCATTTTGGTTCCTCCGTTACTAATTAAAATCGAAAACATAACAGAGGGACCAATGCTTACTTTTTAACATTTTGGGACTAAAATCGAATGTGCAGTAATTTTTAGGACCAAATGTGTAATCTACATCTAATGAATTCTTAAGTTGTTTCACCAAAAAAATAAAATGTTGGAAGTGTTCCAAGTTCCAACCCATCATTAATTTATGATGAATTTCCCATAACAACTTGAAGCTTCAATTTTTGTCAATATTGGTCACTTGATTGTCAATATTAGTCACCCGATTTCTTCTCTCTCTCAAAACAAAATAATAAAATTGAAAATTAGATTTCAACTTTCATTGACCATCCATCGCCTCACTGAAGGTATTCAAACCCCTTTTAACAAGAAATAAAATTATTAATTTTTTGTTAAAAGTTTATGACAGAATCATGATTTGAGTCTCTATATAAGAAAATTTTGGTTTAGTTAGTGTTATTTCATCAAGTTATGTTTAAAATTCTTCTTTATTTGGGCATTTTGAGGTTGTCGGATGATTATATTATTAGGTGAAGTTGCAATAGTGACTTTGATAAATTAGATTCTATTGTTTTATGCTTTAAAATTTATTATTTTAGTATTTCTATATTATAATTTTATATAGTAAATAGTGTTTCTTTTATTTGTAAATATCTTTTTAATTATAAATGCCTACTAAAGAAAAAAAAAAAAAAAGAATAATAAATTACACATTTGGTCCTTGAAATTTTAAACACTGGATTTTAATACCTAGAATTTCAAAAGTTATATTTTAGATTTTAAAATTTAAAAAATGACGCATTTTGGTGAACAATGTTAGGGTTCTAAGTACACCCTGCCATTGTTTCACCAGAAATCCTAAAAGATACAAGATAATCAAAGGGGAACAAAGGATAACAAAACCAACCACGTCGAAATGGCATCACCAATTGATGTATGTCCAACAATGTTGGGACAGTTTTACCTAACTAATAATCCAACATGCTTGATCAAACACCAGGAACACATTAGGAGAGGTAACTGTCTTCAGACAGATGTCGTTGGGTGCCTAACATATCTAAAAGAAAATACATTTTACACCACACATGTAACAACATTCACTAAAATATGAGAACACAAGAAGAGAGAAAAATAAAGTAGAAGATGAGAAGGATAAAAATGGTGTGAAAAAATAGATGTTGGAGCAACTAATGCTCTTGTTAATAGATCCCACTTGCTTTAGCCAAAAATAAGAATCCAAAAAATTTTGGATTCTGATTTCTGTTCTAGAATTGTGAATTTGTAAAATGCATTTTACCTATAGGTTGCGTTTGGATACTTGGATTTGGATTTGGATTTTAAATCAATAGATTTAAAATGCCTTGATTTCAAATCCATTGATTTTAAAATTTCTTGTTTGGATCCATTTATACAAGGGAGGATTTGAAATTTAGAATTTAGAAACTCATAAATTGACCAAAATACATAAAATCACCAAAATGACCAAAATAACCCCAAAACCTCTAAAATAAATAAAAAAATTCTCCAAAACATCTAAAATGACCAAAATACCCCTAAAATCACTAAAATCCTCAAAACAACCCCGAAAAGTAAAAAATGACCAAAATACCCCCCAAAAACACCAAGATGACCAAAATATCCCTAAAATCATCAAAACAATATTAAAACCTCTAAAACAACCAAAATACCCCCCTAAACTTATTTTTTTGATCAAAATGCCTCTAAAATCACTAAAATACCTATAAATTGACCAAATATATAAAATCACCAAAATGATCAAAATAACCACGAAACTTCTAAAATGACAAAAAAAAAAAAATCCCCAAAAACCTGTAAAATGACCAAAATACCCCTAAAATCACCAAGATAGTCAAAACAATCCTGAAAAGTAAAAAATGGCCAAAATGCCCATCAAACACCAAAATAACCAAATTACCCCTAAAATCATTAAATATCCCCAAAACCTCTAAAACAACCAAAATACCCCCTAAACCACTAAAATGATCAAAATACCTCTAAAATTATGAAAATACCTAAAATTGACTCACAACATAAAATCATCAAAATGACCAAAATAACCCAAAAACCTTTAAAATGATCAAAATATTCTTGAAAGCTCTAAAATGACTAGAATACCCCAAAAATCTTCAGAAATGGCCAAAACAACCCCAAAACCTAAAAAAATGATCATAATACCTCGAAAAGACCAAAATACCCCTAAAATCACCAAAATAACCCCACAAAACTCTAAAACAACCAAAATACCCCCTACACCACTAAAATGATCAAAATACCTCTAAAATAACCAAAATACCTAAAATTGACCCAAAACATAAAATCATCAAAATGACCAAAATAACCTCAAAACCTCTAAAATGATCAAAATATCCTTGAAACCTCTAAAATGATCAGAATTCCCCTAAAATCTTCAAAATGGCCAAAATAACCCCAAAACCTAAAAAATAATCATAATACCGCGAAAAAAACAAAATACCCCTAAAATCACAAAAATAACCTTGAAAACTCTAAAACAACCAAAATACCCCTTAAACCTCTAAAATGATCAAAATACCTCTAAAATCACCCAAAAAAAAAACATATATTGGAGTTTTCGAGGTTATTTTGGTCATTTTAAGGGTTCCAAGTGTATTTGGTCATTATGGAGTTTTCGGGATTATTTTGGTCATATTGGAGCTTTTGGGGTTATCTTGGTTATTTTAGAGATTTATAGTGTATTTTGGTTATGATAGTGTTTCCAGGATTATTTTGGTAATTCTGGAATTTTTCGGGTTATTTGGGTTATTTTAGGGTTTTTTAGTGTATTTTGGTCATT
Organism: Fagus sylvatica; assembly: GCA_907173295.1. Lineage (NCBI taxonomy): Eukaryota > Viridiplantae > Streptophyta > Magnoliopsida > Fagales > Fagaceae > Fagus > Fagus sylvatica. The sequence continues at coordinate 18,864,935 of OU015769.1, read as the reverse complement.
AGAGTGTTTCGGGTTTATTTTGGTCATTATTGTGTTTCGGGGTTATTTTGTTCATTTTGGAGTTTTCGAGGTTATTTTTGTCATTTTAGGAGTTTTGTGTGCATGTTGGTCATTATGGTGTTTCTTGGGTAATTTTGGTCATATTGGAGTTTTCAGGGTTATTTTGGTGGTTTATTGATATTTTGGTCGTTTTAGGAGTTTTGAGTATATTTTAGTCATTATGGTGTTTTCTGAGGTTAATTTGGTCATATTACAGTTTTCAAGGTTATTTTGGTTATTTTAGGAGTTCGATGTTATTTTGGTTATTTTGGAGTTTTCAGAGTTATTTTGGTCATTTTGGAGTTTTAAGGTTATTTTGGTCATTATGGTGTTTTTGGGGTTATATTGGTCATATTGGAGTTTTCGAGGTTATTTTGGTCATTTTAGGAGTTCAGTATTATTTTAGTCATTATGGTGTTTCCAAGGTTATTTTGGTCATTTTGAAGTTTTCGGGGTTATTTTTATCATTTTAGGGGTTCCGTATGTATTTTGGTTATTTTAGGTGTTCTGAGTGTATTTTAGGGATTATTTTGGCCATTTTTGATTTTTTGAGTTTATTTCGGTCATTTTAGGGTATTGGCCATGAGTGTTATTTTTTTATTATTATTATTTTTTTTATCATGTTGGTAGTTTTGTGGATATTTTGGTCATTTTGAAGATTTTTGGGTTATTTCGGTCTTTTAGAAGGTTTTTTTTGGTCATTTGGTATTTTGTGGGCATTTTAATCATTTTAGAGCCTTTAGATGTATTTTAGAGGTTCTAATCATATTTTATTTATTTTGAGTGTTGGCATCTAATAGGAGGATTTGTGAAATTCCTACCCTAAGAAGTCATTTGAAATCCATAGATTTGGGTCTTTAAAATCCTGGATGGATTTGACCCAAATCCAAATTCTAATGGTTTTTAAGTCATCCAAATAAAGAATTTGGATTTGGACCCTCAAATCCAAATCCATGAGCCCAAATCCACCCCATCCAAACAGACCAATAATACATTTTGTATTTGTCAAAATCTTAACCAAACACCTCAACCTTTTTTGAAAATGCATTTTATGCAAAAAAAAAAAAAATCCTTTTCAATAAAGGATCCAAACACCACCTAAGTTCATGTGGACATGTTGGACAAAAATGTACAACGAATTAGCAGGTCCCATAAAAAAATAAAATAAATAAAATACGAATTAGGAGGTTGGCAAGAGAATTAAAGGAAATATTAACAACACATAATAGCGTCATTTTTGGGTGAACTTTACCAACTTAATTGCCAAACTTAAATGTGAATAGACTCTGATTTTCCTATCTCTCTCATCTTAATGTCGAGTGTCGACATTCTTTCTACACTTTTCTGACTTTTTCTATAAATCCAATTTCATTTTCTACGAGATCATTAATCCTATTTCCATAATTTTATTTGTTAATTTAAATACGGTTCCCTCGTTACCTTCATTATTTAAAAAAAAAAAGAAAAAGAAAAAAAAGAAATAGAGAATTTGATTAAAAAACTACATTTTCGGAAATTACAATTCAGACTGAATGGATGACCTCATTATTTCTTCACAATTAGCATTGTCATTAGTCGAAACTGATTTATTCTACGAACGCCATAAATGGGATCCGAATCATGCAAGTTCGAATTGACCAATTTCTCATTGACATTCTCATCAATACAATGAAACCAAGACACCCCTCTTTAGTAATTTCTCTGTATTCTCCACCGAAATTCCACATACTTCCCCTATATTAAGCTCTTTTCATATTCTGTGTCTCTAATTCATCTTCCTTCCTTCTCTCAATTTTAAAACCTTTTTTCATTCACACGCCATGACCAAGCTTCAAGAACTCCTCCTCACCCTCTTTTGCGTCATCCTCCTACTCCCTTCTTTAGTGTTTGGAGAGTGTACTTGTGACACTGAGGATGATGAGCGTAATAAGGGCGAAGCTCTCAAATATAAACTTGCAGCTATTGCTTCCATCCTCGTAGCGGGTGCAATTGGTGTATGTATTCCAATGCTTGGAAAGAGCATACCAGCTTTAAGTCCAGAGAAGGACATCTTTTTCATGGTCAAGGCCTTTGCTGCTGGTGTGATATTATCGACCGGTTTCATCCATGTACTTCCGGACGCTTTCGAAAGCTTGACATCGCCGTGTCTTAGCGAAAACCCGTGGGGGAATTTTCCTTTCACGGGGTTCGTGGCGATGATGTCAGCGATTGGAACTTTGATGGTTGATGCCTTTGCAACTTCGTATTACAAGAAATCTCACTTCGACAAGGCTCAAAATGGGATTGGAGATGCGGAGAAGGATGGAGAACATGATGGTCACATACATGTTCATACACATGCAACTCATGGTCATGCTCATGGTTCCGTTTCTTTAACTGAAAATTCGGCTTCATCGGAACTTGTTCGGCATCGTGTCATATCGCAGGTAATTTGAATGTTTGGAGTATTTCTTGATTTTTTTCCCGTAAATAGTTCGTTTGGATAAATTCAAAATTTCAGCTAACAGTTTGTGTATAAAGGGAAGCTTATTTTCCAATTCTTGTTTAGTTAATTTCTGTATTTCTCTTATAAAATAAATGTTTTACACTTGTTGGATTTGTTGGGATATATTTTTTTTTGGCACAGTAGAGTAGTGTATATCCTGTTTTCACCAATCACCAATTAGCATTAATTGGAAGTTATATTAATCACGTTGCTTATTATTTTTATTCAATGCAGACTGCAGTGGTAATGGTGAATTTTTTATTTTGATTATCGTCTACATGAAGAATTAGTGTTTGATTATGCTTTTGATTACACTTCAGGTTTTGGAATTGGGGATTGTGGTACATTCAGTCATAATTGGAATTTCTCTAGGTGCTTCTGAAAGTCCAAAAACAATAAGGCCTCTTGTAGCTGCATTGACTTTCCATCAGTTTTTTGAGGGCATGGGACTTGGAGGATGCATTACTCAGGTAATAAATAATATCACCGTGGATACCATTTATTCTTTCCGCAATTATAAAGTCTATACTAATCAATTGTATTGACTTTTTGTTGACTTTCATCCAATTTTGAATACATTGAATAAGCTCGGTTGTCCAAAATTTTCAGTACATGTTTGGCAATAAGAATTTTAAAGTCTAGTGCAGCATGCTTTAGTGGACTGATTATTCAGTAGTCTAGTATTATAAATAAATGTGTAATCCTCATCTCACATGAATGATAGGTCCCACTAATTAAATTCATGATAAGACTCACCACTCTGTGAGAAGGGAGTACGTATTTATTTATAGTCTAGGACTATTAAATAATTTTTCGCCTTGTTGAAGTTTTTACACAACTTATACGAATTTTTCACTTTATTGGTGTATTTTAATTTATTCGTGTGTAATTTATAGGCAAAATTCAAGAGTAGAGCTGTTGCAATTATGGCGATGTTCTTCTCTCTTACAACCCCAGTAGGGATTGCAATTGGAATAGGAATATCTAGTGTTTACCATGAGAACAGTCCAACTGCTCTAATCGTTGAAGGGATTTTCAATGCGGCATCAGCTGGGATCTTAATCTATATGGCGCTTGTGGATCTTCTTGCAGCTGATTTTATGAACCCAAAGATGCAAAGCAATAGAAGGCTTCAAATAGGAGCAAACGTATCACTTCTTCTTGGGGCTGGTCTTATGTCTCTGTTGGCCAAATGGGCTTGAGTTTGAGCGCAATGTTTTTGTAGAAGAGTAATGTTAGGAATATTATAAATATTAGTATTTTAATTTTTACAATTTGAAGTTTAAAAAAATAAAAATAAGAAAATTTATTGAGCTGATCTTATGTCTCTCTTGGCCAAATGGGTTTGAGCTTAGGCGCAATGTTTAGTGGAATATTTCTCTCCTTTTGAACTTGTTTTTTGGCTAGTCGCAGTAAAGACGAAATGACATGGTTTAATCAGACAATTTTGCCTCATATATATTATTTACTTGACCAGTTGATTCTTTTCTTTGGATAACTATAAATTAGAAACTGTGACTTGATGTAAGAAAAACCCTAGCCCCCTCCAACTTTCCCTTGCCCGGCTGCCACCCTCCACCCCCCCCCTCCTCCTCTTTCCTTCTCTTCCGAGCAACCGACTCACTCCGTTTTCTGTCTCTCTCTTCTCGCTCTCCATGGAGCCATGCATGCCACAGATCGGGACCTAAGTTGGTCCGATCTAGGCTGTGTGGCCCCTCCCCGGCTCCCTACCCACCCGTGAGCCCCCTCCACCACCACCCCCCTCCTTTACCTCCACTCCACCCTCCATTTTTTGTGTGGGTCTTTTTGGTGTTCATTGGAGTTTCAAGGTTGGTCAAGACTCTGGTTCCCTCTTTCTTTTGAAAACAAGTCCTAGATCTTTTAGTAAGTGGTGAGACCTTCACTAGCCATGGATGTTCTATTGGCAACGGGTTTGGAGACTCTGTCCATCTTGAGTTGTTCTCATCTATCCTAACTTGGGAGTAAATCTGTTAAAACTCATCTATTTCGAGAGTCTCAAAACCCGAATCGCTTGGCATGTGATGCCATAGACAATCCGATTCGACCTTTTGTTAACAATTTATTTGTTAACAAATTATTTGCTCACATGTGACCTTGACCTCAAGCGTTCTGACGTGCTAGACATTCCCAATTGCTGCGGCTCTTCCCAACTACCAGATTATTGTCAAGTCTTTTATTTCTATTGTATTTGTTTTGTTGTTGCGTGTTTATTATGTTGTGTTTATTTTTCTGTATGTTTCTTTGTTCTATATTTGTATTGTGCTACCCTCGTTGTAGGGTTTTCCCCAACCCTCTTTGTAGGGTTTTAGACTTTGTGTAATCTCTTTGTTTTTCAATAAAGTTCTTTAAAAAAAAAAAAAAGAACAAACCTAACTTGATGTATTAGTTCAACAAAGTATGGCTAATTAAAAAGGTTTATAACTGCCTCCAAAAATGAAAAATAAAAATATGAGAATAATTATCTTTGGTAGTTAATATTTTACGGATTGAGATCTTATGCAATATATTTTTTAAGTATTGCATACTGACGACCAAAATTAAAAATTGCTTTTAAATAAATGGATGAATTGAAAAGTATTCTAATATGGTGTGCGATCTCTGTCACTTTTAAATATATGGATGAGATGAAAAATATTCCAATATCGCATGCGGTCTCTGTTGCTTTTGAGTAAATATATGAGATGAAAAGTATTCTAATATCGCATTCACTCTCTGTCCATAGAAAATATTCTAATATCGCATGCGATCTGTGTATACCATATACACAATGTACAGAATTGATTTTTTGCCAAACTGTAGACCTTAACATTGATGTTGAAGTGGGCACAATATCTAATCTTGTGGTGCATGTTGACCTTAACATTGATTTTTTGAATCCAAAGATGCAAAGTAGTTGGAGTGTTCACTTTGAAATATAGGACCAGTGTGTCTTTTCCTAGGCTGGTTAATCAATCATGTTCAACTTTTTTTTTTTTTTTTTTTAAATGAGTGATCAGTCAAGTTCGATTGCTCTGTTGTCAATATTGCTTTCCAGGACCATCTTATATTGAGTTTCTTTTTCATTTTGGCATACACGAATGGAACAGTTTTAAGCTTGCTAGTTCACCCCGCGGAAAATTGTAGCAAACTCGTAAACCCCAACATAAGGATATGACAGTATTAGTCTCGTGTACTTAATAATTAGAGTTGTAATTGCGATTATTACTGACCACATTAATTAGGAGAGATCTTGGTTAAAACTTAAAGTTTAATGCACTGTTTAAGTTTGCCCAAAATGATAAGATTTTTTTTTTTTAATTTGTTGTTGTGGATAGAATTTACTTCTAATCTGAATTAGAAAAAGATTCTTTCAAATCGATTTAAAGATAAAATATTTCCTTTTAGTGGGGTTGGGGGAGTAGTACTAACCTTGAAAAAAAATGGGCTATTAAATTAACGACTTCCATTGAAAAGTGAAGAATAAAACTTTAAGCTTTTTTATTTTATTTTTAAAGATATTAATATTACATATCTTTTCTTTTTTTTTTCTTTTTTTCTCAAAATAGATCATATATGTCATTTCATTATAGAAACATAGAAACATTACGAACCAAAATCTTTGCTTTCATACTTCCAAAAAAAAAAAATCTTTGCTTTCATTCTGGCAGATTTCTAATAATGGTGCATGATACTTCCAAAACTATTGCAAAAGACTCGAACATTGGGCCAGATTGACTTGACAGGTAATAAAGTGCATGATATTTCCAAAAATAGTTCACAAGACTCGTACAGTGGGTCAGATTGACTTGACAAAGTTTTTTTTTTTGGGTGATATTTCCAAAAATAATTCACAAGACTCGTACAGTGGGTCAGATTGACTTGACAAAGTTTTTTTTTTTGGGTGATATTTCCAAAAATAATTCACAAGACTCGTACAGTGGTTCAGATTGACTTGACAAAGTTTTTTTTTTTTTTGATATTTCCTCACCATGCGAAAATATCAAAAAAACGTGCAAACTATTAAATACATCATATCATTTTTTTAAATAATATATATGCATGTAATTTTTTTAAATAATATATATATATATATATTTATAATCTGTTACGTGGTGGATTATAATAAATTGATTATAAATCAATTTATATTCAAATCTTATCCAACAAAATATAGCCATTTGTAGTTATTATTAAAAAAAAATTAACACCCCCTTTTTCTTACATAGTTGTGGTAGAATCCAGCTAAGTAAATGGGTCAATTGGAGTATTTGATTTAGTGATATACTTTTTATTATTTATCAAATTGGGCATGAGTTCGATCCCCTTCACTTCTCATACATATTTTATGTATGTTTAGAGTAAAAAATTTATCTTAGACAATAATAATAAGTAAAAATTAAAATTAAAAAAAAAAATAATAATAAGTAAATGCAGGTAGAATATATACTAATTTTTTCTCTCTTGCATGTAATAGATTATTAGTTCTTGAGAATTGACATAGTTCTTAATTCTGTTCAGTCTTGATTGGAATGGCCAAAATTTCTCATACTGAAACGAGAAACCCTCTCATTCCACCTCAACCCAAATTTCGACGTGTAGGCAAATATTCCTAAGGTTATTTTTTAATCTTATTATTATTTCTATCAATACATGGATCTAATAAGGAATCTTTCCTCTCTAAAATTCCTTGAGCAAACAAAGTTCTCAAACATACAGTATTTTTATTAGTCTATATGTCAATAATGTTATGGATAATTAATTAAAAAATGAAATTTTAATTTTATCTGAAATTTAAAAATATAATTTCATCTTTAAAAAGTTTTGAAAGTTTTAATTTTTCCCTTCCATCCTTTTGGAATTAAATTTAGGATAAAAAAAAATTAAAAAAAAAAAACAAACAGATCTCATGTTTTTCTAATTTGAAATGGGAAGCCCTTGAAATTTGAGAACTTCTTAAATTGATCTTTATGTTTAAATATCTATGGATAAATTAATTAAAAAATGAAATTACAAATAATTTTAAATTAATTTTTAGTTCAAAAGTTTTTTTTTTTTTTCAAAATAAAATTGTAAAATGAATTTTTATTATAAATAAAACAAGAATGTGACGAAAATTTAAACAAAAGAAACAATTTGAGTATTTTTCAAAATTCCAGAACTTCTAATTTCAAATTAAAATATCATAAGGGTCTGTTTGATGTTGATCCAAAGTTCAATGATGGTTTTTTATTTTATTTTTTCCCATAAATTTATTCTAAGTCATGTCATGTTTTTCATCTCATACATCAACATTTTAATTCAACCTTTTTAAAATTTGTAATTAAGGAGAAAATTATATTTTTAATTTGAGAGATAAAAATTAAATTTTAAAACGAAAAGTATATTTCTACAAAAGGGAAAGGTGTGAACGAGGAATGTTATACAATGGGCGAAAGCCGGACCCAAGAATATTGCGTGAGTGAAAAAGGGCGATGATGATGTGTAAAGTAGCTGGTTGAACCGAAGGGAGAGGTGTGAACGTGGAATGTACCCCCAAAGAGGAGAATTGGCCAATTGGGTGATAAAAGAGCTCCCATTTTGAACAAACCAAGTAACTTAACTGTGGAGGAAAATAAAGGATATTGGATATGTTAGCCCATATGAGATTGGCCAAATTTGCTAAAAAATGCTTCTTATTTTTTATGTTTTTGGGTTAAACATAACTCTTTTGATGTTTATTTGAAAAATTGACTGATTCAAAATTGTCTTTCTCAAAGACAATTTTTCTCGTAAGTTAAAAATCCTGGTTTTTAGACTTTGCTTGACGGCCACTTTTGACTAAAGTTGTGAATACCGTTTTGGCACCCGTTTAGATTTTGTTATTGGAATGAAATATTTCAGTACCGGTCAATACCAATGTCCCGTTTCAGGTTTACCACAAATATATATATATATATATATGTTAAAGAATCATAGATGATGATATATGTTAAAGAATCATAGAAATTTTTAAAAGGAAAATAGATAAATTTGACATGATGCAAATTTTATACTCTACTTCTCAACTATTTAAAAAAAGAATATTATATATTTTTTAATATGAATGATTTAGAAATCAAGAATTAATTAATAAATACCAAATTAACAAGAGATTAGAAATGTTTATATTATTCTTTATATTGTAATAAGTTTATTACTTGTGTATTTATAATTAATTAATATTTATGTTCAATTGAATTGTCATTCAGTGGGCACTATCGGGGTTTTTGGCAAAAAAATGCTTTTTTTAAAGTTATTTTGCTAAATGTTTCCTAGCCGAAATAAATTTGAAAAATAGACTTTGTATTTGTTAAACACAAGTTTCAATTGAATCTTGTGTTTACCAAATACAAGATTGGCTTTTTTTTGTCAATCTTGTATTTTAGAAACACAAGATTACCAACTTTTTTAGTTTGCTCACCAACTTTTCTAGTTAGCTTCACGTGTCCGTACAAGTAGAATTTTAAATGAAACTTGTGTTTTGTAAACACAAGTTTCATTTAAAATACTGAAATAAAATGATCGTTTGAAATGACCGTTTCAGACCGTTCACGTGTCCGTACTGTACTAGTGGAGAAGTTTGAAATGAAACTTGTGTTTACAAAACACAAGTTTCATTTAAATATGAAATGAGATTAGCTTCACCGTTCACGTGTGCGTACTGTACTAGAGAAACTTTAAATGAAACTTGTGTTTACAAACACAAGTTTCATTTAAATATGAAATGAGATTAGCTTCACGCGTCCGTACAAGTAGTGGTGGTAAACTTTTAAATGAAACTTGTGTTTTGTAAACACAAGTTTCATTTAAAATAGTGAAATGAAATGACCGTGTACCGTGAAATTTTAAATGAAACTTGTGTATACAAAACACAAGTTTCATTTAAATAGTTGTGTTTTGTAAACATAAGTTTCATTTAAAACTTTAATTTCCCTTTTTCTCACATTCTGACATTTTTAAACGTCTGAACAATTTTTAGACGATCTAATATTTTCTTTTTCAGAAGATTTGACATTGCAGAATAAAATTGAATTTGTGTTTCCTAAATACAAGATTCATTAAAATTTCCTTTTACTCGCTCTTTCAATTCATATTTCAGTCTTTCCTCCCAACATCCCAACACATATCTATCTTTCCTCCCAACACAGAAATGGCGATTTTCTCAATTTTCACTTGTTCACTCAAATCTTTCCCTTACTTCATTGATCTATTTGGATATCTCTTATCTCAAAATACGGTAAACAAATCTACATCCTTATTATTTTCAGATCTCTTTCATCTATTATTTTAAGATCTTTTTTTTTTTTGTTAAATTATTATTTTCAGATGTAGTCTAGAAAACACTAATAATAATTTTGACAATCTTCAGCAATAGACTATGATTTGTGGCTTGTTTGATGTTCTAATGTCTTTTTTTTTTCTTTAATAAATTATTATTTTAGATCAACATATATTTGATTATATCTTTTTGTTTTACCTTTATTTCTTTATAAATGCCAAACACTAGATTGGGTACAAAAAAAAAAATAATAATTAATAATTGTTTTATTATAATAATGTTATGAGAAGTTTAATAAATTTAAGAATAAAATCTAAACTAAACTTTACAACACACAAGTTGAATGAAGAAATAACACTAAGTAACATTAATTGTGACAAGAAAAAAAAAAACTTTCACAAAAAAATATAAATGAAGAAAAAAAATACAATTGGCTCACATTGATGTTCATAGTTGATAATCATAGTATATTTATAACCATCATAGGCATATAATATTGCATTAAAAAAAAAAATCAGAAGAAAAATAGAATCACCCAATAATATGTTGAAACCATTTATTAATCTTCTGAAAATAAAAATAAATAAGACACAGTCATCTTAAAATAAATTCTTGTACCACGAGATTCTATTGTGTTCATACTTAATATGTGTTATTTGTCACTAACATGTTATAATTTGAATTGATTTAAATAGGTTTATCCATGGCTCCAATTATCATCTATGTTCACTACAATGGAGAAATAACTAATAGTCATGAAGGGATTTAGTATCAAGGGGAACATGCGAAGAAAAAGATTATTTGATTAAAACATAGAATTTCGAAGTTGAATAAACTGAAGAAGCAAATATGCAAAACACTAAAATTGGATCATCATTTACATGTCATGACTATTACTTATCGGCATCCTCATATAATACTCAACAACGTTGCTCAGTTCATACTTGTTTTGATAAAATCCGATGATGATGTTAATATAATGACTACATCAACCAGTGGTAGTGGTAGAGGTGCAAACTAGGTATTCAATTCAACCCTCATTGAGTTGTAAAATATAATGACTACTAAATGCAACTTGTATTGTTGATATGTCATGTTTTATTATTGAGATTAGTTAGCCCTTTCCTTTTGAAGGGTTTCTTTTGAAATTTATCAATCACCTAGCCATTTATATCCCTCATTCTTTTCTTGTTTATTTGAATAATTGCATATATAATAAAATTCCGCATCAATTTCTCATTCAATTCAACATGAATAAAAGGAAACATCAATAATTTTGAGATCAATAAAATTCTGCATGAACAAAATTCTGCACCAATTTCTCATAAAATTCTGCATCATAAAATATCTGCTTCAAAATCTCATAAAATTTTACATCAATAAAACTAATTCTTCATCATTAATACAATGTCAAATAAAATTCTCCATGATAAAATCACAAAAATCTGCAACAATTTCTCATAAAACTCTGCATCAATTTCTCATAAAATTCTGCATCAATAAATCATAAAATTCAGCATCATAAAATCACAATATATAATTCTGCATCAATAAATTCAGCATCATAAAATCTCATAAAATTGTGCCCATGTTTTGCATATGAGATAGTAATAAACTGAAATTACTCATTTAGCTATGAATCTACCCAAGAAATTAATTCCTGATTTAGCTTAATTTCCTTTTCCTAGAAAAATAAAAACCATTAAGATTCTACACTTCATTAAAGTCCCCCAAATTAATCAGTATAATTTGTCTCTGATTAGTATTCTGCACTTTCTAAATTTGCATCCCATGGTTTAACCACAGTCTCATAACCACATAAATATCAAGTTGAGCTCTATTCATCAAATACAAGTTGCTGCAACTATCCCTAGATAAAACCCTTGCTATTATATAATCCATAAGTTACAAAAAGAATTAGACAAACAGGGTAGTTATTTCCACCTAAAAATTCCTATGAACACAATTTCATCCCAAACATGCAAACCCAACTGATCCATACAAGATACCCTGCAAACAGAATTGGTTAATCAACAATTATAAATATACCAGAAGTTCCACTATGTTTCAGAACATGTGAGTATAATTCACCTTATAAAAGTATGTACCAATTCTCTGATTTACAGTATATCTACATCCTGGTCTTTCTGCTTCAAATACACTGCACAAGAAGATCACTTAAAAGCCTTAACTAAAAATCTTACTTATATTATAAAGTTGAATATGCATTTGAGATGCAGCAAGTACAAATATGATATCAGAAAGCAAGATAAAGACTACACCCAGAACAAGAAAGTTGAAAACATTTCTTTATGAGGAAAAGAGTTGAATACTGTTCTTCGACTGAGCTTAAAATACAAAGCCCTTGGCATGAGCTAATAACCTGTCAGTAAACTCAAATCTGTCTTGACAGATTTAAGGTCCTAAAAGAAAATTCATTATTCTTTTTATACCAACTCAATTGCTATCAAACTTGTTTCTAAATTTAAGCACCATGTGTTAACTCTCATTCTATCTATTTTAATCTTCCAGAATTGACATATATGAATTACTAAAAACTTTTAATCACCACAAATACAGAAACTTCCTTGCTTTGGCAGCTTCATTTATAGGTTTGTCATTGAATGAGCTGCCAAAGCAAGAATAGATGCCGTCAACTAATGCATACTAAGATCATGATGAAACAGATTAATCAAAGCAATTAAACAGATCAAATAAAAAAAAAAAATTATAAACAAAACAAACAAACAGATTCATGAAAGCTAAAGCTATTACTGGATCCTAATCTTAAACAGAAGCTATTAAAAAAAATTGATCAAACGGATTAATCAAAGCAATTAAACAGATCAAATTAAAAAAAAAAAAAAAAAAAGATTAATCAAAGCTAAAGCTATTACTGGATCCTAATCTTGAACAGAAGCTATTAAAAAAATTAATCAAAGGTATTAAACTCATCAAATTAAAAATAAAATAAAAAATCAGATTAATCATAGCTAAAGCTATTAATTGATCCTAAGATTGCTTGAAACCTGAGATTGCTTGAAATAAATCCGAGAGATAAATCCCGTACCTTTTGATGGTGTGGGCTGAGGGTTTCGAGAGATAAATCCGAGAGAGAGAGAGAGAGAGATCTGGCGGTGAAGGGTGATGGCGGCGCGTGGAGGTGCTGGCGCGGTGGTCTGGAGCGTTGGGCTGGCGGAGCGGTGGTCTGGAGCGGTGGGTCTGGCACGGTGGGCTGGCGCGCGAGGGGGTGGTGCCGCAGGGGATGCTGGAATGGGGAGGGTGGTGGTGCGGTTGCTGGTGGCGCTGGGGCTGGTGGCACGGGGAGGGTGGCTGGCTGGGGTGAAAGTGACAGAGAGAGAGAGAGAGAGAGAGAGAGAACGTGAAAGTGAGAGAGAGAGAAAAGTTGAAAATGAAAGAGAGAGAGACAAAATGGGTAAATAGTAAAAAGTGAAAATGGTTATTCCGGTCAGGGCCTTGGTTACCAATATTGTATTTTACAAACACAAGATTGGTCCAAACTTGTGTTTAGAAAACACAAAGTCTATTTTTCAAATTTATTTCAACTGAGAAACATTTAGCAAAATAACATTAAAATATACATTATTTTACAAAAACGGCCGGCACTATCAACTGTGCTATTTTAAAAAAAAAAAAAAAAAAAAAAAAAAAAAAAAAAAAAAAAAAAA